>OX453079.1:6637357-7237357 GCA_949699795.1 Spicauda simplicius
GCCCTCTCCGCCTTAATATATGGGGTGCTGTTGGATCAACTTGGGGTCATTCTACTCCAGCACTCCCGGCGGCTGGCCTTAGAAGGCCAAAGACTGATTGGGAGTCTATAATGTCTAAGTAACCCAGAATAACCCTGTTCAGGAGGCTATCTGCGGAATTATCTCCGGAACACGAGGCGAGCTGTCTCTAATTTGTAATTACGGGGAGCTTATTAACTTATAGTTATAGCCGCGGTTTTATATGTAATATACTAGCCGTACTAATAGGTTCCTATTATAATAATACGTGGTTTATAATACTCAAGTATTATAACATATTTTAAACCAGTTAACAATAGTTCTTGCTTACAACAATAATCAAAAGTCAAGAGACGAAAAAAACATCCAAGTGAGAGTCCGTTCACGCACGAAGGGTTCCGTACCATTATTTATAACGGCAAAAAATCACGATTTTTGTACGAGAGCCGCTCTTGTTTTTTGTGTTTTAGTTTTAAAAATACGTCCTCTGTGAGAATTTTAACTGTCTATTAATCACAGTTCATTGAAACTTACAAAAAAGCTTATGACCTAATACTGCTTTTCTACCGAAATAGAGCGAGGTAGCCAAGTTATTAATTTGTGTCGAAACAACGAATAGAATTAATATGTTTTTATTTAATAATGTGAATAATAAGAAGGTAGCTAAAATTTAATAATAAATTATATATTATATAACAAACTAGTGTTTGTGTAACTACTCTCTTTAATTAGTTAATCAAATAGGAATATGACAACTTTTGCTTTTGCTGTCGTACTACATATATGTATGTCGATTACATAAACTTGTCGTATTATAAGTTATACGTAGTGTTATTTTCTCAACATTTTTCATGTTTCCTTTTTTAAATAATACCCCTATACACCAGAGTTCGGTAGTCAGTCAGTGCGCTAACAGTGCGCTATCCGCGTGCGATCGTCCGCAGGGCGTCGTGACCGAGCGGTTGACGCGCGCTAATGAAGTCGTAAGGCGCGCTCTCCGCTGACCCGCGGTATTGTGGAGACGGACTTATATATTATAAACATTAGTATTTCACATGAGGCGGCACACTTTCACTTAAGGCGACCATCGTAGTCCTCGGGAGTAGCAACGCATGTTGACTTCAGATGGAACCCATTTTCTGTATGCAGTTGATTAAAGATGTCCATGGGAGGCAGTGACCATTTACCATCAGGTGGACTGCATGCTCGTTTGCTACTTCAGTCAGATAAAAAAAATAGATTGAGCTAATAAATAGAAATATTTCCTCAGTCTTCTTCTCTATTCACTTCTTAAATAATACCACTCAAATGCACACAATATAGCAGAGTTCGGTAGTCAGTCAGTGCGCTAACAGTGCGCTATCCGCGTGCGATCGTCCGCAGGGCGTCGTGACCGAGCGGTTGACGCGCGCTAATGAAGTCGTAAGGCGCGCTCTCCGCTGACCCGCGTTATGATAGAGACGGACTTATATATTATAAACTTTAGAATTGTACTAATAAATAGAGATATTTCCTCAGCCTTCTTCTCTATTTACTTCTTAAATAATACCACTCAAATGCACACAATATAGCAGAGTTCGGTAGTCAGTCAGTGCGCTAACAGTGCGCTATCCGCGTGCGATCGTCCGCAGGGCGTCGTGACCGAGCGGTTGACGCGCGCTAATGAAGTCGTAAGGCGCGCTCTCCGCTGACCCGCGTTATAGTGGAGATGGACTTATATATTATAAACATTATAATTGTACTAACAAATAAAAATATTTCCTCAGCGTTCTTCTCCATTTACTTCTTAAATAATACCACTCAAATGCACACAATATAGCAGAGTTCGGTAGTCAGTCAGTGCGCTAACAGTGCGGTATCCGCGTGCGATCGTCCGAAGGGCGTCGTAACTGAGCGCTTGACCTGCGTTAATTAAGTTGTAACTCTGGGAATACTTTCCATGATGCCTTTTATTTTTCCGTTTGTCTTAACGTTAGCTTAAATTATAAAAAGTTTTTGATTTCATAATACTGTCTTTAAATACAGTTTTATCGAATCAGATTTCGAAGCTGTGAATAATTTGAAATCGCAATATTTTTATTTCATCTCGATTTGAAAAGTTTATTTAGAATGCATTTTCAAAACTACAATATGAATCTACGTAACATCAACAGAATATCTGTAAAAATATAGTGGAACTTAAAAAAATAGCTCCAATTGGATACAAAGTCCATCTCCACACTCCGCAGCCACGGAGACCATGCTTTCTGGGTGGCACTTATTACAACTCATTAGAGCTTCGGGACACTCGCGCCTAACTACACAATTATCCGTTGCCTCGCGGTTACATTGGAAACCAAAGTTACTTGCGCTCCAACCGATGCTGCAGTTTATCTCAACCCGTAGAACAAAATTGTATGTGAAAAATTACCAATTTACAGTATGAAGCTTAAAAGTTTTGTAGACATACAAACATTGATTACTTAAGCCAAGAAAGACGATCTATGAAAAATCATTGTAATAACTATTTAGTTGATTGTAATAGTTTTTTAGTAAGTTATTTAATAAGTTCCTAAATAGCTGTTACAATCAACAAAGCTTCATACTGTAAATTGGTGATTTTTCTACGATTTTGTTGTAGGGGCCCGTCGATCTGTAGCTACGTATATTACACTGTTAACGCAAAACCTGTACATTTATTTTTAAGCTATTGCGTAGCTTTTATCGCGGGCTTTGAACGCGGTGACCGAATCAAGAAATTCCGTAACGAAAAACCTAGCAACCGTGGGAGTTGTTAGGTTTTTCGTCCACCTACCATGTAGCACAGCCGTGCGTTCGCGTAACGTGTATGTTTGGTACGACAGTACGAAGCTCGCACGGATCGAGATGATCTGCTCGGAAATCGGACGAATATGTAAGTGGCTGTTTGTGAAAAAGTATATCGTATCGAAGAAAAAAACTTGAATAAATATTAAAGAAAGAAATACTGCATAAATAAATAAATAATTATACTTGCATAGGTTGATAAAAAATCCTATGCAATAGCTTTACCGCGGCAGTGTCCGAGTGCCGCACGTTTTTTTTTCTAACAAATATTTATGCCTTACCTCAGCTGTCTTATGAGATGCCATGTTCTAGTCGGAAGGGTGTATTCTTCTTCGTCAACCCATTATTGTCCCACTAATGGGCACGGGTCTCCGAATGAAAGAGTTATAGGCCATAGTCCACTTCGCTAGCCAAGTGCGAATTGGTGGACTTCACACACCTCCGAGAACTTTTTTTTGAAGGACTCTCGAGAGTGTAGGTTTCCTCACGATGTTTTCCAAATCATTTTAGAAAAATCAGTGGTGCGTGCTTGGGTTTGAACCTCGGACCTCCCGGTCGAGAGAGCAAGTTTCAACCATTTGGCTATCACTGCTCTATAGGATGTATTGGGGACAAAAATTGGAGTGGACCTTTCTAAGGCAGCGACCGTTGTGACGATGGTCTAACACATTGAAGCCTAAGACAGCTTGGATTACTTATTGCTAAGACCCTAGAGGGGCACTGAACAGGCTCAGAGAAGGAGTCACCACTGGCGTTTGTGGCGCTCCACAGCGGCGCTTCTCTTTGTTTCCGGGATTAGAATAAAAGCTTTCTAAACTCACAGCCCCACACTAGGGTTTTCTCCTATGCCGTGGGTGCTATGGATACGTGTATGTACCCAGACCCAGAACAATGACCTACATTTAATAAAATGAAACACACTTTCTACACTCATAGTCCCACAGTATGATTTTCTCCTGTGTCGTGGGTATCATGGATACACACAAGATGAATACAAAAACATCCAGACCCAGAACAGGAAACTAAACTCATCATTCAGTCACCTGTCTGGCCGGGGATCGAACCCGGAACCACCACGCGGGTCGTCAGAACACTACGGTGTCCTGCCTATCGTAAAAGAGGACTTCCGGGGTTGCGGACTGTTATTCCACAACGCTTACTAATTCACAAATCTTCTAATTTACTGTTATCTTCAAACAGATAATACACACGCTAAGTACATTTCCCAGCGCAGGTTCTCACAACATTTGGCATCAGTTTACACATTTGCTAATGCTGTTCCCCTGTTTGCTCCTCCGTACCCACGGTTCTGAGACTCTGTTTGTACAATTCACTTACTAACCAATAGGAAGCGTGTATTAGCCTTTATACAGTATGTTACTTTAATGTAATAAGGAATATTTCTTAGATATTGTTAAGCTTATTGATAACATCATAGAAAAAGAAATTGTTCCTATACAATCATATTTTGGATATATTGCAAAAAAGCTAAAAAAGCTTATTTAAAATACAGACATGTCAAAGAACACAGCAGCTCTTATGACTATTATTATGCAGAATTACGAAGCGGTAAGTTAACTGGTACAGGTCGCCCCCCTACCAGGTGGACCCATCGGTCCACCTGGTAGGGGGACCGATGGGTCCCCCTACCAGGCTGTCTTCTTCAGGTCATCACCTGAAGAAGACAGCGGGAAACTGTTGGATTCAGAGGGCACAGGACCGGTTGGAGTGGCGCCATTTAGGGGAGGCCTATGTCCAGCTGTGGACATCAAAGGGCTGATGGATGGATGGATGGAAGTTAACGAAAGGTTTCATCTCAAAAATCTTCTAATATACAATTATCTTCAAGCAGATAATACACACGCTACGAGTGAGTACATTTCCCAGCGCAGGTTCTCACAACATTTGACATGAGTTTACACATTTGCTAATGCTGTTCCCTGTTTGCTCCTCCGTACCAACGCTACTGAGACGCTGTTTGAACAATTCACGCACTAACCAATAGGAAGTGCGTATTAGCCTTTATACAGGATGGTATTTAAATATTATAACGAATATTTTTAGTTATTCTGAGGCTTATGTATAGTAACGTGGAAAAGTACATTGTGTTAATCTATCTTCTTCTTCTATACTATAATAAATCTGTAAGAGGTCGCTGTCTGTACATGGAATAAATTTAGGCGAAAACCATTTCTAGAGGTCTATAATACGTTATAGAACCCAAAATAATGGTTTTTAGAAATCTTTTCTGTTTGTCTGTTTGTCTGTTTATCTGTTTGTCTGTTTGTCTGTTTGTCTGTTTGTCTGTTTGTCTGTTTGTCTGTTTGTCTGTTTGTCTGTTTGTCTGTGTGTTTGAAAACGCTAATCTCAGAAACGGCTTATCCAATTTGAATATAATTTTCACCAATGTGTTGTGGGAAACTTCACTTAACATTTAGTGTTTATTTTATGTAAATCGGTTTATAAATAAAAAAGTTATGTAAATTTAAAACTACGCAGTATTTATTCTGTGTTCGATAAGTGATAATAAGATAAGTAACTGCATAGTTGAATTGGTTGAAACTAAATATGTTATGGTCTGTAAAATGTATTCCTTTGTTATGTATTTTTTATTGGTTATGTGTGTACCTATGTCATTTGATACTATACAAATCTATATCCCTATATCTTTATATACTTATATAAAAACGAAAGGATGCTCTCTCACTCATGTATTGAATAAACATCGTAGAGCCTAAACTGCTAAAGATACGAATATGATTTTTACTAGGGTTCCTTTTATGACGTAGACGTCAATTAAGAATGAATTTTCTGATCCCCCCCCCCCCCCAATTTAACCCAAATAGGAGATGTAAGTTTGTATGAAAGTCAGTCAATTTTGAGGCCACCTCAATAAAATTTAGTATTTCGCTTTAATTTTTATGATAAAACATAGTTTTAAACCGACTTCCAAAAAGGAGGAGGTTATCGATTCGTCTGTATTTTTTTTTATTTTTTTTTTAATTTTATATTTGTTACTCGATTCCTCCGCACTGGGTGAACGGATTTGGATGATTTTTTTTTCATTTGAAATGTAGTGCGTGTCACGGGGTCCCATTTATTTTTTGTTCACTTTTGATAGTGGCATCCATAAGAAAAGCGCATAAGTCTGATATTTGCATTAACGATGTGCGCGATAAATAGATGAATAACTCAATTTCTTTCTAACTTTATTTGAAAGAATGTACTTCAAGGGTACTCTGATGAGTTTGATACGGTTCTGATCATAGGATCCATTTCTTTGAAGCAAATTAACTAAATTAGCGATACTCGGCCAAACCTAGCTGTAGGAGTCCAATTGGGTTGAATGTAGAATGAGATTACTAAGCAGATATTTCCTAAAAAAATTGACCTTCAACTCTTCATTCCTGATGATGCAGGGGTACTGCTAGCCAGAACCGTAGAAGTAAGTCAATTTGTTTTTATGAATATATAATAAGATTGTTAAACAAATTCATGGGACAAAAATTTGATCTTCAACTCCTCAACCCTGATGATGCAGAGTTACTTCAAGCCTAAGCCATAGGAGATGGCCATTTGGTGCTTTCGGTATGTAATATGATTACTAACCAAAGACACAAAATGAAAAATTCGACCTTCAACTCCTCACCCCTGATGATGCAGGATACTGCTAGCCTAAACTATACGAGATGGGCATTTGATGCTTTCAGGTATTTAATATAATTACTAAGCAAAGACACATGATGAAAATTTTGACCTTTAACTCCTCAACCCTGATGATGCAGGGGTACTTCAAGCCTAAGCCATAGAAGTTCGCTATTTAGTGCTTTTAGGTATGTAATATAATTACTAAGCAAAGACACATGATGAAAATTTTGACCTTTAACTCCTCAACCCTGACGATGCAGGGGTACTTCAAGTCTAAGCCATAGAAGTTTGCTTCAAGCCTAAGCCATAGAAGTTAGCTATTTAGTACTTTCGGGTATGTAATATAATTACTAAGCAAAGACACAAATTCTGATGAAAAAGATCTTAATTCATAGGTATAATTGCAAATATTTTTTTAGCTTCAGCTGTTAGCTTTATATAATCCTAATAACAGATGGCGGTGTAATGTTATCTGTTAACTTGATTATGTAAGTAATGGCGCTTTATTAAAATTACAACCGTTTCACATAAGCTACAATTTAATATCATGACCAAAGATAAGTATAAGTTACTAACTTCATTCAGAAATATTGGTGATCAAAGGTTACTAAAGTACCTATTACATAGCCATCTCAGTATATTCTGCGTTGATACGCAACCTTATCGCTAAATAATGTATATGAGATATTAGATGGCGCTCTTTACGATACAGTCATCTTCATGAACCGAATGTATTAATGGCGCTTTGTTAAAATTTCATATGACATACAATTTAATATTATAACCAGATATAAATATATCCTTATAAGTTACTAAAGTAATAAAAAGGTATCTCAGTATATTATATTCTGCGATGATGCCACCTTACCGCCAAATCGAAATAGTAATATGTCTGAGATACTAGATGGCGCTATTTACGTAACGGTCATGAACCGAATGTATCGATAAATCAATACCGTTTCACTTAGTCTGTGATTTTTATTTTAATTTCGTATTTCCTTAAACTAAAATTGACAAATAATTTTAAAAGCAATTTAAGAGATAAAGGACAAATATTTTATTATTAAATAAATCCATACAATTTTAATTTATTACTGGCAACAATACATGTAATAAGAATAAAATAATATTGATGCGTCCACCTGACATACATATCCCTAAAAACAAAGTGTAAAATTATATCAATCGAACAGTTGACTCAATATTACATAAAGTTATTTTTTATTCATAGTTTACTGCAAACAATTTTTCTTTATTTATAGAAAACATTTATTTTGATGAAGTATTTTTGAACGCAAATTACATTTAAATTCGTACTGATGTGACCGTTAGGTGGCCCTACCTAACCTATTTTGCTTTTGTTTGTCGATGTACTTAATGTAGGAAAGACAAACTAACGTGGTTTTTATGTTGTGGTGATCGCAATACAGTTAAATCTCAATATTATTTGTATGTGTGTCTTGTGTGAATTATATTGAATGTAAATTTTTTTTAATAAAAAATTATAAATGTCATTGTTGAAAATTTAATACCATCTGCCCTTCTTACCTTATTTATAAGTTTATATGGTACATGTTGTCTACTAACAACTTTGTAGTATTTTAATTTCTTACAAATACGAAATAACACAATTTAAAATTTGTCTAAGTAACATTTCTTTAACCACAGCAACGCGTGGCCGGGTCTGCTATATATTCATATAAATTCATCAACCCTGATAATCTTAGTACACAACCTACTTAAGCCGTATGAGTTTGGTACTTATTGATTACAATACATTACAACCCGTTCCTGAGAGAACATTATGATGAAAAGTGTCACTTTGAATACCTCAACCCTGAAAATGCAGGAGTATTGTCATGTTACTGTTAAGAGTTAGATTTAGCTGTAGCTTTTTAAATAGGATGGGTTAGATTAGGTTGGAACTTAAAAGAAAACATAAAAAATAAGCGAGCGTGCGGCAGCGCCCTGCGAGCGGGTGCGCTCTGTTCGTATGAATTGTAAAAGTGTTTTGATTATGTCTTTTGCTTTACAAAGAACAATGCGGGATTTACGCACACAAATATCCCGATGCACTTCTTAAAAGATCTTATCTTTGACCACATGAAACAAAATATGAACTTAGGATATATGTCGCTGTTCAGTGATATTCCAATTTTCTAATGATTTACGTCAAGTAGATAATAGTGCTTTGTTATCCGGAAAAGTTAAAATCAATCTTTATATCGATACGTCTTCGTTTAAATGTGGAGGAGTTAGTTGAAAAAGTATATCCCGATATTGCTAATACAACCAATAACACTATAAATTGGTTCCAAAAGACGGCTATATAACCACCCACCAATGAACGTGTCGATAAAATAAATGATATTTTTTTTTCAAAATTTAAAGCAGCGTCACAGATTTACTATTTGGTAGACACAGTCATTGAGATGGAGGAAGCAGTACATTATCCAACAGAATTTTTGAATTCCTTAATGCCTTCCAGAACTCCTGAACACAAATTAATATTAAAAGTAGGTTTACCTATAATCTTACTTAAATAAATTTGAATCCGCCAAAATTACTACAAATAGTATTTTCCAATTCGGAAAAGTTCAAATCAATCTTTATAATCGATACGTTTTGGTTCAAATGTGGAAGAGTTAATTGAAAAAAAGTATCCTGATATTGTGAATTAGACCACTATGAATGTAAATTGGTTCAAAAAAGCGGTTTACAATATTAGAATTCGTCTAATTTAAAAAAAATACATAACAATACGTTCCTACCCACAAATACACACTTTAAATTCGTTTTTTCACTCTATGTTTGACCAGGTAAACCTTGAGCGGCCAAACCGATTTTAATGTTACTACTTTTTATCATAGAATTCCCACGGTGTCGAGATTTGCGCGGGAAAAACTTTGTGACACGTTGATTTGCACGCGCGCAAAGCCGCGGGCACAGCTAGTACACAATAAACTTTTAGAATGTTTTAAAATGCTAGTAGTTTTTTTTTCAAAATTATAGTGCTGAAAAATATTTTTAGTTGTTAAAGCTTATGTTACATAACAATGTAATGGATTAAATAACAATTTTTATTTAATCCATTGAATAATTTGATTATTACAAAATATATTCTACATAGGTACTATCATTTACTTTACTGCCTTATAAATAATATTATTTTTTTAATATTCTAAGTATACATATTTATCAAAATAAACTTACATATATGACCATATATGATCCACACATATATGATCAATCCTAACATACACATATACAAACAGAGCTCCAGAACGCTAGATGTAACTGTAGGCAATCGCAAATCTTCCACCTACCACCCTATAGCCACAACACCCTGTATAATCTAACCCAAAGACAATATTTCCCACCGAGCAGCGCTAATTCATGATAAGTGAATCTATTCAACGCCAGCAACGGCCATACACCTGCTATTATCGCTTGTTAGGGAAATTAGAGCAACATCTGGGCTTGGTACAGGAATAAAATTGTACCCACACACTATATTAGCGGTCCATCAGGAATTATGTAGTAATTTGGTATACCGTTTTATGGTTATAGGCCATACCAATTTTAGCCTTATAACAGTGCAAGTCTACATTGTTTTGGTTTTGAGCTGTTCTTCATAATATATCTATGATTGATGTGAGAAATAACTGCTCTTTTGAAGTTAATTTGTTCTGTGGCAATTAACTTCAGTAGTTTTATTTATTTATTTTTTGTTCTCGAGTCGGAAACTTTTAAAAGGCACCCGACGCCGTAGGAGCGACGCAGGGTGATGTGGGATTTTTACCGCACTAAAACCCCCCCGTGTCCGTCCTCGGTGCTATAAAGAGGACTTCAGGAACTCCAAAGGAACGGAACCGGAATACTCTAAGCGCGTTCTCCATTGGGCTCCTCCCAGACGGACGGCTGGGCCCACCGCCCCATCTAGTCTTTACGTCGGTATGCGACAACACATACCGCCGTCCTTCCCGGGATCGCCTGGCCGAACGGTTCGAGCTCTCACTCTCGCCGCCCGCAACCCCGGAAGCCCCTTTTAGTCGCCTCTTACGACAGGCAGGGGATTCCGTAGCCCTATTCTGATCCCAGAACTACAGGGACGAATTTTATCTAGGTCTAGACTAAGATTTCGGTGTTTTTTGGATAAAAATGTATTTTGAATTGAACGGCAATTCATGCAATGCAGCAATATATACAAGTTGAAGTCAACCCATAGTTCTACTCAGCACGGGTCTCCTCTCGGTATGAGAAGCTTTAAGCCATGGTCCATCGCGCTGGCTAAATGGGAATTGGTAGACTTCACATAACTTTGTGAACTTATCTTGTTTTCTTCTTTATAAAAATGAATGTTTGTCTGTATGTCTTCTATAGAATCGTAAACTATTCATTTGATCATGTGATGGTGTAGAAACACAGCAGGTACAGCTAGTTTTTCACATAAATGTCAATTGTGTAGGTCTCGTCACGATGTTTTACATCGCTGTGAAGCAGTGACAATTTATTTAAAATACGCACATCATTTTAAATAAAAATAGAGATGTAGGCATCGATTCAAACCTCGGACCTCCCGATTGATTGGTTGAGTTTGAATCATTAGGCTGTGACTGTTTTATTTAATAACATAATAAATTAGAATAAATAATAATACTACTCACCGTCGCAACGGTCGAAATCGACCGTAATTTACATTAAAAAACTAAACTTCATATTGTCCAAAGTAGCACGAATATTTCTCAAATTCAAATATATTGTTATAATTTTCAAGTTATTTTGAATGCAGCCGTTATAGGTAAAAAGAGATTTTATTAGCTAAGCTGCATTGAAAAACGATTTCACAAAGACATCTGACATTCTTGACGTTATGTATTTTCATACTAAGACCACAGTACAAATATGTAGTAAGACATAGAATGTTCTATTTCGTTTATTATGTATGTGTTTGTCTCAAGTGCAAGGTAGTGTGTGTAATGTGTTTTAAGTTGATTTTGTATATGTTTTATGCATTATTTGAAAAAAAATATTAGCATTGCGTAATCCTTCTCTATACCAACTAAAACCGTGCGTTATTTCATACTCCTCCGTCGGCGGCAAGTATTTTAAAAACGAATCACAAGTTTTTGCTTCACTTATTAATACATAGATAATCTTAGAATAGTTCTAAAACATCTGAAGCTATAAATAAATAACACACGATTTCTACACTCATAGTCCCACAGTACGATTTTCTCCTGTGTCGTGGGTACCATGGACACACACAAGACGAATACAAACACCCAGACCCAGAACAGGAATCTAAACTCATCATTCAAATACCTGTCTGGCCGGGAATCCAACCCGGGACTCATTGCGCGTCGAACCGGTATTGTAACCACTGCGCCACGCGGGTCGTCAAAATATGGGAATACACAGAAACGTAAAGGGTTTTACGTATTAAATAACATCCATTCATTATTTAATCCAATTTGTAATTGTTCACCGCAACAATAAATACATAAATAGTATCTACCACAGTTTTCCCATTATGTTCCCATAAACATTGCAATAACAAGATGACCACAACGACAATAATACGCCATAGAAATATTTTTGTCTTAACACAAGGATAATAATGTGCTGAGTAATTTATTGATTATATTTTATATATTGACCTCAATTCAAATTTAAAAGTTCTTGAAAACAAGCTAACAACATGATAAATAAAACATCGAGGCCAAAATAACATCATTTTGTTACATACTTTTTCAGAAAAACCCTTTAACTCGATACACATATGAAGTACCGTTTAAAATAGTTGGTTCGCCATCTTGGGGAATCCGCCATATTGGATATAATAATGACGTCATTAAACTAATTTCACTCTGTCTTACAAAAATAACATGTAGGTATGCAAATTTTTAACTCAATCAATTGTTAACTAATTTTAAATTTAGTTACAATATTTTGCATTCATATAGGAACTGTCAAGTTAAATGCTTATTGGTAACACATGAAGCATTCAAACCTTCATTCTTAGAGGTAACATCTGTGAGATTATATGAATTAAACTTAATATGCATAAGAGCAGTGATAGCCTAATGGTTGAAACTTGCCCTCTCAATTGGGTGGTCCGAGGTTCAAACCCAGGCTGAACCACCACTGATCGACTGACTGAAACCTACAAACTGAACTGTACTGAACACTACTATAGATATTTGAACTAACAATTATAATAATTAACGATTACTAAGAAGGAAATCGAAAATACTAATTGTACGTACATGGAAGTAGGCTTTTTAAAACGGTTAATTAAAATGTTTTGTTATAGTCGAATACAGTTTTATAATAGTAACATCAGTTTATCTGTTTTAATACTTAATGGGTAATCACGATAACTGTTTTTTTTTTCGATATTTAAAAAACCCTTTATTGTCAGTACTCGTAAAGGTGAGCATTCACATTACGACGGTCGCACGGAGTGTCGCACGAATTACGGTCGTATACGAGAAGTTCGATCGTGAATGGCTTGGTCCTTAGGTGGACTGTACTACCAAGGTCATGTCGCAAGTCCGTTGAAGTATTCAACTTGAACTGTCGTTGCGACAGACCGTTCGACATTCCGTGCGACCGTTGTAACGTGAATGCCCCACCTTTACGAATTAAAATTTATTTATTTATTTATTTATTTAATTCATAAAAACTTATATCTAACATTACAGATATTCCAATGCGTTAGATAAGTTGAATAATAATAAAAATAACAATTAATTCATTTTAACCATTGCAATACAAATAACATTTATTTATCCAATAATATTAAATTAATTAAAATAATAATACAAATCAATGTCTCATTAATAAAATAATCAAAAATTTATATATATATTTAAGATAATCATAAACAATCTATAAACAATCACAAATTAAAAACATACATATAAAATTTCAATATGTCAGATAAAATAATGTCATACCAAGTTACATAATGTCTATACCTAATTTAATCAGAATAAAAATACGTCAAATAACTACGAATAAATAACAAGATAGTTAACAATTAGGACGAACACAGTTTATAACAAATTCTCGTGAACTCGTCCAGTGTGCAACTGAACAGATCTAGATGGCATGCCGCCGCGTTGAGCACTCGCAGCGCCCGTGTGAGCGGCGCGTCTCGCAGCAGGCTGGTGCGCGCGAGCGGCAGTGCTAGCAGCGGCGGTCGCCGTCGACGCTCGACACTGTCAGGCGGCGCAAAGAGTTTCAACTCTTCAAGAATTGCAGGACTGCTTAACTCACCGCGCAATACCTTTATCAGGTATTTAGCGAGAGCGACTTCCCGCCGCGTCTCCAACTTACTGTATCCCACCATGCCCAGTACGAACATCGTGGGGTACAGCAAGGGATAGCCCGGATGCACTCCATACATTTTAAAGTAGAGAAACCTGGTGAACTTATTTTGGATGTGTTCCATTGTAGTTTTATACCCGATCCCACTTGGAGACCATATAACCGAGTTATACTCCAAATGACTCCTCACCAAGGCCCCATACAAGGCCCGCAAGGCAGCAATGTTGGTAAAGCTTCCCGCTTGCCTCATTATGAAGCCGAGGTTCCGGTAAGCCTTGTTGCACACTTCGGCTATATGCCCTCGAAAGTTGAGATCAGAAGTAAATTGAACGCCCAGGTCTCTCACTTCTATAGCGCGCTGCAGTGGCTCCTCTCCCACGTGATAGGCAAAGCGCATAGGAACGCGCGCGCGTGTGAATGAAAGCAGCGAACACTTCTCAGCGTTGAAGTGTAGTTTATTTCTGTCACTCCATTCGACAACGCTGTCAATATCCTTCTGTAGTGCACAGTGGTCCGCCATGTCACCTACTTCGCGTACAAGCTTCAAGTCGTCAGCATATAGGAGGCATGTAGACTCTTGAACCACCTCCGGTAAATCATTGATCATTATGATGAATTGGAGGGGCCCCAAATTACTCCCTTGACTGACGCCTGATCTTGTCCAATACTGCTCCGAAAGACATCCGCCACAGTCAACATACTGACGCCTGTCTCGCAAGTAGCTGGCGAAGAAAGACAACGTATGCGGCGTGCAGCCCATGCCAGCTAGCTTCGCGAGCAGGACATCATTATCAACCGTGTCGAATGCCTTCCGGAAATCGAAGTAGGCAACATCCACCTGCCGCCCCGCATCTATTGCCGGCACTAGCCGCGCCATCAAATGCAGCAGGTTGCCCGTTGTCCCCCGCCCAGGTCGAAATCCGTGCTGCGCGTCAGACAATCGGGCCCTCACCTGCGCATATAATGCATGGTGGATAGCCGACTCGAATACCTTAGCCAACGCACACAGGATAGCCACCGGTCTGTAATCACTCGGCTGTGGCCCTCCCTTTCCCTTCGGCACTGGCACCACTCGGGTGAGCTTCCACCTGTCAGGAAAGGTAGCGTTAGCTAGGCAGACATTGAACACATGCAGCAGAGGCTCCTCAAGTGTAAGTCGACAATCCTTGAGGATATAAGGTGGAATGCCGTCCGGTCCAGCTGACCGCTTCGCTGCTAGCCGTGCTAGCGCGCGAGACACATCCGTCAGAGCAAGACGCGTCAGATGCACGCGCGCGTCACCTCCCACCGCCGCGCTCACCTCTGACACATCCAGCCGCGCCGGCTGAGGAGTATATATAGAATAGAAGAACCGGGCTAGCTCATTGGCACATTCCTGATTCGAGAGAGTTCGCCCGTCTCTCATTACTTGACATCTCTCGAAAGTACCCCTTTTTGATCTTAAGAAACCCCAAAATGTTTTGGGGTCCGAAGCGAGATTGTTCTGGACTTGTACCTGATAGAGTTCATGAGCGCGCGAAATCTCTGCCTTTACCTTCGCCCTATAATGAGAAAATTCCTCATAGTCGCGGCGGCTCTTAGAAGTTTTATATTTTTTGTGTACCTGGTATTTTATCTTTATATACTTAATATACTTAATATACTTAATATACTTATGTATCAAATTATACTTATGTATAACTTATAAAATGTATCAATTTTGCAATAATCCACGGATCCGCCCCATAGATCTGATATCCAACCTCATATACAACAGTGATGCTACTGAGCAGTGATAGCCTAGTGGTTGAAACCCTCTCAATCGGGAGGTCCCAGGTTCAAACATAGGCACGCACCACTGATTTATGTGCGTGTTAGAAATTAATTGTCACTGCTTGTTGGTGAATCGCCGCTGATCTCGTAAAGTAGAATTAGGAAGAGTTCACGGACTATATAGTTATTTATAAGTTTAGTTTTTATTTAGTCTAGATTACGTTATTTATTATTATTTACTTTCTCCGTTGTATCTTTATAAATAAGGGAAAAGAATTACCCACGATTATACTTTATGGACCCGCATGGCGGAGTGGTCAACATACTGATCTGACTCACAGTGACTTTTGGGATTTTATTCGCAGCCAGACAGAAATTTTATTGATGAATGTAGATTTCTGCTTTGGGTCTGGGTGTTTATGCATTCTTTGTGTCTTCTTAGCGTCTATGATGCAGGTGAATATACTAGTAAGGCTATAAGTGGAAAACGTTTCTCTTGCACATTATTATGTGATTATTATTAGTATTTTTAAGCAACGGAAAACAAGACATATAATTCATTTAACTAGTCAAACGTCGCATCTGTACAAATTGGACCGTAATTGAAATAAAAAACTAAACTTCATATTATCCAAAGTAGTTAAAATATTTCACTAATTCAAAGAATATGTAATCATTTTCAAGTACCTAATATTGAACGCACCCGTTAAATTCTATACTAATCCGTCCGCGGAATATTACTTAAAAATGCGTCAAAGTTATTGCTTTACGTATTAACATAATAATATTATTTAACTCAAAATTAAGAACCGTACGTTAACAATCATTTGTACAAAGCCATTAATTAAGGACAAAACATGTAAACATTTCACAGGATGTTAAGTACTTATAAACAAACACACGTACATACATTTAACGAGAAAACAGTAAAAATAAGAAGCAGTATTTGTTTGTTCACTTGTTCGCGTATTAGCGAGACGTGTTGGGTGACAGAGACAAAGATAAAGCACAGGTATACAAACATAAATATTTGCTTATCAATCCTTCCTTAGATTACTAGCATTTTCCCGCGGCATCGCCCGCTTTAGTCACATGTAAGGCAATTAGTGGCTCATGTGTATGCAGCTTATAAATTGTGTGACAATTCAGCCAAATCCGACCAGTAGGTTCCTAACCTAATTGTATTACTATATCTATATTTCGATACTAATATTATATAGAAGAAAACTTTGTATTTTTGTATGTTTGTTTTGAAATAACTTAAAAACTACTGCACCTATTCTAAAAATTCTTTCGCCATAAGAATTTAAAGCTATTTTGAGTAACATAGCCCTATGTCTGGCAAATAGAATGACCGCTTTGCCATAGGGTTCAATATACGTATTAATTAGCTACTTGTTTAAAACGTTACTGGTACGAAAACAATTTTAAGAGGAAACGTTCCCGCGATTTTTTAAACCTTGCCCAAAGAATGCGGTACAGTTATTTTGTCATGGTAGTATTTTTGTTTTCCACTTTTCATTATGTATTTACTTTTAAGTGTATTGTATTATACTTTACTAACTGTCCCGACAAACGTTGTTTTGCCATATAAAAAATTTAAAAAAATGTTAAGGGTGGACAACCCATAAGGGGTATGAAAAATAGATGTTGGCCGATTCTCAGACCTACTGAATAAGCATATAAAGTTTGGTAAAAATCGGTCAAGCCGTTGCGGAGGAGTATGACAACAAAAACTGTGACACGAGAATTTTATATATTAGATTGTATAATTGAAGAGAAAATACATGTGATGAATAAATAACCTCTTTCGTTTGGAGAGTCGGTTAAAATAATGAGTAGACTTTACAGGTATTAATATCATAAATTCAAAAAAGGCAAGGTAAAACTAAAAAGCTCATCACAAGTAGCTACCATTAAAACCATGATACATCCACTGATGATGTCTTAATTACTAAGTCCAGCAATAAACATGGTCTTATTATGGGTGGGGATATCACACTTTGAAATCGATTAATGGACGAGATAAGCTAAATTAAGCCGTTTAGCGGTGGATTGAAAGCTTGAAGCGATTATCCTTTGCATATTTTGTCACTTACGTACAAAATGCGAAAGAAAATTATATTTATTTTGAATTGAATTTTGTCTGTTTGTTTGCGTGTTTGTTGAAGACAAAGAAGCTTAACACAAAGCATGGTTGGGTAGAATCCATGTATGTGCATTCCCAGTCATTGTGTTAGGAAGCGAAGAAGTTGTGATTTGAAGCATTTAAAGTTGCGCACCCACCGCGTCGGGCAACCTTTTGAAGGTTTCCCCCTCGTTAAGAAAAAAAGCCCCCCCCCTTTCTTTAACGTACGCCAAATTAATATGTAATTGTGTATTTAAAGTACCTGCCTACGTTTCTTAAGAAATGATACCAAGTATTTAAAATATGAAGTGAATATTACGATTGTAGTGAAATTTCAAGTCACCAATTCGCACTTGGCCAGCGCGGTGGACTATGGCCTAAAACTCTCTCATTCTGAGAGAAGACCCGTGTCCAGCAGTAGGACAATAATAGGTTGTACTCAATGAAATTTACTTTTTATTATTTTTCTCCGCCGCGAAATCTCACCTTTTGCACCTTTTGCGCAAGCCGAATTTTACATATTTATAAAAAATATTCAGAAGATGATATCCTTAAGCCGCATCTTCCTTCAAACACAAAGTAAAGTTAGCATCAAATAGACCTGTTTTGCTAATATAGGAAAAATCCGCGTATGATAGCACTAAAGTTGAGGTGATAAACATCCCAACACTGCTTTGTTTTATCTGTCAACTTAATCTTTGTACTAAGACTCGCATACTCGCAATTAGCGAGCCCCTGGCAATTATTAATGCAAAGTGTCTTTGTCTCATAATCTTTAGAGAACAATGAAGATGTGTGTTGAGGTTTTGTTGTCTGGGTAACGTTTCTTTGAGGCTTTAAAGAACTTTGTGTCACGATTTGGTGTAAATTATATTTGCAATACTAACTCAGTAGGTACTGAGTTGATCTTTGTGAATCAAGATTCCGGTAGGAATTGATTACAAAAACATATTTTAGAATCGATTTACTTATAATTAACACAATTTTTTCTTCTCCCTCTGGATTGCATGATGTAACTTTTATTGTTATTACAGGACAATGATTATTTTTTCCGACTATATCTTTCATTTAACAGGACATACAAGATGAAAAGAAAATTTTTAAATTCTTGCTAAACCACTTGCGAACAATGAACAACACAAGTACTAACACACTCATGGTACGTTTAATAAAAATTAAACATTCCATACTGGAAAGTATAACGTAATAATCAACTAATTAGCTCTGAATCTTCCATGTTTGTGCAGGATCCCATAAATGACCTAATATCGAACAGCTGACCAACCGCACAACCACGCGGTAGTCCATAAAAAACCAACGTTCATTAATATACCCTCCACAAAGGCTCCTAATGCGCGGCACACTCCACAGACGGCAGCTAAAAAAGAAATTATTCTTAATTCAAAATAAATATCGCGTTCGGTTTTCGAAAGGGATCCGAGTCAGTCACAAAAGGATCTGCTTCACGACCGGTCGTCTCAAGTCATTTAAAATATATTGAAACGGACGACAAAGCGTCGATTGTCCAGATGGCTATAAACTTGACGTTTTTCTACAGTGAATTAGTGAAGATTATGCTCGAATAGGGACTAATAAATCTCCGCTATGGAAGCTGGAAGGCCATTGATTCTCGGTAGGCGTGATTGGTGGTAATCTCCATAAATATAGCGAAATCAAAGAGGAATGGTAAAAGGCACTTGAATGTGAATGCATTGTGCTTACCGTTTCGTTCGCAATCATTCTTGCGACTGAACGATTATGAGTTATAGTCGAGGACTTAATAGTAGATTCAAAGGCTAAAGGAAATTAGAGGATAGCGTGATTTATATGCAATTTGCTCTCTTTAAGTAGATACACGACTGGATATTTTTTATTTATACAGAATGATCAATAATTTACTCATAATTAATCAATCTGAATTTTATATGAATATTATCGCGTGATTGGTCCTCATGTTGATTGATGTTGATAATTTATACTCGGCAATATAAAATTAAAAAGCGTCGTTTGTCAAATACTTATGAATACAGTACATTTTTTATTTATTATTTAAATGTAACTTTTAGTATGCTGTATTAGTTATAAACATGTATATTTTAAGGTGAACATGCTTTAGATAGTCTTTAATCGAACATGAAGGATCCGCTCCTAATTGAGTAACCATATGAAATGGTACTGTCTTTTATTTAAATACTAGTTGACCCGGCGAACTTCGTTCCGCGTAAGAGTAAAAAATCTAAAATTATCAGTGTTTCTCTCCTATATTATACATAATAGGAGAAGACGAAGGAGAAAATCGAAATTGAATGATTCTATCTATTAAATAAACTGCATTAAAATCCGTAGCGTAGTTTTAAAGATCTAAGCATACATAGGGACAGCCAGCGGGAAGCGACTTTGTTTTATACTATGTGGTGATTAAGGGCACTGCATATCCACGTGACATTTCTTATATTCAACCTTCCTTCATCCATTCATCAGTCTTTGTCCACTGCTGGACGTGGGTCTCCCTTAAATGGCACCACCCCAACTGGTCTAGTGTCTTCTGACCTGATACCTACCAAAAACATTGTTGACCCTTTAAAGACGCTAAAAAATAACATTTGTCCAAAAAATCGACTAATATTTTAACGCAATAATAAGTGATAATATGACTCGAATATGAAAAAGCAAAATCAATAACAAGACCACCAGTCCTTTTGCCTGTGTGGATACCGAATTAGCATAAAGTTGTCTGAAGGTAGACACCAACAAATGCCCTTATCTCTCGCCGGTCGAGATTGCTCGAACACAGCTCTTAATTGGTCATCAATATTCGACCTAATAAGCCTGCATGGTTGCCAGAGAATGCGAGAAACTAATATAATGCGGTAATATTCGCCTTTTTATAAACCACAATAAAACATATACAATAATAGAAAAATTGTCAGGATGGATGTCTGTTACTTTTTCGCATAAAATGTACTTCTACCTGATTGCCAGAAAGTGCAATATAGTGCGTTAGTATTTTTGTTTTTCTTTTATGTCTTACTAAACATAAAATAAAGTAAAACTTTGAGAGTTAGAGAGTTGTAGTTCCGGGATCACAATAGGGTTACGGTCCCCTTCCTGTCGTAAGAGGCGACTAAACGGGGATTTCGGGGTTGCGGGCGGCTAGAGTGGGAGCTCGAACCGTCCAGCCAGGCGATCCCGGGAAGGACGGAAGTATGTGTGGTCGCATACCGTCGTAAAGACTAGAAGGAGCGGTGTGCCCAGCGCCTATCTGTGCAGAGCCCGATGGGGCAACGCGCTCAGAGGATTCCGGTTGCGTTCCTTTGGAGATCCCGGACTCCTCTTTGTAGCGCCGAGGATAGTCACCGGACGGGTTAGAGTGCGATAGAAATCCCACATAACCCTGCGTCGCTTCCAAGGCGTGGGGGAAACTTTCAAAAGGTAATTGAAGGTTTCCCCCACGAGAAGAAAAAAAAGCTTCTCTGGCGTTAATCGCAGATGTCATGCGGCAGTAGCCACGTTCCACCAGGCGGACTGCATGTTCATGTTCAAGCTATACATTATAAGAGTAATTTAAGCAACATTCCCATACTGTGTCTCGGAATACCAAACGTACATGTAGACATTTTCGTTGTACCGAAGTCAGCTTGTTATTTAGTTGACATTTCACAATAAATGCCTTAATGACGCCGTATTCCCTTTTAAGTGTTGACATTATTGAGCTACCTGATTGATCACCCATTGAGATAAGATCTTGCGATTTGAAGTTAACAGTGGACTGAGTCATGACCAAGTTCGTGAAGTGTGAGGGAATTATTGGGTTTCTTTTTATTATTTTGTAGAATGTGTGGCTCACTTTAAGAGGCGACCATCTTAGTACGCGAAAGTAGCAATGCATCAATAATTGACCACTAAAAAAATCGGTAGCTAGGTGTAAATAGTCCCAGGGTCGAATCCTAGATAATAGTGGATCTGATACTACAACTTTGTTTTACGTGTAGGTATCCACCTAAACAGTAACATACTGTTTTCCATAGCTTATTTTTGATCGTATATAATTGTGGCTAATAGTAAAGTCAGCTATTATTACGTAAATATTCCGTCATAATCGATTAAACCATTGCTAATGCCTAGCGGTGGAACCTACTATACTATTTGTAACTATACTACTCAATCTTTGCGTATAAATTTCAACGAAAATCTAACAATACTAACTCCCACAAAGTCTAAAACCAGGTTTATACATTTGCCACGTAAAAAACAATATGGCCACCTTAATAATCAACCAAGCACAGAAATGTTAAGTTTCGCGCGCCCTGCCGCTCGCGCTGACCGCTCGTCCTTAATTAAGATGTAGGCAGAACGGCGCGCTTGTCTGCTAACGAGGACCAACACATCTGCGGAACCCGGCCTATACACACTATACACCTTATACACCCTGAGGCAGCGGTGCTCAAAGATTTTGCAACTGACATCTTATATAATACTGGGATATTCTCGCGGCTTCGCTCGCTTTGGACGCAACTATGTGTTAGTCTAGGTCATAAATTATGTGCGTATCAAATTTCAGCGCAATCCGGACGGTACTTTTTGCTTGAAAGAGTAACAAAGAAATATATATCGTCACACAATTTCTCATTTATAATATTAACAAGATGGCCTTGTAAAAACAATACGGCCGCCGCAATAATCAACCAAGCACTGAAATGTTAAGTTTCGCGCGCCCTGCCGCTCGCGCTGACCGCTCGTCCTTAATTAAGATGTAGGCAGAACGGCGCGCTTGTCTGCTAACGAGGACCAACACATCTGCGGAACCCGGCCTATACACACTATACACCTTATACACCCTGAGTCAGCGGTGCTCAAAGATTTGGCAACTGACATCTTATATGTGTGTCGTGTTTGTCGTCAACCCATTATTGTCCCACTGCTGGGCACGGGTCTTCTCTCAGAATGAGAGAGTTTAGGCCATAGTCCACCGCGCTGGCCAATTGCGAATTGGTGGACATCTTATATAATACTGGAATATTCTCACGGCTTCGCTCGCTTTGGACGCAACTATGTGTTAGTCTAGGTCATAAATTATGTGCGTGTCAAATTTCAGCGCAATCCGGACGGTACTTTTTGCTTGAAAGAGTAACAAACAAATATACATCCTCACACAATTTCTCATTTATAATATTAACAAGATGGCCTTGTAAAAACAATACGGCCACCGCAATAATGAAGCGAGCACTGAAATGTTAAGTTTCGCGCGCCCTGCCGCTCGCGCTGACCGCTCGTCCTTAATTAAGATGTAGGCAGAACGGCGCGTTTGTCTGCTAACGAGGACCAACACATCTGCGGAACCCGGCCTACACATACTGTACACCTTATATACTCTGAGGCAGCGGCGCTCATAGATTTTTTTATATAAAACTAGGTTATTTATTATAATGCGCCACGCTTATTTCTAGCGCGAAGCAGTTCTGGCGTTTTGATGGAAGGGTGAAGTTGCCGGCTCACTTTAATATGAGGCGACCATTTTAGTCCTTAGGAGTAGCAACGCATCTGTGTTTGACTACACATAAAACCACTGTTCCATGTAAAGTAGCTTACAGTTGTCCACTGGCGGCAGTGACCACTTACCAAGTGCTCGTTTGCTATTTCAATCAGAAAAAAACGATCACTGAACAAAGCTTTGGGAACCGCTGGCGTATAGTAAAGTACTGTAATTACGGCGGGCCACGTTAAGGGCTAAGTCGAAATGTTAGTACCGATCGCGCGCGAGATTGTTTAATTAAACATATCTAGCTCCCAAGCTATATGTTTTAAGTTCGTGGTATGCTAATTGAAAGATTTTTCCTATATTGCACTCTTTGATTAATTTATGTAAAAAAGTAGTTATGTACAAAAAAGGACCAAGAATCTTAATTTTTATCTTTTTTTTATTTTTGAAGTGAAACTTCTTTATCGGGGTTGGAAAACAAAAGTGAAACTTCTTTATCGGGGTTGGAAAAAAATTTAGTGTAACATTTTTTCGTTACGCGCCATCTTTTTCTGTTACGCGCCATCTTTTTTTATTTTTCGTTACGCGCCATCTTTTTTTTCCGATATTAGATAGATTTTTATAGATTAGATTATTAGATAAAGTTTAATAAAAGCCTTTTATTAAACTTTATCTAATTTAACTTTATTTAACCAATTTCTATAAAGTTGCATATAGTAAATTATTTTTTGAAAAATAACGTCATAAAGAAGTTTCACTTCTTACGGGTGTACGCTAGTACACGCACACATTTTTTTTTACGCTCGTCCCACTAGAATATTCCTGTTTCCAGAGTATAGTACTCACAAAAACGAACACACAAACACCCAAACCCAGAACCGAGGTCTAAACTCATCACTCGGATATCTTTCCGGCCTGGTAATGAACTCGGAATCTACTTAGTGTCACCTACGTGTCGTCTATTATATTGTAACTGTAATGAACATAAGACATAACTGTGTTGGCCAGTGATAGTCTAATGGTTGAAACTTGCCCTCTCAATCGGGAGGTCCCAGGTTCAAACCCAGGCACGCACCACTGATTTATGTGCGTGTCGTCAACCCATTACTGTCCCACTGCTGGGCACGGGTCTTCTCTCAGAATGAGAGAGTTTGGGCCATAGTCCACCGCGCTGGCCAAGTGCGAATTGGTGGACTATTATGTGCGTATTATAAATTAATTATCACAGCTACGGTGAAGGAAAACATCGTGAGGAAACCTACATACCCGAGAGTTCTTTAAAAAAAAAGTTATCTAGGGTGTGTTAAGTCCACCAATTCGCACTTGGCCAGCGCGGTGGACTATGGCTCTCTCTCATTCCGAGAGAAGACCGTCGTATTGCTAAATACTAGGTACTTAAAGATACGATTATAAAGTACGAAAAGGCTACGTTGAAATACAGACATTCAAATTTATATAAAACTAGTTAAGCCACGCAGATTCGCTCGCGTTAAAAAAGTCGATGTATCTATTGTCCCGTGGGAGTAAGATATTTTCCCACAGTAAAACGTAGCCTATATGTTAATCCAGAGTGTCAGCTAACTCCCTACCAAATTTTATGAAAATCACTCCAGCCGTTTAGACGTGAAGAAGTAACAAACATACAACAAACTTTCGCATTTAAAATATTAGTATGATATGAAGTATTAGCTTTTTTCCCAATAGTACGATATGAGTGTAAAGGTTTTTGTCTAATGACAATTGTGTTAAGGGTTACTGATATTCTGTTTTGTACACAGGTCTAAATTAGATAACAGCGCCTTTAGTATGACTTTTTATTGTTTTCTCAAAAAAATATTGTTTAGGTTTTTCGCCTGTCATTTCAAAGTAATGGCAAGTTATGTCTGAAAACAAAAACGTAACGTAATGCAGTGTTTATTTAATTCAATGCATAAGCGAAAATTTTTGCGCTATGATTGTTATAAGGAAATGAATTAAACCCATACTAGTGTAGGTATAGATAATCACCGTCCCTGTAATTCTGGGACCAGAATAGGGCTACGGTATCCCCTACCTGTCGTAAGAGGCGTCTAAAAAGGGCTTCCTGGGTTCCGGGCAGCTAGAGTAGGAGCTCGAACCGTTCGATCAGACGACCCCGGGAAGGACGGCGGTATGCGTGGTCACATACCGTTGTAAAGACGAGACGGAGCAGTGGGCCCAGCTGCTCAACTGGAAGGAGCCCAAAGGGGCAACACGTTTAGAGGACTCCGCTTGCGTTCCTTTGGAGATCCCAGAGTCCTCTTTGTAACGCTGAAAACGGCCACCGAGGGGGTTTTAGTGCGGTAAAAGCTCACATAACCCTGTGTCGCTCCCACGGCGTCGGATACTTTTGAAGGTTTCCCCCTTGAGAACAAAAAAAATATATATAGATAACGTCACAGTCGAGAACGGACTAACCAACGAATGGGCTGAAAGCTACTTCTAAGTTGTCAGTAGGTATATTATAAAATAAAGTACCTTCTCGCTGTCTGTCCATGTATATGCTCAGATCTTTAAAACTACGCTACGGATTTCAATGCAGTTTATTTAATAGATAGAGTGATTTAAAAGGAAGGTTTTTATGTATAATACATATATAATATAGTAGAGAAACATTGATAATTTTAGATTTTTGATTTTTAGGCGGAGTTCGCCGGGTCAACTAGTTAACATTATAAACGCGAGTTTGTTAGAATGTACATATGTCTGCCGCCATAATAACTTATAAAATAAATAAAGTATAAATATTTTTATACATCATAATGCTTTACCATAAGTTATAAATAGAGTTAATAGTGAAATCGAAAATGTTAATAGTGATCATTTGCGAGATAATTAAATAAACGTAGGTGTTTGTGGCCAGCGGATATTCTGGACTTAATTGGTTAACACTTTAGGTGTCTGGTATGCTCATTGAATTAATATTGTCAATACATCTTAAGGTAATAACCGTTTTAAATGAATTTCTTTTTATTGCAACGCCTTTTCCGGCTCTATTTTTTCAAGCAGCTGCGTATTGTCCAAAATTGGGTAGAATAAATAAACGTAAACGGGCATCCACCTGATGGTAATTGGTTGCCACCCACGTATTTGACTATATTTAGTACTAAGTACTGAATATCAATTGCATGTTCAGTGCTAAGAAATATAGTCCTTATCGAACAACACTGCTCAAGTCGAAAATTCACAGTTTTATGCAACACCAACAAAGTTAAAATTCAAGGTAGAACTAATGTAGTTCGACCGGGGAAGTACCACCGCCACACCTATTTCTAGCGTGAATCATTTCTTGCGTTTCGATGGAAGGGTGTAGTTGCTGGCGCCCTTTCACATGAGGCTACCATCATAGTCCTCGGGAGTAGCCACGCATCTGTGATTGACTTCAGATGGAACCTATGTTCTGTATGAAGTTGATTAGAGATGTCCATGGGCGGCAGTGACCACTCACCATCAGGTGGACTACATGCTCGTTTGCTACTTCAGTCAGATAAAAAAAAACATAGTTATGTTATAGTTAAGAACCTTTAAAGCGGAGCAGTCGGTCCAACATGTTATGGGTTCCGGGTTCGATCCCCGCTCAAACAATTTTTTAAATGTTGGACTTAAATTTATGTTCTAGGTCTGGGCGTCTGTATATTCGTCTATGAGTGTGTCCATGGCTCACTACACAAGAGTAAACCCTAGTATGAGTTGTGTCAATACTGTAAAAAGCAAAGCGTTTAAAAAACGATTGCGTTTTTACCTTGTTCGACCCACCACGAGTTATACCAAAGGTATTCAGTACCACCTTAAAATACCACCTCTAAAAGCCATAAAACATAAAAGAAAACTACAAAACAGTCTACAGATTTCAAATCATTCAATTAATACCTCATTGACGGTTAGTTAACTGATTTCACCTCGCATTGTAGTTTCGTCATCCAAGCATGCATTCTCATATAAAGGTGTTTATAAATCAATTGAATTCTCTACGGACGATCGGTGCTTCGGATAGATACGGGTGTGGTCCGAAATGATCATTAGAATGGAAATATACGGGTCTAGAGTTGTGGCGAGACTGGTGCGATTATGCGGTATGTCATTTAAAGTTCGTTCATTAGGATTTAACTGAAATTTTTATTTTGTATAATTGTAATGTTTATACTTGATCATGGATATTCCAAATATGAGTTTCACACTTCTTAGGTACACATTTAATCGTATTTTTAAAAGTTGATTTTTATCTTCACAGTTTACCTAATAAATTAGTAACCTTTGACATTACTAATCGGACTTTGACATATACTTTTTAAATATAATAATTTTCCTAGTGATTTGAACAAAATAGTCCCAAATAAAATTGGATTCCTCCGAAGATCAACTCTATATTGACGTTAAATTAGACCACCTCGGGAACTTGACTTTTGCCTTAATTGATGCGATGCGCGTTCATTTATTATTCCGTGTGTTTTCTGTTTTAAATATTTCGAAAGGCACATTGAAAGTCAATATAAATGTCTATCAGTATAATAAATGCACACGATTATAATACTTTCTACACTTGTAGTAGATGTTAGAATGGCCTGAATAATTTTAATTTGGATGAGTGTTCTAATAGGTGGACTGTGCGTGATTAAGTAAATTGTGTTCATAGCACGTGGAAGTTGTTTAATAGAGTTTTATTAGACGTGTTATGTGGGTGTTGATTAATGAATTGGCTATATTGGTTTCCGGATGAAACACGATTTATGTGAGAACCGTGTATTTTTAAAATATTCCTTTTCACATCCATCCATCAGTCTTTTCATCAAGCCGCAATGCCATTAATAGAAGGTGGCGAGGAATCGCAAGAGCTGTTGGCAAAGATCGCTGTGACGACTGACCCGTCGTCGTCACAACCAATTGGCAAAAAGAATTCTATAAGAATTCATAAACCGCATATCGTGCGTACCCGTTAAGTATTATAATGTTTCAATTCCGCGATAATACTAGTCTTATATCATATAAAGAAGAAGAATCAGTCTTTTATGGTTTACTGCTGGACATAGGCCTAACGCGGTATCTTGCTAATTTTTATCACATGTAATTAGTGTACTTGTGTATTGCATTGCGCAACAATTGCAAACTTTGATATTGCACACGTGTATTTTTTGTTAAATTTTCTTTTTTTACTTTTACTTTTTCAATCTCTTTTTATGTTTTTAACGTTTTAAATTCAACTTGCAAGCAGTCTACACCTGTAATTGTAATGACATTAAGCTTACCCTTTATATATATTGCTTTGTTTCTACTTTAAAATGTGATAATGTACATTATGTTGGTGTTCATTAAATAAATAAAAAATAAAAATAAATACTTCGACGGAGGCCACAGCCACAATTATTTCTAGCATAAAGTACTTGTGTTTTGATGGATGGCTGTCGCTGCACACTTTTATATGAGGCGACTATCATAGCCCTTGCGAGTAGCAACCTATCTGTGATTGACTTGAGGTAGCCATATCCTATATGAAAGCTATCTTTGCTTCTTACTTAGTATAAAAAATATACTTCATTCGCCTCTTTCAGTTGAGTCCAAGAGTAAAAATGTCTTAGGCAGATCTTGTTCTAAGATGTTTTATACACGAAGTTACAACCGTATACAGTATTAAATTGCTGGACACAATATGAAAAAGAATACGAGAAAAAATGTAAAGACATTATAGTTGGTGACCATTACCGACTGTCACCGTCTTTGACAATCGACTGTTGCTGCCTGCCAGCACCGTTGGCGACCATTAGCGATAGTCGACATGAACTGTTTCTTTTACCGTCCCTGTCTCTCGTGTCTAACGGCCTTTATATGGCTATAAAGTTATATAATAAACTATCTTACCAATTAAAAAAAAATAAAGAAAGACCATATATGTGCCAGAAAATTAAAAAATATATTAATAGCAAAATACTATTACACGTATGACGAATTCTTAAACGTCGTCTCCTTAATTTTAAAATATATAAATACAAAAAATATTAATCTGCTCAAGTTATCAGCATTGTAATATAGTGTCTAATTGTAAGTCTTTTCTTGATAAATACGAGTATGTGAGTGCCATGCATTTAGAATGCCTTAACCGGCATATACATTTTTAGTGCGATTTTTCTAAACATCTTATGTACCTACCTAATCAATATTATTGTATCCAAAAAATTAGCTAAATAAAGATCTTTCATTCTTTCTTTTTTCTTTAATAACCACAAGACAACGATTATTAATCATTTCAAATACCAGTGTGTCACCTAAATGTCTTAAAGACGAACAAATAAGTAAGCATTTTAAGGGTAACAAAAAATATTTTAATAACTTCAACATAATCTGTGGAAGCTTCAAATTACAAACACGACCCCACAAGGACGAGCCTAATCACTCGACAATATCAATAATCGAGAGCCTGAACTCGATTCAAAGCCGCAACGTAATCAAACCTCATTAAGCCGCTATTAATCTTTGGGAATCACTTAACAAGTCGCTAAGATTAGACTGCCGTCGAAAAAACTCATAAAAAACCAACGATCGTTAGCGAAAAGCGGTAACCCTTTTGTGGGTGAAAATTAAATATCGAATAACATAAATATTGCTGAACGCACGACACTTTACACTAGCGTATTTTGCGCGTCTGTGACGTGGCGTTTAAATAACTGCTAGACATTTTAGTTCGTTTTTTCACGTCGGCGCGTCATCTTATTAATACTTACATTATAAATGTGAAAGGTTATGCGGACTTATGTGACTTTATTACTCTTTTATGCGAAAACTACCGATCGGGGTTCGCTGAAATTTAGCTTCTTCATTGTTTGTAAGCTAGAGTAATACATAGGATACTCATTCATATGATTAACCAAATTAGAAAATGCCGCGGGGATAACGATAATAGATTCTTATTAAAGTGATTATGTTAAAACTCTTTGTTGATTCAATATTGGCGTAGATGTTTCTACATTAAAAAAGAAAGTGTATGTTTACTTATGTACACGAGTTAGAAGTTTTACTTTTTTGGCGCAACAAGATATAAATCTTTTAAAATCGTATCTTTCGCATTATTCTACGTTTGTAGAAAAACAAAAATAATTACACTCTTCTGTGTTGCAAATCTTAAAATTTCACTCTTATCATTTTTTCATAAAGCGCCTAAAGAAGTATAACTTCAATAAAATAATATTAAATTATTAAAGTAATATATTATTTTCTTGTATATGTACTTATTGTAAACCTCCTTTAATATAATATACGTATGTACATGTATAAGATCAGCGGTTTTGTAACTATGTATGTATATGATCTGAACCAGTGGTAGAATAGGAAAATATAATTAACATTAATTACTTACATTTGTGTGTACCAAGAAGGTAAAGGTTCCTTAATTTATAAAATAAAGTTTTATTTGTTCCACTGAAACGCAAAAACGCTTCATGCTAGAAATAGGTGATGCGGTAGTAATTTCCCGGCCGAACGATATATGTTTTTTTTATCTGACTAAAGTGGCAAACGAATATGCAGTCCACCTGATGGTAAGTGGCCACTGCCGCCCATGGACGTCTGTAAGCAACTTCATACAGAACATGGGTTCCATCTGAAGTCAGATGGAATGCGTAACAGATGCGTTGCTACTCCCGAGGACTATGATGGTCGCCGCATGTGAAAGTGTTCCGGCAACCACACCCTTCTATCGAAACGCAAGGAATGCTTCACGCTAGAAATAGGTGCAGCGGTGGTACTTTTCCGTCGAACTACACTGGTTCTATTACCTTGAAATGTTCTATCACCTTGCTCGTTCCATCATAAACATTTTAATTATCGCCAGTATGAAAGCGCATTTAAATATTGACGCAGCTTTTGGCATTCCCGATCACCCTTTGTCGTGGTTTCCAAAAATCTCTTTGATCATAAAATTCCGCAATGTATGGATTTAAATCCAATCTTTTAGTATTTTGGTTGGATATGATTTAATGGTGGCTCGTGCGCGAATTATGAATTTATAAATTGAAATTTATTATTTGTGAAGCAATTTGATTAATATGCTGACAATATGAGCCGCTGATAAATCTGGATTGCTTAACCAGTATTTTTTGTATCGGTTATTTTTAAACCTGAATTAGTCTACCCGTTAGCAGTATAAGCTGTAATTTATTAACCCACTGCTGGGCACGACATTCTTTATCTTAATTTGATAAAAAAAAACACGCTTTCTACACTCATAGTCCCACAGTAGGATTCTCTCCATTGTCGTGGGTACCATGGACACGCACAAGATGAATACACAAACACCCAGACCCAGAACAGGAATCTAAACTCATCATTCAAATACCTGTCTGTCCGGGAATCGAACCCGGGACCAATTGCGCATCAGACCGGTATGGTAACCGCTTCACTGGTAACGCGGGTCGTCAATTGGGCCTAATTACTTCGTATGGAATCAGCAAGGGTTTTAGCAAACCTCATTTTGGGGCGGTAGATGTCGTTTACAACCCATTACTGTCTGGCAGCTGGGCAATCTCTCTTCAGAGTGAGAGAGGCCATCCTAACGCGGTGACAAAGAGCGAATTGCCTATTCGCTGTTTACACTTATGAGAGCTTTAGACAGAAATTCAAATACAAATATCTTGTATATATATTTGTGAATATAGGTTATATAGATGCTTGGGTTAAATTTATGGTAAGCTCTATATTAAACCCGTTAGGGTATACAAATTAACAATATGATATGAAACATATGATTCTGTATGATACAAACATTATTTTATATTTTTTCTCTATATTTGATATTACTTTGAGTGTTTTAAGTGCTTGCCTGGGACTTAACCTTTAACCTCGTTTTAAAACTTGAGGTAGACTATCACTGATCTCAGGGTACAGAGATGTAGGTATTCGATTTAAAATAGGACCTCCAATTTATATCATTCCAAGGGCTGCGGTAAGGTTTAAGTGTTAAACCAAAAGGCAACTAGGCGTGCCTTCTTAGTTTTTCATAATGTTGTTTTTCACGCCAACAAATTAGTACCTACCTACAATGATTTAACAGTCTGTATTACTTATTGACTTTAGGTAGAGCCGTTGTTGAATGTCGATGGTCGGCAGTGATCACTTACCTTCAGGTGGACTTTATTTTCGTTTGTTTCTTAAATCTCATAAATAAAAATAACTTGTAAAATCATGCTTATTTCCTTTTCAAAATTGCAATACCTAGTACCTATAGTTTCTCTTTCAACTCAATAAATTCCATATTATCTACATAATATATTTATTTATTTATTATTGGGTTACACCAACAAATTGAACACTTATTACATATTTAACAACTTAGATATCACATACTAAAACTAAGTGTCACCTCAATTACAGGTGTAAACTACATGCTGAGAGCGGCTACATATGAATACATTAAATAATTCAATTGATTTATTAAAAAATAGATATTATACATAATAAATATGATATATATAATACATAATTGAATGCAATCGAGAAAGCATCAAAAATTTAAATTTCCACCCGTGAGCTCATTAAAAATCAGTGGCAGTCTACACCCACTAAGTACACCATATTAGCGACCCTTGCCTCTGAGGCCCGCTACCTGCTCGGTCACACTTCGTTACCAAATTTGCGGGCTTTGGGACCCAAATTTGAGTTACGGGCCTTTAAGAATACCGACTTTCGTTGATTTTTTTGATTTCTTGACGCACATGTGCTTGTGACCTCGGTTGACCAGTGTAGTAAATTTCTCTTATTTTGTGATATGTTGGAAATAAATAATAAGTAGCAAATATTATGGAATACTTGTTCGCTTGGTGATTAAATAAATATGTGAAAATTATTGTACATGTTAACAACATTAGCAAGATGGCGCTAAAATATTTAATAGTTACCAAAATATACAAATCAAAAAACCAAACGACATAAAATACTGCAAACAAATGAAAAAATGCTTTTGAACAAAAATGTCAGATGTCTTTGTCAAAATACCCGCTACTGCTTTTAAATGCAGGTTAGTTATTTAAACCTCTTTATACCTTTAAATGATATAGGTATTTAAAATAACTTGAAAAACAATTTAATTGAATTTGAGAAACATCCGTGCTACTTTAGACAATATGAAGTTTAGTTTTTGAGTTAAATTACGGTCGAATTTCGACCGTTACGACGGGCGACAAGTATCTTGAAATAACCGCAATCAAAACAGAATTCTTCTGACTTTGGTAAAAACTAATATGTAGGCAGGAGTAACGATAGTAGGTATCACATATTTTCAGCGATATGTTTCACTAACTCGATGCCAAATATTTACCACTATTTTATATAATCTACCCGCAACTGCTTAATCCCTAGCAACCCATAAACCCCTCATATCGTATAGCTAATAAAAACCATAGCAGGATATCCTAATCGCTGTATCTTCGCTTCATTAGAAGTCGGCACTGTTAAATCTTTGACCCTCGCAGGGCGGGGAAACCCACTGACTTGTGACACTTGGCGCCATGGGTTTTTGTCGTGTCTGCTGGTTTTAGACACGATTGTGGTAAGGATGGGAACAGTAGTAACTTGAAAAAATATATTCGGTTCCTGGACAGAAGATAGTTTAGTAGAATTATTACCAAAATAAAAAAACAACAACCCAAACAAAAAATATCTAAAAAGTATTTGCCCTAAATAGCTTATCAAAATTTATACCTAATATATTATAAAAAAAAAAAACATATTTTAATATAGTAGATGTTCACAGTAGTTTTAAAAAAAAGGTAATCATACTTATCATACTTCATACTAAAAAGGCGTAAATTTGTGAGTGTGTATGTTTGTTACTTCTTCACGTCTAAACGGCTACAGCGATTTTCATAAAATTTGGTAGCACGTTAGCTGACACTCTAGATTAACATATAGGCTGCTTTTTAATGAGGGAAAATATCATATTCCAACGGGACAATCGATACATTGATTTTATCAACGCGGGCAAAGCTGCGGTGTTCAGCTAGTTTAAAGTCCTAATTTAATTTTAAAAAGTATATTTACAGTCGTACTTCATATCAATTCAATATAATAGGAAATTCTAGGTTTTACTTCTAAGATCGAACCTATTTATTTTTATATGCCTGCCTACAATTCTTCCTTCAACCTGAACTATAAACATTCATCTACATTGTTTGCGCTCTGCAGACTCCATCAAAATATCTGCATTGTGTAAAAACAAACACGACTAACCAGTCTGCTAATGTGCGCCCACTCTTAACACCAAAGAGTTAAGAAGAACAGAAAATTATAATCAGAACATAACCATAACTTGTCCAACATGGTGAACTATAACTCTATCGTTTTGAAGCCGTGCCCAGCAGTAGGACAGTTCATCACTTCGGTCGGTCACCATACCGGTCTGACGCGCAATGGGTCCCGGGTTCGATTCTTGGCCAGAAAGGTATCTGAATTTTGAAGCAGTTTAGATTCTTGTTCTGGGTCTGGGTGTTTGTGTATTCGTCTTTGTGTTTGTCCATGGCACCCACGACGAAGGAGAAAATCTTACTGTGGGGCTATGAGTGTAGAAAGCGTTTTAAGATTATTGCCTAGTAACATCTAGCGTAACATATCTTCGACACAATACTTTCTTCGCAATTCTTCACAAAGTCTCACTACCGTTATTCCATTAAATTAAATTGACATTCAAACGCCTAAAGTAGCCACTCTTATCTTTAAAAATAAATGCAACACTCGTTAAGACTAAAACAATTTAAAAATGAATAATACATGAGGCAGAAGTTCATCGATATTTTTTCAACGGAGCGTTTTTGCTGGCGTTAATTTTTAGGGTACCGTAGCGAAAGGCTAAAAACGGAACCCTGTTATTGAAACTCTGCTGTCCGTCTGTTCAGCTATTCGTCTGACCATCTGTTTGTCTAGGCTGTATCTCTTGAACTGTGATAACTAGACAGTTGAATTTTCACAGATGATCTATTTCTTTTGTCGCTATAACAATCAATGCAAAACCACACTAACATAAATATTTAAAAGGCTTCCATGCAACAAATATGATTTTTTTGTTGCATTTTTTTTTTTGATATTCGTACGGAACCCTTGAAGCGCCAATCTGACTCGCACTTGGCCGGATTTTTTGTGGCCATATGGAAATTTGTTAGGAAGTGTCAAGATACAATAACGGGTAATTAGCGTCGGTACACATTTTTGTAATTATCGTTTTTTGCCGCGCTGTCATATTTTAAATTTATGTCGAGGATTATTGGAACTCTATGCGCCATGAAGAATGTTTCATTGATTGATCCGGCTTTAAAAATAAGTTTCCTTTTTATTATTATAATTTTAGTAAACGTTATAATATATAACCCAAATTTACAATTTATTTACTAAAATTTACAATTATAAATAGAATAAATGAGCCAAATCGCTGCCCCGTGGAAATGTACCCAAGACACTAGCAGCATTACCTCGCTGTATTGCTAACCTTATTTGTTGGCCGAGGTAAGCTCCAGCTCTCGGGTCATAGTAAATAAAAAATAGTAAATAAATACATAGGTCTTACATTTTAGTAGCAAACGAACATATCGTTTCGATGTCAAATGAGTGCTACCAGCTATAAATATCGTTAATCCATTATTGTTTCACCGCTGGGCACGGATCGCCTATCAGAATACAAGAGTTTTAGGCATTTATCTACTACAGTAGTATTTTTATTATGTTCTCGAGGGGGAAACCTTCAAAAGGTACCCGATGCCGTAGGAGCGACACAGGGTTACATGGGATTTTTACCGCACTAAAACCTCCCCTGTGGCCGTCCTCAGCTACAAAGAGGACTCTGGGATCTCCAACCGAAATCCTCTAAGTGCGTTGCCCCATCTTGCTCCTTCTTGCTCCTCCCAGGTGAGCGGCTGGGCCCACCGCTCCGTCTGGTCTTCACGACAGTATGCGGCTTCGCATACCGCCGTCCTTCCCGGGGTCGTCTGATCGAACGGTTCGAGCTCTTCCTCTAACGCTGCAACCCCGGAAGCACCTTTTAATCGCCTGTTACGATAGGCAGGGGATACCGTAGCAATATTCTTATCCCGGAACTACAAGGACGACTACACTAGTTTAATACCTACGTACATACGATTTATTTTTAAATTGCAGAACTTATAGATGATGTAACGAATATTTGCATTCGCATTCGCAATCGCGAATGTGTAAATATGTCTTAAAATAGTCTTTACATTACTAGTATGGATGGCTAGTATGGTATAGTAGGTATCACGATGACTTTAACGTGCTATATGCTATTCCAATAGTATAAAAAAACACTTCAATTCGATCTGAGATCTATTTTCACAAGAAGCGCTTTTCCATGAATGAAACGCCGCGCGAAATAGTGTTAATACAATATAAAGAATAAGGGATTTTTAATCTGTAAAAAATCTTTGATTATAAATAAACTTTATGCTTATACTTTAACTTAAACTAAAATGTTTTGATAATTAGGTATCTTGATTGGTTATTAGGTCACTTATGATCAAGCGAATTTCATACTTTTTTGGCAACGTCACAGACATTGTTATTCATTCAGTTAATGTACAGTCTACAGATATGGGTGTAATTTGTTTACATTTATAGCATTCTTGCCTGTAATTTTTTGTAAAAAGATAATTTCCATATAAACAGGGCATACCGTAAATGCAGGTAGCATTTATCATCTAAGCAATGTTGTATAATCTTTAATTATTACTTATTTAATGTAGCCCAAAAATATGAAGGGTCTTTTATATCTATTAAAATAAATATACAACGATAATCCCCTTGAATTAGCCGATATTTTAAGTCGTATAAAGCTTCAATGGTTACCTTACACTGAATAGGTCATTAAAATGAAATCCCATAATAAATGCACACGAAATTGTTATAAAAAGTATTGTTATAACGTTTACTGCTCGGAGTTATTTGTAATAAATTATAGAATAATTCGGAAGAGCAACAAATAAATCCTTAATAAGGTGTCGTTAAACTTTATTATTTAGTAACTGACTCCACTTTGGCTATTGTCGTTTCCCCTAACATCTGTTAGGATACGGGTATAATGGAAATCTACAGACAAATCTTTCACATACATCTAATAAAAAGAAAGTTTTACTAGATGTTTAATTTTACTGTGTTGTTTAATTATGTACTATTTATTTAATCGTTTGTTTCGTCGTCGTCGTTTGTTCGTTTGCATATTTTTAGCAAATAAATGTGACGTCACGAAATTTTGCAAGTAAACAGCATGGAATAATAGACATTTCTATATTTTTTAATTTTTTCACTAACTACTCCATTTAATATCAAAATAATTTTGTTTCTTCATCTATACAAGCGACTTAAATACATAATTAGATAAAATGTTTTTAACAAAATTAAAATAATAATAAGCAATTATCAAAGGCTACAAATTACCTACATTATTCAGAAGTGAGCAATTTAAAAATAAACGAGCACGCAATTCATTGCAATAAATTAAAAACCATTCTTTATCAATTAAAAACATTATTTATTCTAGATAGCTACTCGGTTTGAATATTTTTTCATTCGATACCTTTAGTTTTATCTGCTTCTCTGACATGTACTGTATTCTGCGACAATATTTATAGTTTATAGTACTTTATATCATCTATTGTGCTACCGTTTATTATTTGATAGCCACTTTTTATACCTAAAAGCATGACAAAATATGTATTATTATTTTTTATAGACCACCTAATTGACAGAATTATAAATTCTTACAAAGATTAACATAAGGTACTTTTTTAATTGAATTATTATGTTAAATGAATTTAATTTAAAGGCAACATTATCGTCAAATTTTTTCACACAAAAGGATATACCTAACTACTAGACTTCGGGGTAGTCATGAGGACTGAAAATATAGAGTACCTACTTTGAGAACCTACAAATTATGTTAAATTTAACTTCATACACCTTTGATAGATTTTTGAACATAACTGGTTTATGTAAATTTCATCCATTACAAGGTTTTTTTATACCTACATTAAACATTTTTAACACGTATTTTTTTTTGTTTTATCTGAAACTCAAAGCCAAATAATAGGTAATTGTAAAAAGTCAAGTTGTTTATCTACCTACTACTTTTATTTTCATTTATGTTAAATACATTTTAATTTTAATTTATACATTTTACTTCAACACTTTAAATATATAAAAGTATCATATTTGTTCGCTTTTACAAAAATTTATAATTAACTAGCTGTCCCTGTGCGGGCGCTTGCTACGCCGTCACAAAATAATACACCAGAAACCTTCGCGAGCTCATGAATAAAAACTTTGCTAAAGATCATCACATGGTCAAATTAATAGTTTACTGTTCTATATAGGACATACAGACAAACATTTATTTTTATATATAACTAGCCGTATCCTGCGCGCGTTACTACGCCATCCCAAAAAAAAATACACCAGAAACCTTCGCGAGCTCATGAATAACAACTTTGCTAAAGACCACCAAATGATCAAATGAATAGTTTACTATTCTATAAAGGACATACAGACAAATATTCATATATATGAAAGAAGAAGATATACGAAGCAAAATAAGGTTACTTTGTAGACCAATGCAAAATTTATGAATGGGATACAAAAGGATGACAGTACCAGAAAATATATCAATTATATCAAGAAAAGAATCTTTGCCTACAATAAATACAAACGGGAACAACCTACTATAGTTACATTCAAATAGACTCCGTATACTCTCTTATTCTTTCGAGATAAAATCATTTAGAAATTCGATGTAAAATGACGTTTAATTGTAGTAAAAGCGGTGTGAAATCATGAATGGGAACACGTAAAGGATTCGCTTAATACTTCGCTGAATGAAAGGCACAAGTCATCACGGCTCAAATGGACTAAAGTATCTAGAATCATTAACAAATAGTATAATCACAGAGACATGCCGACGCCTTAAACCACGACAGACGATTTTAAACTTTATTTCAAGGACATTGGAGTAGTTTTAAAAAAAATCAAAACATAACCCGTTCTAAAATACGAAATTTGAAATGTAATTAATCTTTCAATTGTGCCATTAGACGAATACAGTCGTGTTTACTCGTGCAATATCGAGTCACTTCATTTTCTCTCCCTTTAAGTCTCATTTTAATGATTAATGATTGAATGAAATTAATGATAAATGATTTTTTGGTTACCGATGAAAGGATACCATGTGTCGGTTTCTACGATCTCTAACGTCAGATGTTAAGATTCTTCACAATTTCTGGGAGTCATTCATATCTCGTTATTAATGGTTTTAAAGTTACACGGTAGACTATTAGATTAGGAAGATTTAAAAATTCATTCTACTAGTCACAGATTCTCTTTGGCAGATGTTAAAGAAAAAAAATTAAGCATTAGCTTAATATAATAGGCTACAAGATGTTAAATGTGTAAAGTGTCTTCTATCACCAAAAATATTATCGAACAGTTATAGTGTCAATGACAAGAAATGAAATGAAATGTCTTTATTTTTTATAGGCCTGCGGGGGCACTTACAAATTGTCAGTTACATTTTTTTATCTTACACTACCACCGGATCGGAATACGACCTCAACTGAGAAGATCCGGCAAGATAATAATTTGGTACTGGCAGCTTCGGCCTTATTACAACAGTTTATAATGTTGTGTTTTGAAGAATTTGAACGTCCCGTTTTGCTTCAACGTTTTCAGTGCGCACCGCAAGGGAATGGAATGCGCTGCCCGCGAGCGTATTTCCCGAAAAGTACAATTTGGACCTCTTCAAGGCCAGAGTGAATAGGATGTTTCTAGGCAGTCATGCTACATTTTCGACCGCATCATCACTTACCATCAGGTGAGATTGCGATCAAATGTCTGCCTATAAATTATAAAAAAAATGAATAAGTCAGAGATTCCAATTTTCTACATAACATAAGATGATGCAACTGACTCTACGAGATATTGGACGTTTACAGGTCAAAAGATACCAAACATCTGATTTGTGGTTGCTGTCATCAATAAATTTGAATTAGAAGGAATAACTTACCCGATTTTAAGTTGCTCGTAGACCATGTTTTTTATATAGAAATAGCAACCGATCTACCTCATAATAAGTAGCACTACCGGCCATGGACATCTGGATCAACTCTACATAAGATCTGGTGTTGGCCGTAAATTGAATGCTACCCTCAAAAACTAATTGCGGGAGCCTTTTTAATGTCTATGTATGTATTATCACTTTCTTCAAACCAAAACATACCGGCGTCGGCACCTGAAACTAATAATATATGAAAAAAAAGAAAGTGTGTACTTATGTACACGCGTCACAAGATATACTTCTTTGGAAAATATAAAAATCTTTTTAAAAAATTATCTTTCGCCTTATTCTACATTTATAGAAAAAAACAACACAAACAATGGAAAAAAACCAAAATGTTGGCTATGGCTAACTTCAGGGTGTCGGTTTTTCGTGACGGTGTGCTCTCTCTCTCTCTTTCGTACTCTCATAATTTTTGCCTAACGCGGCAAAAGGAAGTATAACTTCAAAAATAGGTGCCACGGAATCTCGATCAGCTTAACACAAATAACTATAAAAATATGTAAGGCAGAAGTAGATATAGATACTGTGATGCCTCCTCAGTCAAGCCACGAAGGGTTAACCTTAAAATTATTGAGCCTATTATACTAAGTACCCAGATCAAAGTATATTACGCTGGGACAAACATATTTTAATATCAACCCAGGGGAAGTCGAGGGGTGTAATAGTCCCCGCGCGACGATAAATGCATTAGTTGATATTAAATGTTGCAGACATGATATCCTATACTAATAATAATATCGCGGTTAAAGTTTTTATTTTGTTACATAGAAATAACTGTTTATTGCAATACGATGTTTTCATTTCGTTTTCTACTGGAGTGGTTTTTCTAAATAAAATGCGTGTAATTTACGTATTAATTGTAATTTTTACTCGTTTAACACAGAATAGCTATTTGTATAACACGTAACAACGAACAAACTACGCACTATAAGTGAGAAAAAAAAACATCAGCAGACTTCATTTGTTTCGAATTAATTTAAAAGGTAGTAGACTGGCTATATGGAGATACTGGCTGATGCAGAACTATACAATTTAAAAAGTTTGCTTTTGTATTTAGACAATAACAAACAAGCAGTTCACCTTATGGTTATGGTAAGCGATCAGTGCCACACTTAGTGGACACGTATACTACTTCGTGTTAGTCATGTAACGAATATTCATATTTGCGATATTTAAGTCGAACTGCAGTTTATCGACTAAAAAATGGTCGCCAAATCTACATTCTCCGGTCTCCTACACCAAAACCTGAAAAAATACGTGCGGCACTCTGGGACTGCAGCGATAAAGCTATTGCATAGCATACCATTTTATCAACTTATGCAGTTATATTTATTTACTAGCCTTTCCTGCGGCTTCGCTCGCGTGGAATTTGAGCTGCCACATAAAGTTTGCAAGGTGGTAGGGCAATGGTTCAACCAGGGAGGTACCACCGCCGCACCTATTTCTACCGTGAAGCAGTTCTTGGGTTTCTAGAAAGAGTGTTGTTGCCGGCTCACTGTTATATGATTCGACCATCATAGTCCTCGGGAGTAACAATGCATTGACTTCGGATTGAACTATTGTCCTCCTTCCTAAAACTGTGTGTTAAAAGTGTTTCATATAATGTCCAAAAGTGTTTCCACAAATAATTGAGTTGGTAAGCATATGTAAATGTATGAGGGAAAACATATTTTAATATTAGCCGGGTTGGCTAGGGGACCGGCCCCCGCGGTAAGCGCGTTTAGTCGGTATTAAATTCGATATTTTTCCATATCATTGTACGAGATGCTGTTTAGGGAGAGGGGGACTGCATTATGCAGTATGTCGTACAAAAAAATATCAGTTAGTACGTAACAATATATTTATTCCATGAAAAAACAATGTAAATGCCCACTTTGTGTGTACTTAAATGCCTACGAGTACATAGCATTTTTTAACTACATATTAGTTAAAAATGCTATGTACGTACGAGTGCAAAAAGACAAGTGCAAAATGATTTTTTTTTTATCTGACTGAATTAGCAAACGAGCATGCAGTCCACCTGATGGTAAGTAGTCACTGCCGCTCATGGACATCTGTAATCAACTTGATACAGAACATGGGTTCTATCTGAAGTCAATCACAGATGCGTGCTATTCTCGAGGAATATGATGGTCGCCTCATGTGAAAGTGTGCCGGCAACCACACCCTTCTATCAAAACGCAACAAATGCTTCACGCTAGAAATAGGTGTGGCGGTGGTATTTCCCGGTTGAACTACACTGGTTCTACCATCTTGAAAATATACATGCAAAAAGACAAAGCCAAAAATGCTAAATTCTGAGTCAATGTTCAAAAGCGTTATATGACGGGAATATTTTATTGGTCGGGAATAGCAATGCATCTGTGATTGACTTCAGACAGAACCACTGTTCTATAAGAAGTTGCTTACGGGCGTGTTGCTATCAGGTGGACTACATGTTCATTAGCTTCTTCAATGAAAAAAACATAAAAGTACTATAAATAAATTCATTTAAAAGGTACACAAATGTTTATTTACTGCATCACTCTTGCATTAATCTGAAGTCGGATAAGCCCCGCTCGGCTTAACGCAGTCAACTGAGCCAATAAGCAGGGGTTGCAGTTATGATTTGACTTCATTAATGTGTTTTCTAGTTAAAGGTGGTACTGTGGTAGTGATTCATAGCAAAGAACCTTTTATTAAGATAGAAGTAGCAACCCAGCGAGCACTAGTCACTGCCGCCTGTAGACATCTGTAAGAAACATTATAATACTTAATTTTTAAATTCTTTTAGAATGTTTTTTCAGATCAAAAACCGCATATCGTGAGAACACGTTAAGTATTATTGTCTACCCATTATTGTCCCACTGCTGGGCACGGATCTTCTCTCGGAATGAGAGAGTTTTAGGCCATAGTCCACCGCGCTGGCGTTAAGTATTAAAATGTATCAATCCCGCGATAATCTAAGTCTAAAATCATATATCTGTAAGAAACTTCGTATAAAAAATTTGTTCAATTGGAAGTCAATCACAGATTTGTTGCTACTCCAAAGAACTAATATCGTCGCCTCATATAAGAGTCAGGTTATTGACGGATCATATTTCATCCAAACTTAGTAATAAAATGCCTATTCCACATTAATTTAAATTTAAAATCTAAACTTCATATTGTCCAAAGTAGTACGAATATTTCTCAAATCCAAATAAAATGTAATAATTTTCAAGTAATTTAGAACGCGTCCGTTAAATATAAAAACAGTTTTAATTAGCTAAGCCGCATTTAAAAGCAATAGCGGGTATCTTGACTAAAACACTGGCATTTGTGACGTTATGTGTTTTCATAGTAAGACATTGAATGTTCTATTTCGTTTACTACGTATGTGTTTGCTGACAAATGCACGGTAGTGTTAGTAATGTGTTTTTAGTTCATTATATGTATGTTCTATGCATTATTTGAAAAAATATTAACATTCTGCACTCCTTCTCTACGTCCACTAGAACCGTGCAAAATTTCATACTTATCCGTCCGCGCATATTACTTAAAAATGCACCACAAGTTTTTGCTTCACGTATTAATATATAGATAACTTTACACTTTACATTACATATTCTGCACGTTGCAAACCTTTTACACACAAAACTATTAAACTAATAAAAAAACCGATACTCAGATGTTAAGTCGTTTCAAATCGGTCGATCACGGCGCATTATTGTGGCACCCCTTATGGGTACTTTGGCACCCCATACAATAAGGGGCCCGCACTCCCATGCACTGATTGTATATTTATCTAGTTTTATAAACTACGCACATAAATAAAGTGGCCGGGTCAAAAGGACATAGTCACTGAATGATTTGACAATTACGACCGCTGTGTATTGAATAAAATTGTTTAGTTCGGAACTTTTATTTGGATTAGGGTCGATATTCAAATTAAAGTTGTTAGGCTTGTTACACTCCTAAGTGGCGGCAATTGAATTCTTGATATGAGTAGTATGTGTGGTGCTTTATAGTGTTTGTCTGTGGATTGTCTGCGAGTATATTATTTTTTACCTAGGATACCTTATTTTTTCATTTTTAAGCTATCGCATAGCTTTTATCGCAGGGTTTGAACGCGGCGACCAAATCAAGAAATTACGTAACGAAAAAACCTAACATCCCCCATTCCGCCTACCATGTAGCGCGGCCGATCGCTTAACGTGTATGTATATGGTACGACAGTACAAAACGCACACGGATAGTAGATTTAAAGATCTAAGCATACATAGGGACAGACAGCGAGAAGCGACTTTGTTTTATACTAAGTATAAAGTGTTCTAAAAAATTATGAGTAATTAGTACAAATTGGTGGCAAGTTGTGGATTATTCTGTTCGACATTTCCAGTCTTCTTTAATTAAATGTCTTTTATATTGAAACCCACAAATAAAGTCCGTTACTGAAATAAAGCCCGTTACTCAAACTTGCGTATTTATTAGTAACTAGTTGACCCGGCGAACTTCGTTCCTCCAAAAAGTCAAAAATCTAAAATGATCATTGTTTCTCCATTATATTTTACATGTAATATACATAAACCCTTCCTTTCGAAAGACTCCATCTGTTAAAAAAAACTGCATTAAAATCCGTAGTTTTAAACATCTAAGCATACATAGGGACAGACAGTGGAAAGCGACTTTGTTTTATATTATGTAGTGAAAAGTATTCTAAAAATTGATGAGTAATAAGTACAAATTGGTGTCAAGTCGTTATAATTCTGTTCGACATTTCCAGTCTTCTTTACTTAAAATAATGTCTTTGATATTAAAACCCACAAATAAAGTCCGTTACACAATAGAACATTCTCTTGCGGTTTTCCTGTTGACGAAAACGGATTATTTGTCCTTATGCATATATAAGCAATAGCTATAAACGTAATAGGGTGTATGTGTAAACCTTCTATTGTGAAAATGGATGGTGGTTTCTTTAAACCACTTATATGTTTTGAGGTCACGTTAGTCCGTCTTTACTTTTAATTTTTGTTTAAAACAGAAGTAACAAATTAATAGTTGGTAGAACCAGTGTAGTTCAACCGGGGAAGTAACACCGCCACACCTTTTTCCAGTGTGAAGCATTTCTTGAGTTTCGATGGAAAGGTGTGGTTGCCGGCACTCTTTTATATGAGGCGACCATCATAATCCTCGGGAGTAGCAACGCATCTGTGATTGGCTTCAGAAAGAACCCATATTCTATATGATGTTGCTTACAGATGTCCATGGGCGGCAGTGACCACTTACCATCAGGTGGACTGCATGCTCGTTTACTACTTCAATCAGATAAAATATCTATCTGCTAAGTTATAGCGAATCCGACTAACAAACAATTAAGACCGACCGACTAATTTGTAAGAATTTATAATATTAGTTGGGCTTAGTCGTTCAATGAGTAGCCTATAGTGAAACAGTGCCTTTAAATCCAACTTTAACAAACAGGATAATACAATATACGCACTAATTACAATTAAAATTTAAAATATATTAATTATTACAACGTAATCCTCGTTAATAAATTATTTTTCCTCTAATTAGCCAATTTGTTATCACTTATTTTTGTTTCCTGATATTAATAGGAAGGATTTTAACAAAATTATAATTAGATTTATCTTAAAATAATTGCGTCACAGTAGGAACTAATTTATTTTGTTACATAAATTGTTTGTATGTAAACTTTTGCTAATAAATATAATTGGATTATATATAATTGATGATTTAAAACAGTACAATATCGTTAGAAGTTGAGATAAGTATTTGTGTGGTATAAACATTTCGTATCTTAACGGTTTTAAATCCTAGGTTTTTACAACGTTCATACAAGTCAAAGTAATCGCATTAAATGATGAACAAAGAGATAGTAGAAGAAGAGGATACAGTGGGATGTTAATAAGTAAAAGCCACAATATACTTCTTCCGAATAACTTTGAATCTTAAGGCTACATTTAATGCAAAAAATATATAAAACAATTTATTATCGCCTTTTCATAATTTGTTCATTATTTTTATATTCAAGTAGAACGAACTTAGTAGTATTTTCGATCTTCTCGGCAATTCATTTTTATACATAGTATAAATAACCGAAATATATAAAAATACCGTATAATATCGAAACCTCGTATCACAAAGCTTTCCGTTACGTGAACGAAATCGCATTGCTGTTCAGATAACGAAGTTAGTCTTAAAAATTTCCATCTTAATGTAGACAATATCGCTTTGACAATGACCGCTTCACACAACAATGAATGATTGTATAATGTACTAGTAGTCACCAAACTCTTTTTTTTTTACTTTTTTTTGTTACATTCGTGATATTTGAAAATATCGTTATATCCAAACCTCTTATCACAAAGCTTTCCGTTAACTTGAACCATATCGCATCGCTGGTCAGATAACGAATTTAGTCTTAATTTTTTTAATCTTTGCAACCATGATTTTTATGTATCGTTATTATATCCAAACCTCTTATCTCAAAGCTTTCCGTTAATGTGAACCATATCGCATTGACAACGATCGCTTCACACAACGATGAATGATTGTTTAATGTACTAGAAGTGAGCAAATTCGTTTTTAAACGGCCATCAGTCGGTCATTAAAACGACTGTGAATGGTTTATTCGGAGCGGGCTATGGGTGCCGTTTTGGGAATGTAGGGTGGCTGTGAGTTTTGTGTATTTTGGTAATTTCCAATTAATATTTTTATATAGCGAGAGTATACTCCTATGACTTATTATCACAGCGGCTAAATTATTGTAGCTGGAGCAACGAAATTTAGTCACTAAGCTCATTTATTATTAGTAATATTCCATTTGCATGTAATCTACGCGTGTGACCTCACGGGCAGCAGTTAGTACCTAATAATCTTTATCATTTGTTGTCATACTGTTATTGATATTATTAGCTACTAGCTGTTGCCCGCGACTTCGTCCGCGTTTCCGTTGTTTTTCGTAAAAAAAAGTAGCCTATGTCCTTCCTCACGGTTCAGTGGTTTTGATGTAACAGACAGATTAACTTTCGTATTTTAGTAGAGAAATATAATATGTCATATCTACAATACTGTTGAAAAATATCGCAATACGGAACCGCACAATATTATTGTTAATAGCTTTGCCCGCGACTCCGCCAGCGAGTAACTCCTTGTGTGTTATTGAGTTAATGTATTGGTAATATTGTTTAGATCACGTTCACATGAGGCTTAAGAACCTTTTTTATTTTTGTTTTCGAGGGGGAAACCTTCAAAAGGTACCCGACGCCGTGGGAGCGACGCAGAGTTATGTGGAATTTTTACCGCACTAAAACCCCCCCGGTGGCCGTCTTCGGTGCTATAAAGAGGACTCGGGCTCCTCCCAGATGGGCGGATGGGCCCACCACCCAATCTAGTCTTTACGGCGGTATGCGACCACACATATCGCCACCTTCCCGGTATCGCCTGGCTGGACGGTTCAAGCTCCCACTCTAGCCGCCCGCAACCCCGGAAGCCCCTTTTAGTCGCCTCTTACGACAGGCAGGGATACCGTAGCCCTATTCTGATCCTGCCGAAGGCTTAAGTACTTATATAACGAAAATACTTCAATGCAAAGCTTCCGGGTAAACTATGTTGAATGTTGATCCATCCGGCACGTGAACGTAAAGATTTTTGGAACTACTGACCCGGGAAAGAGCGACGTACAACTGACCATGCGAGAAACAACTGACACCGAGATCTACTCCAGCAACACGAAAAGTCTGCCCTTGAGCCTTATTAATTGTCATTGCATAACACACCGATACTGGGAATTGCGTTCTTTTAAATTGGAATGGAAAATTATTAGGTACTAAGGGAATTCTGGGAATAAAGACGGTTTCTCCTGCACCGCAACCTGTTAAAATTTGAGCCTCGATTATATTTTGTTGCAACCGGGTTACTTTTAGCCGAGTTCCATTGCAAAGTTGTGGTGGTCTTAAATTTCGGAGCAGAATAATCGGAATGCCAATTTTTAAACAAATTTCATGAGAAGGAAGTCCGGACATATTTAAAGAATTTAAAAATTCTATCGGGTAGTTAGTGGCGTCTTGTTCATCGACCATTCTATTTATTGAACTATAAACTTTGCTTTCCCCTTGTATATTCGACAGTATTTTATTATTATTCTCAAATGCCTGGTCATTGCGAGGAGTTAAGATGGATCTTTCGCATAGCCAAGAATTGTCCCTATTTAATATATTTGTTACGTCACCGTAAACCGACGATATAAGATGTAGTTGGGATTGCACTATACAACATAACTCAGGCGTCAGAATAACTTTTCCTTGGTATAGTTGTGGATAGGTACCTTCGCCAATCTTTAACAGTGTATCAGAAAATTGACGATCATCCGGGTTATCTCCAGTTCTCACGCGCATGTTTATAGTTAAATGCACCGATTGTATATCACGCCACAAATAAGAACTTTTCAGGCAAGCCCTAACCTCATCAGCTCGGGTTCCGCGTGGTATTACCGGTAAAGTTTATCGAAAATCACCACAAAATAAAACCGTGATACCGCCCATTGGTCGATCATTTTGTCTTATGTCCCTTAAAGTTCTGTCTACCGCATCTACTCCTTTTCGGTGGGCCATCGTACATTCATCCCATATGATTAAATTACACTCACGTAATACCTTAGCTTTGTCGCTATTTCTTGAAATACTACATGTTGGACTTTCCGTGCGATCTAAATCTATGGGTATTTTAAACATAGTGTGAGCAGTTTTACCTCCTGGTAGCAATGTTGCAGCTATACCTGATGAAGCTACGGCAAGAGCAATTTTACGCTGATTTCGAACATAAGCTAATATTAATTTAGTCAAAAAGGTTTTCCCAGTTCCTCCAGGTGCATCTAAAAACCATATTGTTCCCAAATTATTCTGAACACTCTCGCACACGCGATCATAGACTGAACGTTGTTCTTCAGTCATCATTGGGACACCGTTTTCGAATGTTGCCAGCAGTTCCATTGAGTTGTAACCAATCTCTGCGGAATATAATTAGGGATGGATGACTAAGAGTGTTATAAACGTAAGAGTATACAAATATATATTTAGAAAGCTTCGAACTGCTAAGCTAGCAGGAGTTACACGTGTTATTGTGAGTCAACCATAAACGATAGAAATATGGTGTCGTAAAATATATTTATATAATTTTAAGGAGAACATTTTTGTCATACATGATTTCTGTGTAGCTTTAACGGTGCACTGCCTACTCGTTCTCAATTCCAGCTTTTAATGTCATTTTCATTTTCAATTTTTCATTTTTCATTTTTCACTTTTCACTTTTCACTCTTCACTGTTCACTGTTCACTGTTCACTGTTCACTGTTCACTGTTCACTGTTCACTGTTCACTGTTCACTGTTCACTGTTCACTGTTCACTGTTCACTGTTCACTGTTCACTGTTCACTGTTCACTGTTCACTGTTCACTGTTCACTGTTCACTGTTCACTGTTCACTGTTCACTGTTCACTGTTCACTGTTCACTGTTCACTGTTCACTGTTCACTGTTCACTGTTCACTGTTCACTGTTCACTGTTCACTGTTCACTGTTCACTGTTCACTGTTCACTGTTCACTGTTCACTGTTCACTGTTCACTGTTCACTGTTCACTGTTCATTTTTCATTTTTCATTTTCTTTTTCATTTTTTATTTTTCATTTTTCATTTTTCATTTTTCATTTTTCATTTTTCATTTTTCATTTTTCGTTTTTCATTTTTCGTTTTTCATTTTTCATTTTTCATTTTTCATTTTTCATTTTTCATTTTTCATTTTTCATTTTTCATTTTTCATTTTTCATTTTTCATTTTTCATTTTTCATTTTTCATTTTTCATTTTTCATTTTTAAAAATTTCATTTTTCATTTTTCAATTTTCATTTTTGATTTTTTATTTTTGATTTTTGATTTTTGATTTTTCGTTTTTCATTTTTCATTTTTCATTTTTCATTTTTCTTTTTTCTTTTTCATTTTTGATTTTTCATTTTTCATTTTTCATTTTTCATTTTTCATTTTTCATTTTTCATTTTTCATTTTTCATTTTTCATTTTTCATTTTTCATTTTTCATTTTTCATTTTTCATTTTTCATTTTTCATTTTTCATTTTTCATTTTTCATTTATCTTCTTTCATTTTTCATTTTTCATTTTCATTTTTCATTTTTCATTTTTCATTTTTCATTTTTCATTTTTCATTTTTCATTTTCATGTTCATTTTCGTACAGATAGATGACTGAGTTATAAACGTAAGAGTAGACAAATATAATCAGAAAGCTTTGAACTGCTAAGCTATCGGGAGTTACACGTGTTATTGTGAGTCAACCATAAAAGATAGACATATGCTGTCGTAGGATATTTTTTAGATAATTTTAAGGAAAATATTTCCCTCATACATGATTTCTGTGTAGCTTTAACCATTAAGGTTGCACACGCGACAGAAGCTAAAAAAAGTAACTTCTCCCGTTTTCCCAACATTTCCCTTTACTGCTCTGCTCCTATTGATTGTAGCGGGATGAAAAGTATACTATAACCAGCCCAGGAGTATAAAGAATAATCGTACCAAGTTTCGTTAAAATCCACTGAGTAGTTTTTGTTTCTATAACGATTATACAGACAGACAGACAGACAGACAGACAGACAAAAATTTTACTGATTGCATTTTTGGCATCAGTATCGATCCCTAATCACGCCCTGATAGTTATTTTGGAAAAATATTTCATGTACAGAATTGACCTCTCTACAACTTTATTAAAAGTATAGATTTAAATATATACTATTCTAAATTAATTTCAAACTGCAACTCTAAATGGTTGCTCTATCTTAATCGTCAGGACTAAATAAATCGAAATCGGCTTAGGTATCCACGTCAGTGACTAGATACCAACTATATTACCACCAGGTGTACTGCATGTTCATTTATTGTGCAATATATTGTTACCCTACGAATTGAATTTAAAATGTTTCTTTACTTGGTGTCACTGCTGATGATATTGTCAAAATAAATTTGAACAAGAAAAGTTAGTAAAAAATATGTTTTTCCTATAAATAAAATTAAAGGAAACTGGGGCGAGATATCATTAATTTGCAACATTACTCGTTTAAATTCGAAAAGTCTGAAGTGCTTCTACTCAACAACTTTCTATAGTTTTTTTTTTTGATTGAGGACGCAAACGAGTATGTAGCTCACCTGATCTATTAATTACTGAACAGGGGTTCCATTTGAATTCAATCAAAGATGCGTTGCTACTCGAACAGATGGAAAAGTGTGGCAACCACACCAACGAGACATTAGAGATAAGTGTGGTGCTAATACCTCCCCTTTCAAACTGGTAGAAACAGAATACGTCCAAACACAACAGATATCATGGACACAAGAGCAAAGTTGGCGTGCATTAAGTAGCTTCCCATAATAGAAGCGACAATGGTCGACGTTTGTCGTTCCACACAATAGCCGAGTGTGATTGTGGGGACATCTGGGCTCTAATATCTTTAGCACTACCACAGTATTAGTATCATACAGTAATCTAACTCTGCCCTGTCCTTGAATTTTATACCTACAGACGTAATGGACGAGAGTATGCGTTAGGGCTACCCGTCTAAAGTATTTTAATTACTTCTGCATACTTGACTTTCTTTATTACTTATTATGTATTTTATTCAGTAGATAAGGTATTAGACAACGCGTTCTTTTAATATTTGAGAGACTTAATAACAAACCGTACACAAATAATAGTTATAAATTTTACACTGAATAATATTTTACCAACCAAAATAAAAAATATTAACACTGCACGTGTTTATGCACAATTAAAGCAATCAAAAACAGCCTAATATAGTTTACAACTGCTCTTCGCTACATTATTATTGAAATAAAAAGATCCACTGTTTAAAAAACGTCACACCGCCCGCTCGTCACTACGGCACATTCGTTGGCTGTTGTATACCGAGTGCATACCGAAATCGTGGCGCGTAGGTACAACTTGCGTTTCGTGCGTTTGTAAGAAGTTAGAATACTGTAGATACTAGTACTGTGGCACTACATCCATCCCTATATATTAGTGATATAAGGAATATTCGCTTCGATATACAAATGTAGGTCGAATTGCAGTTTGACGAACAAAAAATCTCGCCAAATCTACTTTATCACTACTAGTACACACTATAGGAGTCAAATAAAAAAACGCATACGTAGGTTCTGCAAAGTAAAATGAAAATGGTTATGTTTTTTTTTTATTTATTTTATTTAATTTACTGTACCGTCATTAGCATAAACTTTTTACTGACATACTTATGATAAAGTCTGTCTTATATATGTGTTGGTAAACTAGAAATAAAAAACGATATTTTTGAGATTGTAGAGAACTCTCATGCATTCATTTCTTTGCCCAAAAAAATCATATTCTGATTCCGTATTGAGTAACATATACACACAAAAAGGTGAGTAGATAATCAGCCAAACCCATAACAGAAATCCAAATTCATCATTTAAATGCCTGATCGGGATCGAACCCGGAACCTCGTATGTTTCAGACCCGTTAAGCAGTATAACATCTATTTAACTTTTATACATATATCGCGCTCTAAATAAAACAAGTAGTCTTGATCGCGTAATACACGGTCATTAACTGTTTTAATTACAGAGCAAGTAGTTAATTGATTTATTAATTACCACTAAATAAACACGCCATTATTCCTTCAAAAGTATCCACCGTAACACCGTCGAGTAAACAAGAGGCATTAAATTTGAACAAGTCGGTAATCATACGAACACTTTAAAATACCCCACCTTCACAACGACCAGTATAAGTTGAGCTCTCAACCACCCACTTTGACCCATTTCAACGTTTACATCTGTATCCGTAAAGAAACAGGAAGGCCAGCTAAAACTGGTTAGGGTAACACCCCCTGTTGGGTACCTATTAAGTGATGGGTAATTTAGGAATACATAAAGTACATAATAGGGTCCTTAACTCGTGGTTAATGAGGTGAAAACTGGGACGTTTACTGTTCCCCAGCTAAAGTTTGCTAGAACGCTTCGTGCGTTTGTGCTCGTACTGAAATATTAGTGACAATTTAGTGTTATGTGATTTGTATCGGATCAAACGTAGATTTGTGTTCGGAGACTGAGTTCGGAGAGAGAAAGCGGTAGGTGAAGATTTAAATTTCTTAAAAAAAACAGTTCTAGATTGACATACTGGCAATAGTTGAAGGTTCTGCCGAAAATAGCATTTTTGGCCAAAGATGACCGAAAGACGACCAAGTTTCAGTCAGGCACTAATGATACCTACTAGATGTATGTCATAAATTAAAAGAAAAAAACATTAATAAAGTAAAAAAGATATTATAGTTTGAAATATTTAATTACATAAACATTATAATTATTTATGTTAACGAAATATTCATAACAATAGATAAATAACAATTACACTCATTTTCATTATCTTCTCAATTATCATCAAAGTGTTAGTCACTGCAGTATTTTACTTCGCGTCATAAAATACTGACAATTAATTCAAAATAATCTGTAGAGCCAAAAGTAGCAACGCATCTTGGACCACTTTCTATCAGATGCAAATTTTAAATGCTTAACGGATATTAATATTACCTTAATTTACTTCTTACGACAGCTAATGGAGAAAAAGAATTAGTTTTATCCTTGGCAGACACCATACGGCTAGAACTATGATATATCTAAATATATACAATTTGTTCAACAACAACAACAGTCAACAAAATAAAATATAAATATTTTCGAAATTAAATCGAATGTTTTATTTGTGACCATTTTTTTTGCACCCTTTTTTAACAAAAAATACTTTTATAGCATAAAAGTCGTAAAACATCAAAACCATTACACTCTATTCTTAAAACTATCGGTACCAAAAAGGAACCATGAACCCTTTTGTTTTTTTTCAACAATCCTAAAAGAACGAAGCAGATGTTATGCGATTTTATTACGATTTAATACCATAAATAATTTGATTAGTCGCGTATTTATCAACACGGAACCATCTCGTGGAAACGTCATGCATTCATTGGATTTTATTCATGGGATATGGGAGTCCATTGAACAGGACAACCATTTAGGAGCCACTAATGTTATCTAAATATCTTTAAGGGGAATAAGACGTCATTTTTGATATACTTGGCCAACTTAACAAAACTTCTTAAAAATAAAAATTCAACAATTCTATACTCTATGGTATTGACATAAATTCGTTCTAAACAAACATGGCGGAACGAGATTTGATGTTATAATTTTATTGTTGTTTATGATCGTTTTTTCGCGTCACCTTTTGTATGGCGTGTGATATCAAAAGGTCTTCAAGATGTCCTTTGAAAGGGACAAAAAGAATCTGCACGTGTTAATAAGCACGCGTTCAATTCCCTCGGCTTCCTAGTTCGAGTCCTTTGTACTTTTTGTGGTAAGAAAAAACGCTTGAAGTAGGTATTTTGTTTTTTCGTATTTCTTACGTGTGTAAAATAAAAAGGGACATTTTGTCTTTAATACAAAACTAGAAATCGAAATGATCGACTAAGCTGTTCGCATTTTTATTATTTAGATTGTTTTAGGTACTAAGTGTAATTACGTCACACTCTAAGGGATGCATTTACAGGTAAACTTATTCTACGGTGTAATATTAAATAATTACTACTAAGCTTTTGGCTGTAAGTTAGTGTTTTACCTCATACTATTTCCAAATAAATTAATATTTAAGAACCGATTTTCACGGAATGCTCGCCCAAATAAAAAGATAAAAAAACTTTAAACTGAACTACCTAACCAATTTAGGACAAATATTTTAAAATAAATGAATACCTAAAACCGGAAAAGTTGTAGAAGACGTATTCGAATTCACATCCAGTTTACCCGCAAAAAACGGCTACAACTAAAGAGTCAGAGAATAGCACATTACTTAGCAGTTAACACTAGTAAACACCACGTTAGTTCCGCTTAGTTCCAAACCTTACCCCAACTCTTTAAAAAGATAAAAGATTTAGTAAACACCAGGCCCTTTCTCCCTAAACAGTACAATAAGTAATTAGAAAACAAACAGAATAAGTCAAAACAGTCGTGGACCACACACGTAGTATCCTTAAAAGCCCAGTAAAAGGTGCTAATTCGAAGAGATCATAACACTGTCTGCTTCAAAAAATTAAGCTGCTTAATGTAGTATGGATTCCGTAGTGCATGAATGCATAAAATTTACATTCGATTCGAAAAAAAGCAATAGAAGGTGATAAAATTATATAAGTGATTCTTTATAACACTTATTAAGTATTTCAGCGCTTTGTAATTCTACTCTGATAGTCCGCGTAACAGAGCATTCATTACACTCATCTAACTCGCAGAAGGTTCCGGATTCGATCCTCGGTTAGATAAATATCTGGATTGTTGTGTAATCGTCTTTGTGTAGGTCCATGAGTCCCACTTTAAAATGGAGAGCGATTAATACATAAAGTGTTATTATTTTGAAAGTGTAATACACATAAGAGATTCGCATTTATTAGGGCATCCTTAGTCCTTAAGGAAAGCAAATCTAAAACCGATATTAATCTAAGCCCTATTATATTCTCGTCTTAATGAAATTATGTATGGTCCATAGACAAACGTAAAAACATAACATGAGGCTTACTTGTTTGTGATTTTTGTTCTCCAAATAAAATTACTTATGACTTTTGTTCTCCAAATGTAATTTATTATTACGACTGTGAACACTTAACAAGAGAACAAGCTGTCTCTTAGAATGAATTTTCTGTCTCTCTGTCTCTTATACGTATTCTGTTTCTTAAGAATCAATCCAAACAATCCCATTACAGTCAGTCAGACTATATTTTAAACCTGTACACTAAAAATATAAGGAAGGAATAAGTATGTCGGTAATATTTGGACTATGATTAGTCAACAACTGTCATCTTCTTGTTTCTGCCTAAAAACAATCTTAAGCTCTGCCGTTTTCCCGATTAAACGGTGTACTAAGAGATATATATTTATTTGAGGCGTTCCTGCTTAGTCCTCAGCAAAATATCTGTCATCTACAACAACTATTAGCGTTTAATTCTTATCAGTGGTTGATTATAGATGTCCATGAGAGGCAGTGACCACTATTCATCAGGTGTAATGCATGCTCGTTTGCTGCTGTTGACTATACTATTGAAAATAGCTTGATTATCACAAGTTCTGAGTAAAACACTCTCTAAAACGCTTCACGTTTAAGACGTGTAAATCCTTCACGGATCCCTGATTATACGTTAGGCTTTCAAAAACTATAATCCTTGTCTAGTTGGCGCCTGTTTGTATAAATCCGAATGTTACACTTACCTATTCTTTACCCCAAAGTGTTACACGTTTTTTGTTCAAATATTGTTAAGTATAATGCATCCACGTAACCTTGGTCTTTGTTAACTTAAATATTTTGTCTTAGGGGAGCGAATGAGGGGTCTTTTTAAAATGGTTTCGCTAAGTGATGCCTAAGTGGGTGACTTATGTTTGGTTGTTTTAGGATCTGTTTGGTGGATTGTTTGCTTTTGTTCTCCGAACACGACTCGTCTTAACAAGGTGTTTATTTCTATCTGTACAACAAAAGGGAATAATGTCATTGTTATGATAATGATAAGTTACTACAACAAACATACGGAAGGGAATAAAAAGTGAGATATAAAATCATGTAGTATTGTTACTACGAACCACCACTTATATACCTCATACTATATATAAGTATATGAATTACGTCCAGCAATTTGCGCTTGGCCAGGGCGGTGGACTATGGCCTAAAAAATCTCTCTCATTCTGAGAGAAGACCCGTGCCCAGCAGTGGGACAATAATGGGTTGTACACACACTAAGTATACTAAATACTATACTAAAAGGTGGTAAAACTCTTTGAGACTTGACTCTGGAACTCTCACCGCCTCACTTACTGACGACTCGCGTGGCGCAGCGATTACCATACCGGTCTGACGCGCAATGGGTCTCGACTTCGATTCCCGGCTAGACAGGTATCTGAATGATGAGTTTAGATTCATGTTCTGGGTTGTGGGTGATTGTTTATTCGTCTTGTGTGTGTCCATGTTACCCACGACACAGAAGAAAATCCTTGTGTGGGGCTATTAGTGTAGAAAGCGTGTGTTGTCTTATTTCTATCTTTTAACGTCAGTGGTATGCGCTGCTATGTTTTGGTCGGAAGAGGTAAGAAAGAAAAGTTATGCGAGTTCCAAATTTGTCCTGCATTTCAACGCTTCTTAGGGTAACTTCAGAAAAGATTGATCTTGTTTGGGGTAGATTTCAAATGTCCATGTACAAATGTCCATTAACAGTGATAGCCGAATGGTTGAAATTTTCTCTCTCGATCGGGAAGTCCGAGGTTCAAACCACAGGCACCACTGATTTTTCTAAAATTATGTGCGTGTAAGAAATTAATGATCACTGCTTTACGGAGAAGGGAAACATCGAGAGGAAACCTACACACCCGAGAGTTCATGAAAAAAAAGTTCTCGGAGGTGCGTGAAGTCTACCAATTCGCACTTGGCCAGCGCGGTAGACTATGGCTTAAAACTCTCTCACTCTGAGAGAAGACCCGTGCACAGCAGTGTGACAATAATGGGTTGCACCCCACTGCACCTGCATGCTTGTTTGTAACTGCTTTAGGTATCAATGTTGGGTGTCCCTGTAGTTCCGGGACCAGAATAGGACTACGGTACCCTCTACCTGTCGTAAGAGGCGACTAAAAGAGGCTTCCGGGTTGCGGGGGGGGAAAGTGGGAGCTCGAACCGTCCGGACAAGCGACCCCGGGAAGGACGGCGGCATGTGTGGTTGCATGCTGTCGTAAAAACCAGTAGGTGCGGTGAGCAGTTCACGCCCACCAGGGAAGAACCCGATGGGGCACACGCTGAGGACCGGCGGCGGTCAATTGGAGTTCCCGGAGTCCTCTTCGCAGCGTCGACGTCGGCCACCGGGGGGGTTTTAGTGCTGTAAGAATCCCACATAACCCGCGTCGCTCTCACGACGTCGGGTATTTTTTGAAAGTTTCCCCCTCGAAAACAAAAAAAAAAAAGGTGTCAATGTTGGGAGCCGCCACTGTATCTTCTGGATTTTGACGACGTTTATGTTAACGAAGTCCATGGACGGCGGAGATTTGATACTGTTGGTTGGATACCATCAGGTTGACTAACTCATTTGCTATGTCCATATTATAAAAAAAATGTATAGAAACTTCCATAATCAAATTGACGACTTTTAACTAATATGTAATGTGCAAAGGACGAATTATGTTAAACGGAAATTAAATACCACAATTTAAGTTCCGTTTAACATAATTTAATTATAGTAGTAAGTACTTTTTTATCCTGTTCGAGCCAATTAAGTATAGTATTTTTAGGCAGACAGGTTTATATCCCATTACGTCATTTTAAGTTCATCATAATATTTTTATATGATTTTCAATTTAGGTAATTATGAAATTCTTCCGCAATCATTCAAAAATTTTAATCAAGGTCTCCCCATCTATTTAACTAAATAATATGTAAAAGCCTTAAAATCCAGGCGCGTAATAAAACTCAAGAAACCTCGAGAGGCCCTTGTAGGAAAACGGCTTAACTGAAATTTATACCGAAATAATACGAGAAAGGGCAATCTTTTTAAATAACGACTTTCATATTCCCAAGTGGAGCGGACAATTTAGCGGAGATGAAAGATATTTTTTTATTAAAACTCGGGGGAGGCGGGGGACGGGCGGCCATTACTTCGCGCGAAATGAGTTTTTAGTTAGCGCCTTTTTTGTGTGGACAGGGTGTCTTTTTAATATATTCTTATTAATATAGGATTGAAAATACAATGACATGAGTAAAAATACCACTCGAAAAAAAAATTAAGCGGTCCTTTACGTTTAATAGAACAAAATAGAACGTAGAACAAAATACTGTAACTGACAATTTTAAGTGCCACCGTAGACCTATACGACATTATGACACTTTAAATTAAAAAAAAAATCAATGTCACTGAATTGATATTCAACGATCACATATCCCAACGGTAAGTAGTCACAACTGATGGACGTCATTAACTCCAAACAGGATTGAAATAAAACATGAGGTTAGGTACAATTCCTCATCTCTAAATCTCTAAACCGGGCGAACTACACTCGTTCTACCACATTATATAGGCGGTAGAACCAGTATAGTTCGCCCGGGGAAGTACCACCGCCACACATATTTCTAGCGTGAAGAAGTTTTTGCGTTTCGATGGAAGGGTGTGGTTGTCGGCACTTTTATATGAGGTGACCTTCTTAGTGCTCGGGAGTAGCGACGCATCTGTGATTGACTTCAGATAGAACCCCATGTTATGTATAAAGTTGATTAAAGATGTACATGAGCGGCAGTGACCACTTACCATCAGGTGGACTGCATGCTCGTTTGCTAAAAAAAGTCACCGCACCTGGTATGCACGCTTGAGGTGTCAATGTTTCACAGGGAGACGTCGCTGTATTTCAGAATTTTGAGTATTCTACGACATCAATGTGAATAGAAAGTAGTGCTATACGAGACTGACAACGCTATGCGGGTTAAAAGGATTTCGATTTTGTTTCAGAACTGCTGGTTTCACGGATTCTGTATTTGCAGCATAAGACCGAAACGTAACCTCCGCGAATAAAAAGCTTCGCGAATAAATAGTTGATGAACTATAACCGTGCGTAATTTCATATTCAAGTAGCTACTACTACAAGTATCTTAAAAACGAATTATAAAATTTTGCTTCACGTATTAATATGTAGAGAAACAGTTACAGTAAAGCTGAAGGAAGTGAAGTGAAGGATTGCGCAATGCTAATATTTTTTTCAAATAATGCATAATACATACATAAAATCAACTAAAACACATTACACACACTACCTTGCATTGGCAAAAACATACATAATAAACGAAATAGAACATTCAATGTGTTACTATGAAAACATAACTTCAAAAACGTCTGATGTCTTTGTCAAAATACCCGCTATTGCCTTTAAATTTAGCTTAGCTAATTAAACCTCTTTTTACTTTTGATGGGTGCGTTCAAAATAACTTGAAAATTATTACAATTTATTTGAATTTGAGAAATATTCGTGCTACTTTGGGCAATATTAAGTTTAGTTTTTTAATTTAAATTACGATCGAATTTCGATCGTTGTAACGGGTGACTAGTCGTTTATAACGCACATTTTTGCTACGGAATTCGAACGTTATGAATCCCCCTGTATACGGTCCATAGAAAAGCGGTCCAGCAATAAAACGTGCCTCACACCGCTGTCATCGTAAAAACATTTCCCGCTTTAATATTCCGCAATTGCTACTTTTCCTTATTCTTTTTTATTTATCTACCTAACTATAGCTTAGCATCTTTTAATTTGATCTTTTGCTTAATGACAAAAAGACAGGCATTAGATTGTATTAATGTACCTATAAAATTTAATGACGTAATACGTAATAGGTACGTTATAGGTATTTCCAATACTTGTTTAATGTAATTAAACTTGTTTATGAACAACTAGCTTCGCCCGCGTTAAAAAATCGATGTATCGATTGTCCCGTAGGAATAAGATATTTTTCCACAGTAAAAAGTAGCCTATATGCCAATCCAAAGTGTCAGCTAACTCCCTAGCTAATTTTATGAAAATCGCTCCAGCCGTTTAGTCGTGAAGAAGTAACAAACATACACACTCACAAACTTTTGCCTCTATAATATTAGTATTAGCATGAAGTATGACTAGTATGATAATTTAAGCTGTAACACATTTCTTATTTTAAATTTATTTCTTATTTAAAAACACCAGTGGAAATGAGACAGTGCTAACGTTTTTTTAACAGTAAAGTTATCCTAAACTTTCTTATTGAATCTAAGGTACAAAGGACAATGCTGTCTATGTGATGACGTACATCCTTAATCAAATTTTTAAGCAATTTTTAGGTAGCAAACGAGCAAGTTGTACCTACACCTTGTGTTGTTGGATGAAATCGACATCTGTAATTTATTACTGATGACAATTTCAAGAGTGAATATCTAAGTTTGGCCAATCGGTACATCGCTACTCTGAGGACTTTGTTAGAATGCCCTGAAATTATGTCTCGTTAACCAAAACTTGAGACTATCACAAGAACTGTTGTGCTTATCTATAAACTTGCCCTCTCAATCGGGAGGTCCGAGGTTCAAACCCAGACATGCACACTGATTTATGTACGTATTAGAAATTATCACTGCTTTTCGGTGAAGGAAAACATCGTGAGGAAACCTACACACCCGAGAGCCCTATAAAAAAATTCTCAGAGGTGTGTAAAGTCCACCAATTCTAACTTGGCCAGCGCAGTGGACTATGGGCTAAAACTCTCTCATTCCGAGAGAAGACCCGTGCCCAGTGGGACAATAATGAGTTGACGATATATATAATACTGCCTTAGAATTAATAGGCTGAAGTGGCAATGGGCAGGCCACATCGTTCGTAGGACAGATAACCGATGGGGTAGAACGGTAGAAGAGTCCTCGAATGGAGACCACGCCTCGGCAAAAGGAGTGCAGGCCGCCCCCCGACCCGGTGGACTGATGACCTGAAGAAGACGGCGGGTAACCGCTGGATTCAGATGGCTCAGGATCGGTCCAAGTGGCGCAGATTAGGGGAGGCCTATGTCCAGCAGTGGACTTTCAAAGGCTAATGGATGGATGGATGATAATACTGCCTTATCAGGTAGAATTAGGCGTGGCGGTGGTGCCTACGAAGAGTTCTATCAGTTTCAAAAGCAGCGTAATGTCTGCTTTTGAAAGTGACTCTGAAGTTCCATCTGAGATCAACAATAGATACGTTTCTATCACCGAAGATTAACTTGTCCTCGATACGTGTCTTCCTAAACCAAATCTTTTCTTAATGCAGAAATGAGCAAGCAAACCGCCCGATGGTCATTGCCGCGCTTAGACCAGCAAGCAAATCCATATAGAACAGGAGTTTTTCTGAAATTAATCACAGATGTGTTGCTACTCTCTACGACTAAGATGTAAAAGTGACAACCACACTCTTTCAACTAAACACAAGAAATGATTCACACTAGAAATAGATATATCTCGTTGATATATCTCCGGTAGATCCATATACGTTTTACCTTACAAAATTGTGTATGGCGGTGTCTCCATAGTCAAACAGGTGATCCTGTCTTCAATTAAATTAATTAAACAAACGTATGTTTAACTCGCCCCTTGCAAAATGCAGATGAGCCCAAATTCATATCGAGATGAAATCATTAATCCTCTTAAACAACGCCAAACATCAATCGCTAGTGATATCAAAGGCAATCCTGTAATAATAGCCCAAATGGGTACATGAACTGTTCATTTCACTTACCCATTAAACCAAACGTTAATCTGTCTGCACAATTAAATTGCGTTAATTGGTTAAAGGGGAAGCTACCCTCACAAAGCCGAAATCATCCCAACCTTCAACCCGAAGCAAGAAGAGCCAATTTGCTCTGAATGGGTCCTATCGCGCCAAACGATCCTTTATGATGCTGGTAAATTGTTTGATAGGATTTTGAGCCTTATGGGATAGAAGTGGGGGTAGAAAGAATGCACAAAGAGATCCCAGATATCGATTTAATGCGATTAACTCCGCTAAGTGACATGGCGTTAACGATTTGATTTCGAAAATTCTCTTTGTAATCCGTACCTACTTATTCGTGATAGATAGGATTGTTACGACTAATGTAGGGTGCTTTGAAAAGATCAAAACTTGGTAATGGGGCCTTTGATATCTATTTATCGACTAAATAAATGCGGAAAATGAAACTTTGAACGTGTTAGAACCAGTGTAGTTCGACCGGGGAAGTACCACCGCCACACCTATTTCTAACGTGAAGCAAGCAGTGTGGATGCCGGCACACTTTCACATGACGCGACCATCATAGTCCTCGGGAGTGGAAACGCATCTGTGATTGACTTCAGATGGAACCCATGTTTTGTATGTAGTTGATTACAGATGTCTATGAGCGGCAGTGACCACTTACTATCAGGTAGACTGCATGCTCGTTTGCTATTTCAGTCAGATAAAAAAAACATAACACTGATGTTTAAAATGAAGATAGGCACCAATATGATTCGATATGGAAACGTGGTAGAGCCATACCGTAGAGCATCACCGGCATATCTATTTCTAGCGCAAAGAATATAGATATATATATTTTTTTTATTTGACTGAAGTAGCAAACGAGCATGCAGTCCACCTGATGGTAAGTGGTCACTGCCGCCCATGGACATCTGTAATCAACTTCATACAGAACATGGGTTCCATCTGAAGTCAATCACAGATGCGTCGCTACTCCCGAGGACTATGATGGTCGCCTCATGTGAAAGTGTGCCGGCAACCACACCCTTCTAACGAAACGCAAGAACTGCTTCACGCTAGAAATAGGTGTTGCGGTGGTACTTCCCGGTCGAACTACACTGGTTCTACCACCTTTAATGCGTTTCTTGCGTTTTGGAAAAAAGCTCTGCATCCCGGCTTATTTACATATGAGACGACAATCTTAGTCCTCTGGAATGACAAATGATACGGCTTCAGGTAGGTAGACCGTGATCTCTTACCAGGTGAAATGCATATTTATTTTCTACTTCAATTTTATAAAAAAATATAAAGCATTACTAATTAGTTCCCAAAAGCACCAACGCGTGCACACGCGAGCCAAGAATGGATTGATGAGAGATGAGAGAGATCACGTAAAAGATACTTCTTTTACGAGATCTCTCTGTTAAACTTTTTTCCACTTCAATGACTAAGAGTTCAATGTGCTTAGTTCTAGAATTTTGCCCAATGAAGCTGTAAAAACCGAGATCAGAACGAACTTAGATTTAAAATAGAGTTGGTAGAAAACTGCGTTTTTATTTATGAATGTCGTCAACTCGTTATTGTCCCTCCCTGGGCTCGGATCTTCTCTTAGGAATGAGAGAGTTATAGGCCATAGTCCATCGCGCTGGCCAAGTGCGAATTAGTGGAATCACACCTCCGAGAACTTTTTTTTTAAAGAACTCTAGGATGTGTAGGTTTCCTCACGATGTCTTCCTTCACCGAAAGGTAATGTTAATTTATTTATAATACGCACATAACTTCAGAAAAATTAGTGGTGCCCTGGGTTTGAACCTCGGACCTCCCGATCGAGAGGGCAAGTTTCAACCATTAGGCTATCACTGCTCTATTTATGCATTATTTATGAATAGACACAAGAAATAAGCGTGTGTTTCATTAACTTTACAAACATTAATTGTATCTATTGGGGGTAAAAAGGCCCAAAGCCCCCAAACCCTTTAGGGATATCCATGAAAAGGTTGAAATAGTTCTTCTAGGTTTTTATAATCCCTTTTCAAAATCGGATAAAACCCATTATGTTTAGACATCAGTGGAATATTATTTCTATTTCTGCTGTACGACAGCGCCAAAATGTGTTCTGGTTTGAAGGGTATGGTCTTACTAATACTTAGGTATTTAATAATAGCCATACTAATTTTGAAGGTGGTAGAACCAGTGTAGTTCGACTAGGGAAGTACCACCGTCACACCTATTTCTAGCTTGAAGCATTTCTTGCCTTTCGATGGAAGGGTGTGGTTGCCGGCTCACTTTTATATGAAGCGACCTTCGCCCTCGGGAGTAGCAACGCATCTGTGATTGACTTCAGATAGAACCCATGTTTTCTATGAAGTTTACAACAGATGTTCATGAGCGGCGACATATTACCTGAAAAAAAAACATGACTTCAATGATCATTTACCTTAGTTACACTAGATCGATTGTTAGGTACTACCTATTCTATATATTGTAAAAATATAATCAAGATACATGATATGTAGGTATTCAAGCAAATTCCTAAGCCCCTCATTCCTTATAACAATTTACAATGATACAAAATCCAAAGCAGACACCGTTCAGAAGATAAACAGCGAACAGTTTCGAAACAAATCTATTAGAACAGACAAACGTTTACACAGCGTTCGGAAAATCTAATTCGACGACAACCTGAATCGATCTCAACTGTCGCAAAATCGCACAAAAGTAGGTATTCGCACCTAACCCGTGTCATAAACAAATCAAACATGGTTGCCCGCCCGAGATATTAATGAGACAATGAGACATTAGCTTGCTACAAAATGCCTCCGTATTCGCGAATAATTAAATCGTAAAGTCCCCTCTACACCGCCTACGGCACCCGTCTATTTACTCCTTTTTCATTCAACACAATAGCCACTGCAATCCGACACGATTGGAACGATAACAACCTAACTCTTAACACAACTCCAGTCAAATTTAAACCTTCGTGAAACGGAACACAGTTAAAATATAAACGAAGATACTATTTATATAAGGCGTATTGTATAGAGGCTATTAATTTAAGCGCGACGGACTCCGCCTACTCAATATCGCGTTTACACACATGTCGGATTCTATCGTCGTCTCGTTCCCTCCGCGTCGCTTATTAAAATTCTCCGGTCGGTAGCTGCGTCTCTGTCTGAGGGAAGGGCGGGCTCGAACCCCAATACTAGCGCGATTTTCAACACGCGTCCACGCGAATCATTTGGCGGAGGCATCGCGCGTTTCCGAACGTTTGTGCCGAGTGATTGTTTCGTATGTGACTATTCGGCGAACTTATCGTGATCAGTGTTACCGTCTGCCAAATCCAATTAGAATTGAGTGTTGAATCTATTAAAGCTAAGCACCTTAATTAGTCGCATGTTCCAATTAATTGTTCTATTTAAATACCATTTATATAAACGGTGCCAAGTTATTTTAATCTAGAGGAACGGTAATCTGATGTTACGAGAAGAAACGACGCGTTTGGAAGACTTGAGAATAGTTAATAGAATAACCAATTGAAAGGATTGAGATTGATTCAACTGGAAGAAGACATCCAAGAAAGAATGAGGAGTTAAGGGCAACGGAAGTCAGGTCGGAAATGAGATCGAGCAGATGAAATGAAGACATCGCTCGATTGCGAGCGCTCCGAGCCGGCGGAGAGCGGGAAGGGCCGCATTTCCTTCTCCGTCGACTCCCTCCTCGGCAGCAAGACTCGAGACACTCCTGATGTCAGCAACGACGCCGAGAGCGCTCTCGAGACCGACGACAGCGATGTCGATATCGAAGACGTCGAGTCTAACGCTGATGAGAGAGATGAGAGAGAGACTAATGATGAGGAGGTGGAGCCCAGGAGTGGAGTGGTCGTACCCCAGCCGTTGCTGCCAAGACTATACCAAGGACACGCGCCCACCTGGCCCTTCGGTGCTTTCCCCTGGATGGCTCCAAATCCGATGTTCCGTGGTGGATCGCCTAACAGTAAGTATTTTTTGTATTAACTTTAATTATTCCTAACATCACTTTTTATGGAGTCTCTCATGTTACTTTATTTTTAGATAAAGATTTAGCTACGTGCGTACCTAAAATAATTCCATTAGACTACAATGAAATTAAGAACTTATTAAATTCACTATATACCTACCTACCCGTTTTAAATATGATTCATCAGCGAATTTTGTTAGCAAAAATCCATTATATATTATGTACCTATCTTATATTTTAACGCCAATGTAAATAATTAGTATAGGTAATTGTATGGATTTGGGATAACAATTACCTACCTATATACATTTTTAAAAGCCCACTACGTTAATATAAATGGTTTCATTACTGGTTATAACAATAACTATTTGTTAGTCACGACTATTACGAATTTTCACTAACTATTCAACTCTTTTAGGATTAATTTTCCAGAGCAAATGAAATATGTTTTCATATTTCCAACCAGAAAGTTAAATAGGTGATTTTCTTAATGGCTTAATAATCGACAGATTTTCAAAAAGACTTTCAACCTGTTATAATCCTCTTAGGGGTGGAATATAAAAAAATACTACCTTAATCCCCCTCTTCGGTCCGCCACAGTTCAATTTGCACGGTCTTTATTGCCACGACCGTGCAAGACGTGAAATGAGATTCCTCCTGAAGTATTCCCGAAGCGCTATAACATAGGACTTTTCAAGAAAGTTGCAACAAGAGCTCTCCTTCAAAGCCTACGATGCAATGGCGATTTCTTTAAGCGACGGTGACTATTTTCCATCAGGTATGTCGCCTTGTCTTTGTAGTTCCGGGACCAGAATAAGGCTACGGTATCCCCTACCTGTCATAAGAGGCGACTAAAAGGGGCTTCCGGGGTTGCAGGCGGCTAGACTGGGAGGTCGAACCGTCCAGCTAAGCGCCCCCTTGAAGGGTGATGGCATGTGTGGTTGAATGCCGTTGTAAACACCAGGAGATACGGTGGCCCCAGATGCTCACTGGGGAAGATTCCGAAAGGAGCATCGCGCGCAGAGGACTCTGGTTGTGTTCCGTTAGAGATCCCGAAGTTCTTGCAGCGCTGAGGCTGGCAACCGGGGGTTTTCGTGAGGTAAAAATCTCACATAACCTGGCGTTGCTCCCACGATACCTTTTGAAGGTTTCCCCCTCGATATCAAAAAAAAGGTGGGTCGCCTACTTTAACTTTAGGTACAAATCTTATATATAAAATTCTCGTGTCACAATGTTAGTCTCCATACTCCTCCGAAACGGCTTGACCGATTCCTCTGAAATTTGTTAAGCATATTGGGTAGGTCTGAGAATCGGCTAACATCTATTTTTCATACCCTTAAGGGTTGTCCACCCTTAACATTTTTTTAAATTTTTTATATGGCAAAACAACGTTTGTCGGGACAGCTAGTTAATATATAATAATAACAACAATAATAGGTGTCTGTGTCATAAAATGAATCCATTGTCCAAAATTCATGGTTCCAGTTTCAGCAGTTTAGGTACTGCCCTGATTAGTCAGTGACTAAGTCGCAGATATATCATTACATCTATACATTACTATGTAATTCTCGCGGGTTTGCCCGCTTCGCTCATACTTATCAGAGTAATGAATATCCTATAAATTAATATGGTACATAAACTATATGTACCTATGCCAAATTTCAGCGATATCCGATTAGTAGTATTTTGGTCTAAGATCCGAATATAACCTAGACCTTCATCGATCTGTATATTGGATGAAAATTATTCGAAACTTCGAAATTATTAGCTGATAAAAAAACATGGATTGCCTCATAAAATCTTGGCCAGGCTATAAGTGATAAAAAAATGAAAATATATTTTTTTTCATAGATTTTAACGAACAAAAATTTTCCTGGCGTATCGCTTGGGTTGCTAGGTGTAAACAGGTATTTCGCTCGTAGTTATTTTAACCCATTTATTTAATATATTGAAAAAACATAAAAATAAGCGCTATTCTACTATTTGCTTGGAAGATGAACAAACACGCATCCACAAACACAAACGTACATCCTTACAAACTTTTATGAGGCGACCATCTTAGTCCTCGGGAGTAGCAACGCATCTGTAATTGACTTTATAGAACTTCATGTTCTATGTGAAGTTGCTTACAGGAGTCCATGGGCGGCAGTGACCAGTTACCATCAGGTGGAGTGCAAGCTCGTTTGCTACTTCAATTAAAAAATATTTTTTAAAGTTTACCTGAGTATGATTTCAAAATGCCTTTAAGTCTAAAGATATATTTATATGTCCGAAAATTGATCCTACCTTATGTTACAATGTATCTACGCACGCTTAACGACCTAACTAATTTTCACAACACTTTTATATGTGAGTAGTAAACGAATACGCAGTCTACCTAATAGTAAGAGATCACTGCCATCCATGGACATAATCAACCCCAGATAAACCAATCTTACGTAGGGCTGATCACAGATGCGTTGCTACTCTTGCGGACTCAGTTATAATGCCTCAGATAAGACAACTTATATCCGAGACATACTTATGTCTCCTTTAGCAAAGCCTTCAGACCATAGCACAAAAACATTTGAAGCTACTATTATTAGGCAGATGTAGGTAGAAATGATGTAGGTAGGTATTTCTAGTTATGTTTAGAAACGATTGCTTATGTTTTAGCTCATTGAAGTAACAAACGAGCATGCAGTCTACCTGATGATAAATGGTCTCAGCCTCCTATGGACGTCTGTAAGCCACTTCATATACAACATAAGTAGGTTCTATGTTAAGTCAATCATGGATGCGTTGCTACTCCCAAGGACTAAGGTAGTCGCCTTATATAAAAGTGTGCTCCCAACCACACCCTTCCTTCGAAACGCAAGAAATGCTTCACGCTAGAAAAAGGTGTGACGGTGGTACCACCAGGTTTATCGCCCATACATAGAAAACGAACGAGAAGTATATAAAACTAGTTAAACCGGCGAATTTCGTTCTAATCTAAAAATATATCATCATCAAAATTATCAGTGTTGCTCTACTATATTATACGCGTACCTATTATGCACAAAAACCTTCCTCTTGAATCACTCTATCTTTTAAAAAAAACTGCATTAAAATCCGTAGCGTAGTTTTGAAGATCTAAGCATACATAGGGACAGACAGCGAGTACCTACTTTGTTTTACACTACGTAGTGATATGTTTAATTTTCATTAAAATCTCTATCAAACCAAATTATACCAAATTATCATGCTAATTACCTTTGTGCTACCTGAAATTAACCTATAGTTTTTGTAAAAATAAAATCCAATGCTCTTTGCCAAAAACTTTATAAAGGTTGAACAATACATTTTAACATAATTTAAACAAAGGGTTTCAGGGATCCTCAACTATTCTAGAACCTTTATAATATTGTGTTAATTCGAGTTGCAGCAGGTTACAAATTTTCAGCAGGCTTCTAACCATTTCCGGGATAATTAATTTAACTAATTAATTTCTTACTTGTTCTAACTATCTAAGAATTAAGTCTCGTTTTGTAAAAGATATAAATGTGTAAAAATACTTTGAAGAGAATTTTACAATATTTTTGCGGTGATTAGATACTCGTGGTATATTGTACCAAAATAATCAACTGTTTTGGGTAAAGACCGAACTAGTTAAATATATCTAAAATAATTAATTATTTTTATACAGTTAAAACTTTTTAGGATCTATAATTAAATAAATAAACCTACACTTAATTTAAATACTTGTAGGCAATGTTGAGGAGTTAGCTAGTTAGGACATTTGACTTGGGAGAAGAGAACTATAAGACGTCAAAATGTATGCGATAATAACCAACTCTTGCTATTTTTTAGATTTTTTTAGTTTTAATAACACATTTACGGAGAAAAGAGCAACTTATGTGATCGCACGTTGCATGTTTACGTTAACTTTTGTGATGAATAAGAAAAAACGTAAAAGGTGATCGTTTTGATTATATATTTCGAGGATACCTAATAAACTAATGAGGGCACTTGGACTGCATGCTTAATTGCTACCTATTAAATCACTACATAGCATAAAACAAAGTCACTTAGGGCTCTCTGTCACTATGTATGCTTATCAAAAATATCAAAATATTATTTATTAACTAAATAGATTTAAATTACAGGTGAAGTACACCCCTGTTAAGTTTATGCTTAGTTAGTTCTTTAAAACTACGCTACGGATTTTAATGCAGTTTTTAATCGATAGGGTGATTCAAGAGGAAGGTTTGTATGTATAAAACATGCATAATATAGTGGACGAACACTGGTAATTTTAGATTTTTGACTTTTAGGCGGATCGAAGTTCGCCGGGTCAACTAGTAACATTATAATATGTACTACCACTTGGCTACAATTTATCTCTATTAAGTACCACACACAAGTCTAAGCCCTCCAAAACATACCTACATAGTGATGCAACGAACATTCCCATGTTTTTAGACGTTTGCATTCCCAAGAATTGTCCGAATGTTTTGCGCATATTGAATTGCAGTGCTCTGCAAAAAAGGTCACCAAATCTATACAAATTAAAGCCGAACTGCAGTTTGTCGACCAAAAAAGTTCGTCAAATCTACATTTAGCATTTCTTGCGTTTCGATGGAAGGGTGTGGTTGCCACACTTTCAAATGAGGCGACCATCAAAGTCCTCGGCAGTAGCAACGAATCTACGATTGACTTTAAAATACTCGCATTCGCATTCCTGAGTGTTTAAATGATAAAATTCGCTACATCACTACTACACAATTATTAGGCACTTTCACATGAGGCGACCATCATAGTTCTCGGGAGTAGCAACGCATCTGTGATTGACTTCAGATAGAACCCATGAAGTATGAAGTTGATTACTGATGTCCATGGGCGGCAGTGACCTTACCATCAGGTGGACTGCACGCCCGTTTGCTACTTCAGATACACAAATACCTTTATATGTATTTCGTGGAAAATTTCCACTTACCCGTCATTCGTTCATTTAAACTATGCATTGTTTTTGTGCGAAGTCGTAAAATTAGCGAGGTATACATTTTTACACGATTCGCAGACAGCTTCAAAGAATCTGATGCTATCTGGTAATTCATATGTTTACATCAGAAATGAGTTGCATGCTTCGTACAAGTATTAAATATTTTGAGATATCAGATGTAGCTAGATCGTATAGTATAGTGAAACTAGTTGCGACCCGTGGTGTCTTCCGTAGTAAAACGTCATTACTAGGGATTGCAACCCGGTCACATTTTCAATCCGGGCGGATCCGGCCATTTTTTCTCAATCCGGCCGGATCCGGTCGGATCGAGAAAAAAGGATTGAGGATTAATCGAACGGTTAAAATAGTGTAAAAAAGGATCCATTTCTAACGGTAAATATTTTTGTAATGTGAAATCTTTGTCAAAATATACAATCACCGGATCCGGTGTAGGTCCGGATCCGGTGGTGAATTGGTACCGGATCCGGTTTGTGTAAATTTGTGCCGGATCCGCTGGATTACCGGATCCGGTTTTCCGGATTGCAATCCTTAGTTATTACTTCTCAATAATGTAGAGCAATAGTAAAGAATTATTATAATCGAATATAATGATATAGTGAACCATAATGTAATCTATGACAGATTACATTATAGTTTGGTATGGTTTTATTCATTATTATAATGTAATTAAATTAAATTAAGTATTTTTTTTTATATCTGACTGAAGTAGCAAACGAGCATGCAGTCCACCTCATGGTAAGTGGCCACTGCCGCTGCTGCATGGTCATCTGTAATCAATTTCATACAGAACATGGATTCCATCTGAAGTCAATCACAGATGCGTTGCTACTCCCGAGGACTATGATGGTCGCCACTGCTCTACAGGTGTTGTACGAGTAAATTTCAATACCCGAAACATCTACCTATGCCATATCTTTCGAACCATAATTCAGCAAAACCAAACTGCTGTAATAGTGCAGAAAAAGACATTACACAAAAAGACACAAACGCTGTATTGACACCGTATTTTTAACCGACTTCAAAAAGGAAAGAGGTTATCTATTCGTCACGTATTTTTTTTATCTAATCAAATATAAATTGAAAGTGAAGTGTCACGTACTGTAGATTAACTACTATTGAAGTTAGTTTATTAATTATTAAAGCCTTTAACCTAGAGTAGCAGACAAGCGTGCAGTCCATCTGATATTTATTTCTTTAGTAATAAGTACATATAAATATTTATAGCGTGAAGCAGTTCTTGCGTTTCGATAGAAGGGTGTGGTTGTCGGTACACTTTCACATGAGGCGACCATCACAGTCCACGGGAGTAGCAACGCGTCTGTGATTGACTTCAGATGGAACCCATGTTCTGTATGTAGTTGATTACAGATGTCCATGGGCGGCAGTGACCACTTACCATCAGGTGGACTGCATGCTCGTTTGCTACTTCAGTCAGATAAAAAAATATAGTTTGCGAGTTTGCAGCTTAGGTCATTTCCTCGTGAACGCAATAATGAAAAACAAATAAAAATATAATTAATTCCCAATAAATTACATGTTTTAGAAAACAAAAGCATTTCTTGCGTTTCGATAGAAGGGTGTGGTTGCCGGCGCACTTGTACATAAGGTGACCATCATAGTCCTCGGGAGTAGCAACGCATCTGTTTTTGACTACAGATAGAACCCATGTTCTGTATGAAGGTGATTACAGATGTCCATGTGCGACAGTGACCACTTACCATCAGGCGGACTGCATGCTTGTTTGCTACTTCAGTAAAAAAAAAATTAGAGATGCATGCCTCGAAAGTAGACACAATATTGAAGTTAGACGATCATACCTTTATATTGTTCTCATAACCTTATTATTAGATGAAAATTATCATAAAATACAGTTCAAAAACCGGATATAATCTGTATTTGTCAGAAAATGCCTTTGTAGCTACCGTCTTAAAGTTTCGGTAGCCGAACCCGTTTAGGTAAATTTACAAAAACAACCTTTTGTAAAATCACATTTAAATATTGATGTTTATCTTTTATTATCAAGTAATTAATTGAATTTAAGCTGCATTGTTATTGCTTTGTTAATTATGCATTTTGTGTATGTAGGTATATGGTTTAATTCTACGTAATACCTATATATTTAGTGCATGTCTGTCTGTTGGCAGAAAAATGTCCAAACAAGCTGAGTAATTTATGGTTCGAATCCAGGCATCAACCGCGAAAGAAAGGTGTATATTATAAACTTTATATTTTTGATTTATCCATATAGAAAGCTAACTTTTCTATACCCCATAACGTCGAGTCTTAACGCTGCGTATTATCGATATCTATAACGTATATAGATGTTATCGATAATTCCAATATAAATACAAAATAAAGTATTCATCTTCCCAGCGATAACATTTCAGAGACAAATAATTTTGAATACAAATTATTATACTGCCCTATTACCAAACGTTAATGCAACAGCATTATTTAACTACTTCGAATGATCAATAAAATCATCGATTTTCCGCGGTCGATAGTATCACACTCATATAGGATTAAAGATCTTTATTTCTCATAAAAGACAATATTGTCACTTACATGAGAACAATGGCTTATAATTATGTAAAAGAAATAATTACCCCGGTGCGGGTAGATAGAAAATAATGTTGAATGACGTACACTATTTGCGGGTAAGATGCGAGTTCACATTTGCTTGCCTTTATCAATCCATCCCTAGATGTATGTCGATTTCTAAGTAGGTAAGTGAAAACGTTAGCGCCTATATTTTCAGTACCGGATTAAGCCAGCGCGGGGCCTGTAGCAAATTCTGACAGAAGGCCCATAGTTTGCCTTAAGTAAGGGTAGTAATTAAAACAAAACTGTTACAAGTTAACTTTTCTGAAAATTTAGAGATGACACTTTCTATATCTACTTCTTTCAGTTTAAGATTTTCAGGATAGCAAAGATAGTATAATATAAATAGTAGGTGTTGGGCCGCGGGGCCCCTCTAGTCGCGGGGCCCGTAGCATTTGCTACTCTTGCTATGTGGCTAATCCGGCATTGTATATTTTTCACTTCCCGTTATGTTGGCACCTGAGAGGCTTTTATTTTAATCAAAACCTAGTTCTTACATTGCCCTTCATGCAATGAAATGACGCGGAATGAAATGACTTCGATTTAATTATTTGTGTGTTTCTCGAGGTTTTTCTATTATTTATATGTTGTGTGTAGGTACTTGCGCTTATCGCGATTTGAAAACGAGCATCCTACGCAGCCGGTTATATTCCCTTTATATTAAATATGAGAAAATTTTGTTGTTTACACTTTAGTTACTTTAACCCCAATACGATTTACAAGAATTTAGTAATAATTTATGGGCTTTTACAGAAATAATTAAAAAAATATATAGGCAACTACTTGCGTATACGTAGGTACCTAGAAATATGTGAGTTTTAAATTTAAATAATTTAAATTTATGAACGGAATGTGTAAAACTCAAAAACATTGCTCACTGATGGGCACCTCACAAATCATGCATGTGACAAGTACTTAAGATTAACTGTGAACATTTTTTTAACTCTCCACATTCGCGTTCATAAATTTGTTCATATTTTCTCATGGCATTCATTTTTGTAACTTAAGTACTACCTACATTACATATTTATGGCATAAATCTAAAATAAAAAAAATACAAGTCCTTGTATTCACTTCCACTACAAAGGTATTGAATAATAGATAGCTGAAAATCAAAACTTTTTCTTTCGAATGTGTGATAGGCAGAAAATGGGTCTTATCAACCCATTTCCTTTGTATGTGTGTCGTTATCAATACTTTCCGAGTACAATAAAGAATATTATTATTTATATTATAATCGTTCTACTTTAATCATCAAAAATATCAATTCTGTATTAATTTACCTTAGCATTAGAGAACAACCATTCATTACACGAAGCACCACACGGATTCATCATTTTAAAGTAGGGATGTACAAATCCAAAATAAATATAACTCGAGTTAAAATTCATGTAACCCGAGTTAACTCGAGTAATCTCGAGTTATGTACATGACAGTAAGAACCGTCCAGTGGCCGACCTATTATCTTGGTCGTCAAACTTAAGAATACCTAACTCGAGTTACAACGAATTCAAGTCGAGTTAAATCGAGTTAAGCCTAACTTGAGTTAACTCGAGTTAGAAACTCAAGCATCACCGCATCGGTGACTTGACATTTTCCCGCTGTCTGTCCCTATGTATGCTTAGATCTTTAAAACTACGCTACAAATTTTAATGCAGTTTTTTTAATAGATAAATTGAATCAAGAGGAAGGTTTTCAGAGAAAGACTCGTTTCAACAATCATTATTTTGATTAAATACATATTATTCTATGTTTTTACCAGTTCAAAACAGATCATATTTTTTTTATTTTCATTATTTGTTAGTCCATTTTTGATTTCCCTCTACCCTCTCATATTTAAACAGGGTTGAAGGTGATAGAATTCTTCATCATGGTTTGTTCGTATCATAGTACCTTTTTTTTTTTTTTTTTTGTGTTTTCGAGGGGGAAACTTTCAAAAAGTACCCGACGTCGTGGGAGCGACGCGGGTTATGTGGGATTCTTACCGCACTAAAACCCCCCCGGTGGCCGACCTCGACGCTGCGAAGAGGACTCCGGGAACTCCAGTTGACCGCCGACGGTGTCCTCAGCGTGTGCCCCATCGGGCTCTTCTCTGGTGGGCGTGAACTGCTCACCGCACCCTCCGGTTTTTACGGCAACATGCAACCACACATGCCGCCGTCCTTCCCGGGGTCACTTGACCGGACGGTTCGAGCTCCCACTCTTCCCGCCCGCAACCCCAGAAGCCTCTTTTAGTCGCCTTTTACGACAGGCAGAGGGTACCGTAGTCCTATTCTGGTCCCGGAACTACAGGGACATCGTATCATAGTACCTATCTCACGAACCTCATAATATCAGTCTTAGCGCTGCTGTTTTATTTCAAGGGTGTGGTAAGGGTATCCAACTTAATGGCTTGGCTTAATCCTCTAGCTTAAAGTGTGCGGTAAGTATCTATTACTTATCCAAAGTGTTGTAACTTAGTCATCAGAGGTGTCAACGCATCTATGGCTGATCTCAGGTAAGACTCAGAGATTATTTTATAAGCAGCAGTGATTACTTAACATCAAATTAACTTAATGCTAAATGATTACTCTCGTCAACCTATAGTGGGACAATCCCACTGTTGGGCAAAGGTCTTTTCTCAGAATGAGAGAGTTTTAGTCCATAGTCCACTTTTTTATCTGACTGAAGTGGCAAACGAGCATGCAGTCCACTTGATGGTAAGTGGTCACTGCCGCCCATGGACGTCTGTAATCAACTTCATACAAAACATGGATTCCATCTAAAGTCAATCAAAGATGCGTTGCTACTCCCGAGCACTATGATAGTCGCCTCGTGTGAAAGTGTGCCGGTAACCACACCCTGCCATCGAACGCAAGAAATGCTTCACACTAGAAATAAGTGTGGCGGTGGTACTTCCCTAGACGAACTACACGGGTTCTACCATCTTCAAAAAATACTTTCATTCGAAGCAACCATCTCATCCTCCGAAATGGTAGCGCATGTGATTGACTTCAGATAGAATTCCTGTTCAATACGGAGTTACTGGATATATATGTATATGTAAGGTAATACCCATGAGCATGGCCCACTTACCATCAAATCAATTGTATGCTATATAAAATAGCGTTACACTTTAAAGCAATCCAAACACCATTGAAATGATCAGAACTTCTGCTGGAAAACTAAATTTACCAGAGCTTAAATAACTTTGAGTGACCAATGAAAATTCTCGAACCTTTTTACGAAACAAATATGTTTCGTAAAAAGGTATTAATTAAGGATAAATTAAAGTATGGCAGGCCAAAATTCAATATGAAAATTATTTCTATAAAATTTTACATTAGTCACAGGCCAAAATCACTACATGGTATAAAACAAAGTCGCTTCTCGCTGTCTGTCCCTATGTATGCTTAGATTTAAGAACTACGCAACGACCTGCATTAATGCATTTTTTTAAATAGATAGAGTGATTCAACAGGAATGTTTTTATGTATAATACATGTATACTTACTATAGTGGAGAAATACTGATAATTTTAGATTTTTAACTTTTAGGCGGAACGAAGTCCGCCGGGTCAACTACTTATACAAAAAAAATACTCAAAGAATATGGCGTAATTTTAAAATGACGACATCGCAAATTCGTAAACAAACTTATATTTCTTAAGTATACTTACTCGCGTTCACTCATTAAGAACTAACACGAACATACGACAAACCCACCAATGTGGTCATACCATCGCCATTTCATACGCAAATCTCGTAATTTACACTTCCCGAATAATAATTAAGCATATTAAAATAAATTAAAATTAGTACCCAGTATAACATTTATTCATTGTGTTGACTCTCTGACATTGTAACCCTATTGTAATTTAAATTTTATTACTATTATGCATAATAGGTACGTTAAATTTTTAAATATTCGCTAAAACCTTTAAAATTTGCACATAATTAAATAGTTAATCCATTTTTATACAGTTTTTTCATTTACCGTGACTATTCATATGCAAATAACGTTTTTAATCTCATAGAAAAAGCGAACGCTTTCACACAAAATATCTTTTGACACTACATAGTATAATAAGATACCTCAAAAAAATCAACTATATCTGATTCAGGTATAAACTCATTATTACATATAAAACAAAGTAGATTCCCGCTGTCTGTCCATATGTATGCTTAGGTCTCTAAAACTACGCTACAGATTTTAATGCAGTTTTAAATAGATAGAGTGATTCAAGAGGAAGGTTTGTATGCATAATACATGCATAATATAGTGGAGGAACACTGATAATTTTTTTCTTGACTTTTACGCGGAACGAACGCCGGGTCAGCTAGTCAAAAATAAAAGAAAAACAAGAAAAAGTTAACTACCTGTACCTATTTCTTTAAACAAAAAATATTTACATACAAGCTGTCCCGACAAACGTTGTTTTGCCATATAAAAAATAAAAAATAAATGTTAAGGGTGGACAACCCTTAAGGGGTATGAAAAGTAGATGTTGGCCGATTCTCAGACCTACTGAATAAGCATATAAAATTTGGTAAAAATCGGCCAAGCTGTTTCGGAGGAGTATGACAACAAAAACTGTGACACGAGAATTTTATATATTAGATTCACCCATAGATTAAGTATGTAAATGTAGTTACATTGCGGACGTTTTATATTTCGACTTTCAAGGTGGTAGAACCAGCGTAGTTCGACCAGGGTAGTACCACTGATTTGACTTCAGATGGACTACCTCATGTTAAATGGCTAGTGGCGCCCATGGACATATGTAAGCAACTTTATACAGAACATGGGTTCTACGTAAAGTCAATCACGGATGCGTTGCTATTCCCGAGGACTAAGATGGTCGTCTAATATAAAGTGGGCCGGCACCACACCTTGCCATCGAAACACAAGAACTATTTCAAGTTAGAGATAAGTAGAGATTTGAAGGTGGTAGAACCAGTGTAGTTCGACCGGGGAATTACCACCGCCACACCTATTTTTAGCGTGAAGCATTTCTGGCGTTTCGAAAGAAGGGTGTGGTTGCCCACTTTTACATGAGGCGACCATCATAGTCCTCGGGAGTAGCAACGCAACTGACTTCAGATAGAACCCATGTTCTGTATGAAGTTGATTACGGATGTCCATGAGCGGCAGTGACCACTTACCATCAGGTGGACTGCTTGCTCGTTTGCTACTTCAGTCAAATAAAAACAAAGTATGGTGGCGGTACCTCCCCGGTCGCACTACATGGGTTCTACCACCTGAAAATGATGATAAGTGATGATGCCTTTATATTTGAACTAGGTGACCCGGCAAACTTCGTTCCACCCATAAGTCAAAAATCTAAAATTATCAGTGTTTCTCCACTATATTATACATGTATTATACATAAAAACCATTCTTTGAAATCACTCTATGTATTAAAAAAAACTGCATGAAAATCTGTAGCATAGTTTTAAAGATCTAAGCATACATAGGGACAGACAGCGAGAAGCGACTTTGTTTTTTTACTATGTAGTGATTACGTAAGGTTTTACCTAATGAATATTTTGTTAATATTATAAATGCGAAGGATTGTATGCGAAAGATTGTGGGAATGTATCTGTGTTTGTCACCCTTACACGCAAAAACCACCAGTTGGATTTTGTTAAAATTTCGCACACACATAGTTTATGACCCACATTAAGACATTAATACTCATTACTGTAATAGACGCGACCAAAGCAAGCAAAACCGCGGGAAGACCATAGTGCGAAATATATAAAAACTGACTTGCAATAATCGTGCCCATTCTTTTACGTAAAAGCAATAAATAACGAACCGACATACGAATAAAACAAAAACTGGCCAAGTGCGAGTCGGACTCACGCAAGAAGGGTTCCGTATTACCTATATATTTACAAAATACAGCAAGAAAATCTTGCTTTGGAGTCCACTTTAAATAAGTATTCAATTTATTCTGTTTTTAACATTTGTTATAGCGGCAAAGAAATTACATTAACTATGAAAATTTCAACTGTCTAGCTATCATGTTGCATGAGACAACTTATGGCAAACAATCAGACGGACAGACAGACTGAGTCTTAGTAATAGACTCTATTATATGACTCTATATGACTCTATTAAAACGAAACTCTATTAAATAGAGTTTCGTTTTAACCCTTTGGGTTTTTTATACCTTTTATGTACCTAACGATAAGGCAGATGGGCCACCTGATGGAAAGTGGTTACCGTCGCCTATGGACGTTTGCAACACCAGAGGAGTTGCCAATGCATCGCAGCTTTGAAGGAGAGCCTTTATTTATTATTTTTGCACCTTTCTTGAAGAGCCCCATGTCATAGCGCTCCGGGAATAGCTCAGGAGGAAGCTCATTCCACAATGCACGTGCGTGATAGGAACGACCGTGCAAACTGAACCGTGGAGGACCGCCACGGTCCAGTTGATGCGGATGGAACTTCATCCTTCGGCGATCCTTGGGTAGGTACAGAACCCTAAAAACTAAACGGATTACGAACGTGTTTTGTTTCCAATTAGGAAACTAGACTTACATAAACATAAGTGGTAAATCAAAGTATTACAAATGGTTATTCAGCGTTAATTGGTGATACTAAATCATTGGTATTAGGTACTGGTTAGTATCGTTTTTGTAATTAATCATTAATATCATTACAGGTACTGTGTATGAATTATTTTAAGGCTATTGTTAGCGCTGCTTTTTAAGTGCGTTAGAAAGAGGGTAATGTATGTTCAATTGTTTGGCACGCTATAGCCCAAAAGGCTTAATTGTATGTCACAATGTTACACATAATCCGTATGTATAACATTGTGACATACAATTAAAATCACTAGACCCCTGTCGTAACGGTCGAAATTCGACCGTAGTTTCAATTAAAAAACTAAGCTTCATATTGTCCAAAGTAGCACCAATATTTCTCTAACTTAAATAACTGGTAATTTCCAAGTTATTTTGAACCCATCCGTTATATGCTGCATTTAAAAGCAATAGCGGGTATTTTGACAAAGACATCTGACATTTTTGACGGTGTATTCCACTTTGATCACCCAGGTGATATCACCTAGGTGATAAAAGGCGACTCATTGGTGTCCTTTGATCACCTGAGACATAATCACCTGGGTGATCATAGGCGACTTCAAGAAAATATATTATTTCAGTATCCTCTAATCACCTATATAAAAACCTACCAAAAATGGGCAGCTAAAGTGTTGCTTACCTATGTCTTACTAATATTAAAATGGCAAGAGTTTGTGACACGGATGCATGGATAGATGTTTATTATTCAATCATACCAAAAAGATAGTAGTAGTGGTGGGGTGGAGGTCGTGATGGTAGAGGTGGTAGAGGTGATGTTGTTAGTGGTATTCCGGTGGGGGTGGAGCCGGTAGTACTGGGGTCATTATGTATGGTGAAATGGTAGAGTGGGTGGATGGTTGTGGTGCGATATATGTGGTAAGATGTTGTTGGTGGTTGTAAAGATAAAGGTGGTGGTTTTGTTGTTGTTGATTGTTGTGGAAGTGAAGGAGCTAGGTTCGGTGAGATTGATGTTGATGCTAAGTAGTGGTTAGAAAATGGTATAAGTTGGATATTTCAAATACATAAATTTAAATTTAAAATTTCCGTGTCAAAATTTTCGTTCCCGTACTTCTCCGAAACGGCTTGATCGATTCTCATGAAATTTTGTGACCAAATTGAGTAGGTCAGAGAATCGGCCAACATTTATTTTTCATACCCCTTATTAATAGTCCACCCTTAACATTTTTTAAAATTTTTATATGGCAAAACAACGTTTGCCGGGTCAGCTAGTATAACTATTATTATTACCCAAACTTTTATGAGTTAGGGTAATTAACGTTTATAAAATTTGTGCAAAATAACTATGGGCGCAAACACCATTTTGAATACGAAAATCGAAGAAAAATCTCAACAGAATAAATATATATACTTATTTATAAGTATATATTATATTAATATACTTATTTCCTTGTTTAATATACTAATATTTTATAGGATTGGTTAGGTTAGGTTGGAACATCAAAAAAAAAACTAAGCTATTATTATCGAAATGTTATATTAATGTTGTGGTATTGGATTGAACGTCAAATTGGTAGAACGTATACAAAGGTTCACCCAGGGAGTTAATGTGTTCTTTTAGCTATTTTAGGATTCCGTAGTCCGACTCGAACTTAACCGATGTTTTTAGCTTCCTCCAAAACTAAAACATAACAACGCTCTTGTCTTAATCAACACGTCGATATAGGTACACCAAAGTTCAGATCAGTTGGAGGTATGGGCAAAACGGAAGTTAATCCCAAAAAAATATGTCTCTGCTCAGAATAGTTGTATACATGTGAGCAGCTAGCTAGCTATACTAGGTAACTCGTATGGATGAAGTATTCAGTTTCCCCGCATCATCAGCTAAGGATGGTTCAAGGTTATTTTTATTACCATTTCTCTGCTCAAGAACCTTATAATATAATATTACATATGCAGCATCTGGCTGACTCCCATGGTTTAGGTAGGCGGCACCCCTGCATCATCAGGGTAGAAGAGTTAAGATTGGGATTTTTTATCATGACATGTTAGCCTAGATACTAATTATTCATTCCTAATTGCACGATGCTCAGGTCGGCAAATGATATATTATAAAATAATATTTAAAAAATATGGACGCTGTGATCCACCCCATAATCTCTAACCTAAAATTCCATCATCAAACTATTCCTATGTCAATAAACGTGGGTACCGTAATAAATACCCTTAGAAACCAAAAATAAACGATATTGAAGTCTAATATGAATACATATGAATAACGACATTTTAGGCACCCACATCAGATTTTTTATACAGGTGATTAAAAGATACTGAAATAATATATTTTCTTGAAGTCGCCTATGATCACCCAGGTGATTATGTCTCAGGTGATCAAAGGACACCAATGAGTCGCCTTTTATCACCTAGGTGATATCACCTGGGTGATCAAAGTGGAATACACCTTTTTGACGTTATGTGTTTTCATAGTAAGACATTGAATGTTCTATTTCGTTTATTATGTATGTGTTTGTGTCAAATGCAAGGTAGTGAGTGTAATGTGTTTTTAGTTGATTTAATATATGTTTTACATCATCTACATACTTTTACATATCTACATCAACTATAACCGTGCGTAATTTCATTCTCCTCCGCTTGTGGCAAGTATCTTAAAAACGAATCACAAATTTTTGTTTCACGTATCAATATATGTATTATATTATATTATTATATTATCATTAGAATTGTCTGCGTCAGTATAGATAGTGATCAGAGAAAAAGAGGAGGCAAAATTTTTTTAACATCATAAGAATATCTATAAAATGTAATGGATATCAAATTGAATTTAATTTTATAAAAATCAATCTTAAAAAAAAGGAAATGAAAAGTAGGTAATAAAAATATTTGACAAAAAATCCAAAAGAGCATTTAATTTAATTATAAATATTAATAAAACCAACTGCTTCAAAACAATAAACTAAAAATTAAGGCAATCAATCGTTTTTAAGCAGTCAAGTGTTTTTATTTAAATAATTTAAGAATGTTGCTTGTTTATGCCGTTTGTTAAATAGGTATTACCTAATTCAATAATAATTAGAAAACAACAAACATTCAGTACCTACGTATATATTTCTCCCGCACATATTAAGCGGAATGAAGGAGACGAAAATTGAAACCCGGCTTTCCGGAGAACATTTTTATTGAACCTAATTATACATTGATATTCATAAAACAGGAAGGTTCATACTGAATTATAAATTGGCCAATAGGAACTTAAATAAATCTAACTAATATCATAAAGGCAAAATTTTGTAAGAATGTATGTTTTTATGTAGAATGTATGTATGAGTGTTCGGATTTCCCTGCAATTTAGCACGCAGATAATCATAATAATCATAATCATAATCATTTATTGCTCATCATGCTTACGGACTAGGTGGTACAATATTTATTTGTGTGTGCGTGAATAACCCCGTTAGGGCATTGCAATATCAAGGAGGACAGATTTGTTATATACAATGTTATTACAAATAAAAATTACATTAACAAAATAATAAAAAAAAATTGATTAAAATTATTGTTGTTTCAAATCAAATCAAATCAAATCATCTTTATTTTGCAAAATAAGGAACAAAATGGTGTTGAATTTTACATTTCCTCTTATTTTTACCTATAAGGCATGCAATTAAATTTACAATTTATATTCTACAGTCAATTATTTAATATATTATGTACCTACATTGAAGATTCAATTCAAGATTAAGTCAAATTAAAATTACATTTAAATAAATTAAATAGAGTCAAAATTGAAATTATTTAAATTAAATTGAATAGAGTAAAGATTAAATTTTCATTTCCATGGTCATAATTAGAACTAAAACATAAGCCACATTTTGCTTGAACTATGTGTGTGTGCTAATGTATGACCTACTTGGATTAATATAAAGGATTCTCTCAATATCGTAATAAACGTTAATGAAGTGAGCTTAGTTATAGGAATAAGCTAGATCTACGTATTTTTAGCTATATACCTAATATCTTAAACATGTATCTAAACACTTGCACCTAGGTATCATATACCTCAGATTATTTTCAAACAAAAAAAACACCTAAAAAGTGTTATTAATCCTAATACAAAAAAGTTTTAAAAAATCGAAAAATAAAAAATTAACAGTACATTTGTTTTGTTATTTTTTTATTCTGCTATCATATCTTATCCAATTTGAGAAACATTCGTAATTACTAGCATATTATATTTTTCACGTTTCAACTCAATTCTAGACACAGAATTACCTCTAAATATGTGCTCAATTTACCCAAAAACGACCCAAGCCAAACACAGAAAAGCCTTCAAAATTGCACAAATTAACGTTTTTACAACAAAACAATAATCAAGCATCCTTATTCTGCTAATTAATTAACTACAAACACTGTTACGCGCGTTGGTCGCGTCGTTAGACTAAATTAAGGAGTCCGCTGTCGAGTTACAATCATTAACGGAAACGATAGATGGCGCTGACACGTCGTCAATCATTTCAGTAATTAACAAATATAAAAGGATATTAGAGTAAATAGCAAGAAGTTATGGAAACACAAAACCCGACTGTTAAAACTACGATTTGCTGCCAAGTATTTTTTTAAATTTATTTAGAAAACTAGTTGATCCGGCGAACTTCGTTTCGCCTTAAAGGGAAAAATCTAAAATTATCAGTAATTTTCTACTATATTATACATGTGTATAATATATGTATAATACATACATAGAAACCAACCTAGAACCAGTGTAGTTCGACCGGGGAAGTACCACCGCCACACCTATTTCTAGCGTGAAGCATTTCTTGCGTTTCATTGGAAGGGTGTGGTTGCCGGCACACTTTCACATGAGGCGACCATCATAGTCCTCCGGAGTAGCAACGCATCTGTAATTGACTTCAGATGGAGTCCATGTTCTGTATGAGGTTTATTACAGATGTCCATTAGCGGCAGTGACCACTTACCATCAGGGGGACTGCATGCTCGTTTGCTACTTCAGTCAGATAAAAAAATATATATAAAATGATCAGGGAATAGTTGTAAAATTTAAAGCAGCAAATCTGATTTATAAGGATAAAGCGCTATTTACAGCCTTTTTGCAAAATAGTATCCGGTTATCAAACCAGATAGATATATTTGAACTACAACATCAATAAGGTGCAGAAGAGATGTGTAAGTCATTTAAACGCGTTAACCTGAAAACTATTTTTTTTGCAAATCTTTCCTATATTTATTCCAGGATTTATGAAATGAAATGTCTTTATTTTGCATAGGCCTCCGGGGGCACTTACAAATTGTCAGTTTCATTTATATATATTTTTTTTACATTACCACCGGAGCGGAACACGACCTCAACTGAGAAGATCCGGCAAGAAACTCAGTGGGTTTGTCTTTTTTCTTTGTATATCTTTTTTTTTTTATTTGCCATCTTGTTTTTACATGGGTAACACAATTTAGCTACAGTAACCTGCCCTACTGCCTGCCCTGTTTAGATATATAAATAAATATAGTTAATCGTGATAACCTAACATTTTCTTATTCGGTTAAGTGGTGACTAATAGCGGTACGATGATTCTTAAAACTTGATTGACGTCAATATAGTGGATACAAATAATTTAATAATTCATAAAATATATGTAAAAGTATTTAACATAAAGTCAATGCCATTTTATACAAATTTCAACAAAACGTTTAAAAAGTTGCCATTTAATTATGTTATGTAAATAAAAAAATATTCATGGACTCATTAATGAGCTATTATATTTGAAATGATTTTGACAATAATCAATTATTTTTTTAACCTTAAATACTTACTTACCTATATAATAATAGTAGCAAGCAATGAGGGGTTTCATATGTACAATTAAAAATAGGGCTAGTTATAATTCTAGGGTTGATAAAAAATGTCTATGGGCTTTAGTCACTAAAACTAAAAACATACACGTTAAAAGAGAACAAAACGCTAAATGTATACAACAAAAATTAAGATAAAAAATAAAAACACAAAGAGGTAAAAACAAAAAAATAATAATTCTAAACACAGTGAAAACAGTACAAAACCTACAATAATAATCGTAATAACATCGAACAATACAGCAACTGTTACCAACTTCCTGCTTCATAAATATTATAATATCGAATTTATTTTATTAAAAAATACATAAATTATTCTAATCCGTGTACGTAAGTTAACCTATTTTCTAATAAACTCGACAATCATGCCACCTGAAAAAACCTTGCACAATAAAGTGAATTTGAATCGCATAATAATAAAATCATTTTCTATTCTAATCATAGTATTTCAATCAAGCCAAACGATACGGTTGAATAAATTTATTTGCCTTAATAACGCTTAATCGAATCGAATTGAGCGAGCGAGCGTGGCATTCGATAGCCCTCGATATTCGATAACACTAGTAAGAACCGTGGCAATTGTGATTTGGGTCTATCGATCTGTAAAATAAATAAATCGTTATTTTTTTATCCCAAAAAATGAAAACATAAAAAATCTATTTTTGGGATTCCGCCCGAATTGGTCACATTTACGGTCATAAACGATCACATACGTTTCGCAAATACAAATTATTTTACCTGAATCCGCCAGAAGTTGTTTACCAAATTTCAGCAAAATCCAAGCAACAGTTTTTGCGTCACAGAATAAGAAACAATAATACATCCTAAAAAAAACCTCTTATTAATATCTAAGAAAAGGCAACAGTCTAGCCATGAGAGCTATGGGAGCCATGTTTTCAATTCTATGCTTTTTTGAAACTATCTTTAACTTAAAATAGATGTATAGATAATTAGGAGTTGTGTGGATATTCATGCAAATAAGCGAAACGTCTTTTGTGTATCCGGAAGTCCAAAATCAATTTAGCTTTTATGGTGGTATAACCATTCCGTATGACATATGCTGTCTGTCAAGAGTAACACAGCTGTCATTTGTGCAGAGAAGAGGTCTTTATCCAGCAGTAGATCCAAATAGGCTGATGGATAAATAACATTATTGGTTCGGCTCCGGAAGCACCAATGCCACACGTATTGACGACCCGCGTGGCAGAGCGGTTACCATACCAGTAGCGGTACCATACCATACCATAACGCGCAGTGGGTTCCAGGTTCGATTCCCGGCCAGACAGGTATCTGAATGGTGATTTTAGAATCATGTTCTGGGTCTGGGTGTTTATTTGTAGTGTGTGTCCATGGTACCCACGACACATGAGAAAATCCTAGTGTCGAGCTATGGGTGTAGAAAGTGTTTTTAAATGTTTATATTTGTGTCTCTGTTGTTAGACAGAAATATTCGTTCGGCGCTAGTCAGTCCTCAGGTTTAGCGACGCATCTATAACACTATCTGGCACTACACAGAAATTGATTTAGTTTGAAAGCGAATTACCAAGAGATTTCCAATCTGATCCTCCAATTAGCACATCTGCAAAAAGGTGTCACCACTCAGAAATTCATATCAGTTACTTGCAAGAAAGCTGAATAATTCATACTATGGGTATCACTTCCTTCATACGTTTTAATATACCAGGTGTTATTAAGGAAGATTGGCGGTATGAATGACTATAATTCCTCTGGCTTTGATGAATGAAGTTCCGAGAGAAGTGATATAAAAAATGTCCGCGACGCACAGTCGCCTTCGTTATTAAGTGTATCTATTATCCTCGGACCAGTATCTACAGGAAAAAGATGTGTGTTAGTTCTTTTTGCAATAGAGCTTGAAGAACGCAGCTAGTTGGATGCGTAGACAAATCAACGGTCGAGATGCATTCGCAATTTATGATTTTAGACTAATATTATCGCGGAATTGACACATTTTAATACTTAACGGGTACTCACGATATGCGGTTTTTGAATCCTTTTCGAATTGTTTTTGCCGATATTTCAACCCAGTTGCATGGATCGTGGTCACGACGAAACTGCGGTGGCGGAGAGAAACCGTTGACAAGCACAAATGGGTCGAAATATCGTTAAAAGGAATTTGAAAAGGATTCAAAAGCCGCATATCGTGAGTACCCGTTAAGTATTAAAATGCATTCACAATTGTTTCGAATTATAAACAATAAAGGTATGCTGAAAAAATATAACCAACTGGACGTTTTTTTAGCATACCTATGCCCGTGTCTTTCCTACACTCGACTGCCCTAACGGCTTGACTAGTTAAACGTAAAACGTGTCATTAAAATCTCAGTTCGCAGAGTGAGATAGTCTATGTAATTTTTTACCACAGAATTTTAGTTAATTGATTTCTGATTTAACATTTTTATTATTGGTTCCGTTACAGGAAATCTTCAGGTAACCTAAACACTAGAAAGTTCTCCTAATAAAACAAGTTTTCAGAGGTATTTCAAACCTACAAACTATCGCATCTCTCTCTCATATCGAAAATAGACCCGTGCCGAGTGTTTTGACAATAGTTGACTGACGAAATTTATTACCTGTTACCTTATAACCATTTTTACACATTCCCAACAATCCCAACCATTTTTCCCGCTATATTTTTATGATGCCTATGGAAAAAGTACATTAGTCAGCGATTTATTTATATTGAGGTGCGCGACATAATCATAAGCCATGTCGCTCGTTACGGCGACATTGCAATGATTTACGATTGCGAACCGTAAACCGTAATTTCAGTACGTTTTTAATACACGCTTTTTATTGTTATGTTTGTTTGTATATGACTTATCTAAGTATATGCAAAGAAACGCAGTGGGACCTATTTTTTGCAAAAAGGAACCAACGAGTTTTCCTCCTATTCTTATTAAAAATGTAGATGATTTTCAATAATATCATATTTGTATACATAGAACAAATTGTTTTGTGCAACACTGTAAATAGATTTTATTAAAAATAACCTTAAATTATACAGTTTGTCTCAAATGGCTTTTTTTCAAAACTGTCGCTGTGTGGGTTGGTTCTGTTTTGCATAAGTGGGTCCATTATTGTCTTTTTATTAAAGTTTGTGTGAGAGTAGGTATATGTTTGTTACTCTCACGCAGAACTACGGGTTGGACCTCGATTAAATTTGGCACACATATAGCTTATGGCCAATTACCCTATGTGAAAGTATATATACATACAGCTATATTTGTATATAAATCTATAAAATATATAAATGATGATAAGCTGTAAAAAAAAAACACCCGCTGTCTACGCTCATAGCACCACACTAGGATTTTCTCCTGTGTCGTGGGTACCATGGACACACACAAGACGAATACACAAACACCCAGACCCAGAACATGAATCTAAACTCATCATTCAGAACCTATCTGGCCGGGAATCGAACCCGGAACCCATTGCGCGTCAGACCGTTATGGTAACCACTAAACCACGCGAGTCTTCGTCGAGTGTAAGATTGATATAGCTAACGAGCATGCAATCTACTTTACGGTAAGTGGTCACTACCGTCCATCGACATCTGTGAGCAATTTTATATAGACTAGAGGTTATATCTTAGGTCAATCACAGATGCATTGCGCTCGTTGCACTCTCGTGAGCTAAGTTGATCTCTTCATTTAAAAGAGAACTGGCAACCACACTCTTCAGTTGAAACACAAGAAACACTTTTTTATAATTATGGAATAGGAAACGAGCATGCAGTCCATCTGATGGTAAGTGGTCACTGCCTCCCAAGCAACTTCATATAGAAGTAGGTGTTATCTGAAGTCAATCACAGATGCGTTGCTACTCCCGAGGACTAGGATAGTCGCGTCATATAAAAGTGTGCCGGCATCCACACTTTTCTATCGAGACGAAGAGAGCTCGAACCGTCCTGCGAAGCGACCTCGTGTAGGACGACAGTATGTGTGGCCACATGCTGTTGCAAACATCAGGAGGCGCACTGAGTACAATGCTCACTGGGAAAAGCCTGATGGGGGCATCGCGGTTGTGTTCCATTGGAAATCCCGGAATCCTCCACGCAGCGCTGAGGATGTCCACCAGGGGGTTTTAGTGAGGTAAAAATCCCACATAACGCGGTGTTGCTCCCACAGCGTCGGGTACCTTTTGAAGGTTTCCTCTTCGACACAAAAAAGGCTATTCTCGCAACTTCTCGCGCTTTTGTCAAATCTAATAAACCTATGTCCTCCATAACGAGTAGCCTATGTGTTAAACTAGGTTATAAATTATGTGTATGCCACATTTGAGTGAAATTCGACTGTTAGCTTTTGCATGGAAGTGTAACAAACACAGATACGTCTCACACAAGCTTTTGTATTAATAGGATTATAAAAACCAGAACAAATCCGATGAACATCATTCATCGGATCTGTTGTTAAATTAAAAAATAAATCAAGTTTTAATTAACGCTTTCAAATATCGATTACACAGACAATAGCTATAGAATTTTCTTAATCTCGCTCATAATTTCAACCCAACACGCAAGTTTTCGTTTCGAAGTGGCTTACTTTTTCTTAACATACCTACTTTCTCACAAGATTCCATGGAAAACTCCACAGAACAAAATTTATCTAGAGACGGTAAGTCTATTTTGCTCTTATTCTTACTGGTAGTTTTTCAACCTTTCTTCAGAAATGATTTGTGGGTCAAAAATTGAAACTCTCATTAAAGTAGGCTCTTTCTAGAACTCTTTTTGAACGGCAATAACCACCGTATCGTAATGTTATAGATAAAAATGGCGAAACAAACTTCAACTTACTTTCCGTGAACTTGTTTTTTGTCTAAGATACACTAATTTTATTGAAAAAACAATTGAAAATTCAGTTGGCAAAAAGATAGGATTTTAAAAGTAAAAATCTCTATGACACACATTTCTCCCTTAGACGTAATGTGGCGCCAATGTCTCCTGAACAAATATCACCTAGTAAGACCATAATTGACCTAAGATGTCTCGCAAATTAAATCACGTAATGGCATACTTAAAAGTAAATACGTATAAAAGACATCCATCACATTTTCAATATTTCTATAATATACTTTAGATAAACCTTTGATAATTGCATTAACAATTTCACGGACAGAACGTGATTGTACGACATAATTGGAGATTTTGATATGGCAACGTAAGATGACGTTCAAGTATAAAATATTCTATACGACAGAATGTTTGTTCTTGATGAACATTCAAGTTAAAATCTTATTGGATGTACCTTGTGTCACACCATGTAAAATACTAGAAACTTTACTGTCACGATTCTGTCACAACGTCTTTAAAACGTATGATATCATTGGACTCTACGTATTTATACGTCATTTACGGAGATTTACTGTGTCATTCTAGAACACAGATGCAAGCGGTACTGTCCGGGAAGTTGTTAAGGTGAAAAAATATTCGTGGTTCGTCTCAAAGGCTTATAAGAACAGTGTAGGTAAAGCATTACTATGTTTTGGAGTTGGCATGGTAAGGAACAAAGGTTTACAGATCATCAGTAATAAATCGCAGATAAGGTTAGAGTCCTATGATCTATAAGGTTTATGGGGTTGACCACGTTTGCGATGCTACTTCTGAGAACCCAGATGAGCGTTCAATGTAAGTCAGTCAACATATTCCACTGAAACGCAAAAGCTATTTCCCGTTAAGAAGCGATGATACCTCCGCTGTTGAACTACATATATATAATCCTACCACTTTCCTAAATATGTAGATATTGAGCATGGAAAGCATTAATATTCTGTATGCATATATATGCGAAAGGATACTCTAAGCTCTGCGATGATTGACTAATCATCGCAGAGCTTAACTACAAAATAAGTATGATCCTAGAATCAAGAAATTTTAACAGTGAATTCTTTTTGGGATATACATAATAGATATCAACTATAATTTTTGGTTTACTACTGGAATAAGCACTCATTCATATGGAGCGACTTTTTCAGCCCTCGGGAGTACTTAGTCAATAATTTAATTTAGTTAGGACCTCTTTATCTATTCAACTGCATACTGTAGTATGGATTCCAACTTCAATCTCAATAAACACTATCAACTCAAGGGCTAAAAGGAGTTTAATATTTATACTTTTAGTTTTTAGGGCACCGGGGATTTTAAAATGCAAATTGCTTTTACACTCATTGTACAATTTCAAAATCAACAATTACGTTGAATTAAATACCTGTAAAAACAATATAAGTCAATTCTACACCACGTATGATCTGTGGCAAACTACGGACAGGAATATCTCACATAACTCGTAATGAAACTGATCGCTAATTGATTTTTTACTCTCTTCCTATTAGTTTTATTGGTAAGCGATATTTACCGTCCACCGTTTTGCAGAATTTCCAGCTATATATGTAACGCAATTACGGAAACTGCGAGTCGTGTGCAAACCAATACGGGTTAGAAAAGCGATTTATTGAGCCAACTTTCACGGCGGTCATAAATAGGTATTGATTTTATTTAACTTGTATGTGAACAAGCTTAGTTCCTGTTTATAATTATACTAATTTTCAAAGCTAATAGAGTTATATAACGAGAATAAATAAGTGAATTTACTGACAAACTTTTTGTACGTGTAGGAGGTACGACAGACGATTTACGTATTGCTAGCTTCTCAAAAGTACGCCTGAATATTTTAGTAAATATATTTTAAATATTTCATTATTCGTTTTATTGAAATAAAGATACATAACCAACAAGACACTCAAAATTTACACTAGGTATACATATATACAATAAGTTGACTAAAAATATTATTATTTAATTGACGATTTCCAGTAAATTTATTTAATTAACGTAGAGACTGTAATCATAAAAATTCTCAACATAAAACCTCTCAACTTAAAATTCTGGGTAAAGTGAAAAAAAATCTGATGAAGGAGACAACAAATTGCTATACCTATATGGCATAGACAATAGAGCATAGTGGTTTTCAAGTGTGAATGTTTTCTCAGTCTTAAGCCTTCACTGCTATAGGAATATTTACTTCTTAACATTTTTCCAAATGGTCGAACCAGAACGATATTAAACAAAATTCAATTACATAAACACGTAAACATATTTCTTTTAGTTTCTTATATATTAACCCACTTACATTATAGAGTCATTAATTACTTTGTAACTGTATCGCAAATCATTCCTAGTATTGCTTAGGTAACTCCAGTCTAGTCTAGTAATAATGGATCGATTTAATTCCAATGAAATTCAATGCATTCAGAATTTGTCGTCAATTACGTGTAACACTAAATAGCCAATTTATAAATAGTTTCTGCATTTACTTTTTAAAGTAGGTCAGAGTCATAGAATATAGAAAATATATAGAAGGAACATTCGTACTAATTTCTATGACAATTTCTATCTACACATATACTTCGCAAGGTTGAACATTTATGGTTTGAGTGGAAAGGTACCGCCCCAGCTATTTCTAGCGTGACACGTTTTTTTACGGACTTTCAATATGGAGGAGGTTCTCAATTCGACTGTATTTTTTTTTTATATTAGTTACTTGATTACTCCGGATTTGGATGATTTTTTTTATTTGAAAGGTAGTCGTGTCATGGAGTCCCATTTTTTGCGTTTCGATCGAAGGGTGTGGTTGCCGTCTCATTTTATATTAGGCGACCAACAATCAGTAGTAACATATCTATAATTGACTTCAGATTGAACCCCATACTGTATAATATATGAAGTATTTTTTATGGACAACTGTAAGCAACTTCATATAGAACATGGGTTTTATCTGAAGTCAGTCACAGATGCATTGCTACTTCCAAGACACACCCTTCAGACTTTGGTTCAAGACTTCCATCGGCAGTGGCCACTTATCATCAGATGGACTGCATACTCGTTTGCTACTTCAATCTTATACTAGTAAAATAATAACTAATAATAACATACTTTCCTGTGAATACTAATCGTGTTTATAGTTTATTTTATATCTTCTGTGATTATGGCAGGACATTAAAACTCACGGAAAATGTGGTCTCTAGCGACTTTCCTGTATTATCATTCAGGAAAGAATGAAGGTATTTCTCTACTTTTTTTAAATTATTTCTTCAACAAAGTCAAAGTGTACTTGTTCTGCGGCTTCTATTCTTTTATATTCGGAGTCAGAAGCATGACAGGTTCATGATTAGTACTAATTATAGGGTAATGATATCTGCCACGATGTAAATTAGTGATTATTCAATTATTCAATTGTATACTCCATCCATTTTATTAGCTTTATAAAATAGCAAAGAATAGCTGTCTGTTCAATCATCACACCCAATTACACTCGTTTTATTTTTTACATGATTTTCACAGTCCATAAACGCAACATCCAAGTATAATATTGGTTAATTGTCAGTCAAGTTGTATTTTTTTTTATCTGACTGAAGTAGCAAACAGTCCACCTGATGGTAAGTGGTCACTGCCACCCATGGACATTCGTAATCAACTACATACAGAACGTGGGTTCCACCTGAAGTCAATCACAGACGCGTTGCTACTCCCGAGAACTATGATGGTCGCCTCATGTGAAAATGTGCCTGCAACCACAACCTTCCATTGAAGCAAGAAATGCTTCACGCTAGAAATAGGTGTGGCGGTGCTACTTCCCCGGTCGAACTACACTGCTTCTACCACCTTCCAATCGGTGTTGTAACATCTATAGACTAAGAATGCTTCGGATTATGTGAATCCCTTACCACACCCTTATACAAGAGTAGTACAGGGCTTAACACTGTTATCGAACAGAAATAAGAGAATGGTAGTACCTCCAAAATCAAACCACTCAGGATTCTACCACCTTCAAATAATTTGAAAACCAAAATTTCTCATGAAAATTGGCTCGCATTTTGTTGAACTTCGAAAATGTACATTTTATAAAGCTTAGTTCTATATTATTTTATTACTACCTATACATAAACTTTTATATACATTATATATAGATTTTTACCTTAATATAAAATACTGTTTTTCTAAAATAACAATTATAAAAAAATAAACGAGCCAATTCGCTGCCTCGTGGACGTGTACCCAAGACACTAGCAACATTAGGTACCTATCGTCGTTTTAATTGCCAAACTTATTTTTTTGTCGAAATGACCTCCAGTAAGCTCTATGGACCCTACATTTACACTTAATTAGCTACTTACATATAAAAACACTATTTAAATTTGCTTCTTTTTGATTAAAACTAAATTCAACGAATGTGTCTTTCTTTAAATGGTAATTACGTAACCTGCTTACATTATTATCTAATTTACCGATTGTAGGTAAATTTAAGACTGTTAATTTTCTATAGTTTAATTGATTTTTTATTACTCTGCGGCGCCATGAGCAGGCCAATGTTTTTCGAGCGTATGTTTTCGTACGTCTCTTATGTTTTACCTAAGTAGTCCTGCAAGCGCGATGCCCCTTTCGGGCTCTTCCCCACTGAGCATTTGAGGTCACCGTATCTCCTGGTGTATACGACGGTACACGACCACACATGCCATCGTCCTACCCGGGGTCGCTTGGCTTGTCGGTTCGAGCTCCCACTCTAGCTGCCCGCAACCCCGGAAGCCCCTTTTAGTCGCTTCTTACGACAGGCAGGGGATACCGTAGCTTCATTCTGGTCCCGAAACTACAGGGACACACCTATGTATTTTTTGGCACGCTACAGTATAATGGCAAATGGCTTGACAGCTTTTTACATATGATATATCATTGAAACAGTTTAAATTTGAAGAGTGGCATAGACTATATAATTATTAAAAGTGGTGCCTCTAAAAAGGGAAAATATTAAATTACATAAATTATTATGAAAAAATGAACCGAAATTGTTAGTCATCGTTTTTAAGTCGGGTTTTTGTTGAATAATTAAATATTGTTACTTTTTTAAAGCAGTTCTCTTAGTAGGTCTTGTAGGTTAGCTAGAGATGACACATCCATATGGGAGGAGCCCGATGAGGCAACGCGCTCAGAGGATTCCGGTTGCGTTCGGTCCGAGTTCCCGGAGTCCTCTCTATAGCGCCGAGGACGGCCACCGGGGGGGGGTTTTAGTGCGGTAAAAATCCCACATAACCCTGCGTCGCTCCCACGGCGTCGGTTACCTTTTGAAGGTTTCCCCCTCGAAGACAAAAAAAGAGATGACACATAGTGTTACACTTATTCAGTTACTAGTTAAATCCTTCGACTTGACCAGCTTCGGCCACGTCTAGCAAGGAGATCCACCAATACTAGATACCAATAAATATCCTATGTATTAAGGTCATAAACTATGTCTGTGCCAAATTTGAACTATATTTTGAAGGTGGTAGAACCAGTGTAGTCCGACCGGGGAAGTACCACCGCCACATATATTTCTAGCGTGAAGCATTTCTTGCGTTTCGATGGAAGGGTGTGGTTGCCGACACACTTTTATATCAAGCGACCAGCCTAGTCCTCGGGATTAGCAACGCATCTGTGATTTACTTCAGATAGAACCCATGTTCTGTATGAAGTTGATTACAGATGTACATGGGCGGTAGTGACCACTTACCATCAGATGGACTGCATGCTCGTTTGCTACTTCAGTCAGATAAAAAAATAATATATCCGTCTTGTTGGTTTTCCGTGAAAGAGTCACGAACACATACATTCTTACAAACTTTTGTATTTATAATATTAATAAGATACGTGACAAGTGTCAAGTAATACGAACCCCCATAAATAGGCTTAGTTATACGTATACGAGTAGATATTCTATTATCTTAATATCCGGTTACCTGCATCTATTCCTACTTCAATCCCATGTAAAAAGGAATCAGCGAAGAGAAACAGAAAAACATATTTAATCGTACTGCAAAAGGAAAATAATTTAAATACACACACACGCTTTCTACACTCATAGCCCCACAGTAGGATTTTCTCCTGTGTCGTGGGTACCATGGACACACATAAGACGAATACACAAACACCCAGAACCAGGACATCTAAACTCATCATTCAGATACCTGTCTGGCCGGGAATCGAACCCGGGACCCATTGCGCGTCAGACCGGTATGATAACCGCTGCGCCACGCGGGTCGTCAAATAATGTACACGAGTTTCTCGTATCCTAAAGAATTGAATAGTAAATACGTTTCCATTACCGCCCCTGTATCAATAGGTGCCTTTAAGATTAAACCATTTTCTTAAAATTTAAAACGAAATCTACTTATTATCTACTCTCCACTTACTCTAGCTAGTTGCAGAAATAAACTACTTATTAAGTCTACGCAGAATAATTAAAAAATCAAAACTAAATTATTTTTATTATGCAATTCTTGTAAAGCTCTATCTAAAAAAATAGATGTAGAACAGATGATTATGTCAAAATGAGTTCAAGATTTATTAAAAAATAAGTTCAAGATTTATTAGTTTGTTTTTATTTAAATACACGTGCCCAAAATAAGTGTCAGTAAATATTCATAAAAGTGCTGAAAAAAATTCAATATTTTTCTTGTTTTACGAAAGCCTAGTATAGCAACTTTCCTGGTACTGAGAGAAAAATGTTTTAAAAATTTCATAACGTTTGGTTTTGTAAAGTTAATGAAAATATTTAATAAAAATTGGTACATTTTTGTACATAACTACGTTTATTTTCTGTTAGAAATACATACAGCTTTGCAAATTAACATTTCCCAAGTAATTAAATTTTGTTTTGATCCCTTTTTAAGTACCTAAGTTCCAACATTTAGACTACGTTAGGTCGAATTTTAATTTAGGTCGAAAAATAAGTAACCTCGATTTGGGTAACATTGAACATTTTTTACAATATTTGTGATATTATAATCTGTTTTATATTTATTGCACCTTGTTTTTATTAAATGAATAGTGTCCTTTTTAGCTGGTTTATTAATCTAACACAATAAATTTACGGAGAAAACAATTAAACTATCCACAATTACCCCTAAAACTCAAATTCAAAGTTATCCTTAGTTTTGGGTAACTTTGAATATAATTTTTTGAGGATATAAAATCCGTCATTAATCGAATATTTTAAGGTCTGAGTAAAATTAATTAACATATTTTTGTTAATTAAAACCAAATCTATAAAAAATACATTTATTTTGATATATAAATACAATAGACAACTTGGTCTTGCCATATGAATCAAGGTCGATCAATTTGGTGGTAAAATAAAATACTAGTTTTTTTTTGATTATTTATTCCATCCATCCATAGGATGGACGGAACATCGGGTACCTTTGGAAGGTTTCCCCCTCGAAAACAAAAAAAAAAAAGGATAGACGGAACATGGACATAACATAGGCCTCCCCTAAATGGCGCCACTCCAACCGGTCCTGTGTCCTCTGAATCCAACGGTTTCCCGCTGTCTTCTTCAGGTCACCGGTCCATCTGGTAGGGGGGCGACCGGTACTCCTTTTGCCTAAACATGGTCGCCACTCAAGGACCTTTCTTCCCCATCGGTTATCGGTCCTACGAGCGATGTGGCGGCCCATTGCCACTTCAGCCTGCTAATTTTGAGAGCTATGTCGGTAAGCTTCGTTTGTCTACGGATTTCATAGTTGCGAATCATGTCTCGTAGCGAAATTCCGAGGATAACCCTCTCCATAGCACGCTGAGCGACCCTGAGCCTTCGAAAAAAATATTTTTTTATGATACAGGTAACTTTGAACCGTTCAAAGTTACCCATATAACATCCAATTTCGACGTCGTCAAAAGTTTAACAGTTTTACGCAATATTCAACATGGGATACGGATAGTACAGTTTCAAAATAATAATATACAATATACATTTTAAAGATAAACACCAAAACACACCTGTTTACGGTAAGTTTTATATTATAATTGCTATTTCAAAATGAAGCATCAAACACTTGCAACAACTTCACTACGGAAAAGGCGGTATTTTTTAAAATTACGACATTGACAGGTACCTTTTTTTACTTTCATTGCTATTACAACATTTTGGCAAACCATTTTACGCAGGTACGATATTGAAACAACAAGAAGTTTCCATGTAATAAATTAATATATTTTTTTCACAACTTTGTTCAAAGTTACACCGCTGTTCAATGTTACCCAAATTGATTGTACGTTTTACAATTTTTAGTTTATTATTCTTTTTTGTACCTAAGCATAGTTGCAGTACATATTTTAAGCTTTTTCGTTTTTGTTTCTTTTACAACATTGTAATTTATTAAGTACAAAATATGAAATATTATATACAGGACAATAGTAATGTTTTGCGCTACATACTAGCACTGGACAACTCGTCGTGGAAGGGCATTAACGCAGCCTTAACACTGCAGACAGAAAAAGCGGATACGCGGTATGTGAATTGTGCCCAAAAGCGTTCGAGCGAGCGATATTAAATAAATAATTACACATTTGTCAGATAGTCCTAAAAAGCGAAATGTCCGCGACGGCAGGTTGCCGTATTTGGCCCGCTATGCGGCGGGTTGCGGCCGCAGGTGACCACCGACCAATTACCGAAGCGCGCAAAAACCGTGCGCGGACAAATTGTGAAATTGTCCGCCGACTGCCCAACGCTTAGCTTGATGCTCGCGCAAAAATGGCTGCCAATTGTGACGTCAGCCACGTGCGTCCTCAACCATGTCTTTTAGTTAATTCCGGTATATATTGTTTGAGATATTTCCTTTTTTATCTAATAAAAGATATATTGTTGTTTCTGGTCTAAAACGATATTTAAATTAAACTATAGTAACATTTATTACAAAAATACTTTTATGACTTTTTTCTTTAAAAACCCCTCAAGCTTTTTAAAACATAGACGTGTAAGGGCGTCACTAATACGTCAATTATTTTGTATTATTTTTATCCGATAAAGTTACGTTAGGTTAGGTTGTTTGGTCCGCTATGCGGTGGGTTGCGGCCACAGTTCGCCACCGACTAAATAATTGAAACGCGTAAAAAATATGCACACAATTGTGAAATTGTCCATCTACTAGGCAACGTTTTATATAAAGATAATTTGCAAAAAATAAATATTATTGCGAGTTTTTATTTGTTTCATATCATTTCTCAATGATATAAATTTAGGTTAGGTATGTAGTTTGGCCTGCAATGCAACGGGATGCGCGACCACCGACCAATTACCGAAACGCGCTAAAACCGTGCGCGGACAAATTGTAGGCCATAATGGCTGCCAATTGTGTCATCAGCGACGAGTGTCCTTTTCCACTTTTGTCCTTCCTCGTTGCTTTTAGGTTCTTGCTATTTTTTATTACACTAATTGAAGATCACGGACTAAATCAATGGCTTAGATAAAATATATAGGTATGACAGATAAATATAATATGTACAATTGTACAAGCGTACAAAATATAGTTAAAATATATAAAAAGTACAATATATGGAAAAGGAATACTATTTGAAAAATAGATATTCATCTTCACATTATTTATTAATACGTGAAGCAAAAACTTTTAAAGATCTCTTTTAAAAACAAATTACGTGGATATTTGGCACGGTTATAGTTTACATAGAGAAGGAATACAAATATTTTTATGCTAATATTTTTTTTTCATTTAATGCATAAAACATAAAATCAAATAAAAACTCATTACGCACTCTAACATGCATTTGAAAGAAACACAAATAAATAAACGAAATGTTTTTTTTTTGTTTTCTTGCCACGAAAATAATTATTTTTGCAGGCGAAGGTGAATATTTGTCTACCATTAAAATATACCCAATTAAATACGAACAAATTAAATAACGCAATTATACAATGTGAGTTAATTATTTAACAAGCTTTATAAAAATAACCACAAAATAATTTACCACAATTATTTTTTGATTGTATAAAAATGTACTCTATTTTTTGTAATTAAAATATTTATTTACAATACAATTACTTCCTATTAGTGTAACTATATCTGGCCTCAATCTACGCCATTATTGTTTTTAAATTTTGCCTTGTAAATGTTATGCTAACATATCTCAGTTATTTTAATTGGAATTCTTACTGTAAGTAATTGCATTAACAAGATAAATATACATGACCATTACTGCTTTGTTACATGAATACAGACGTTTGACTTAATTGGATTTACGAGACGATAATTCTAATTACTTAAATTCATTATAGATAAACCAAAAGATGAGGTAGCAAGGTACCTTGTGGAAATTAGTCGCCTTCTAATATTTTTTTTATCTGATCGAAGTAGCAAACGAGCATGCAGTCCACCTGATGGTAAGTAGTCACTGTCGCCTATGGACTATAAGCAACTTCAAATAAAACATGGGTTCTATCTGAATTCTATATGATGGTCGCCTCAAATAAAAGTGTGCCTGCAACTACATTAGAAACACCAGAGGAAGAGACAGTTGCCTATGCACCACTTTAGAAGAAAAGCGCTTTTTTACTTTAGTAACTATTTTACTAACTAAAGCAAAGGAAACTAAACTTAGTATGTGGTCAACAAATTAAATCTTACTTGAGAATTTTATAACACGCTCGAGAGGAGGAGTCAGGGTACTCGTGGTTCAAACCCAGGCACGCACCACTGATTTAGGTACGTGCGAATTGGTGTCCACCAATTCGCACTTGGCCAGTGGTGGCCAGTGGTGGCGCGGTGGTCTATGGCCTAAAACTCATTCTGAGAGAAGACTCGCGCCCATCAGTGGGACAATAATGGGTTGACTATGTATGTTCACTACTTTTCGCTTTATCGTTAGCAATAGTACAAGTCCTGAGGACTTTTTGTATGCATTGTAGTATCCAATTACCGTAAAACTGGCTTTAAAATATGACTTGGTGGCGAGTCGTAAATTTGCATCGACAGACGGTATGCGACGCGATCAATCGATGGTCAAGTGTAGCCAAGTATAAACTAGATAGTAGTGATGTACCAATAAATCGCATTCGCATACGCGAATATGTTTTTAAGATATTCGATATTCAAATAAATATATTTTATATGTTTTTTTATTTATTTCGATATTCGCATTCGAAAATTGAATTGAAAAAAAATTGTGAGAATGTTTTACGAATATTCATTTGCAGTAAAAGGTCACCAAATATATAGTTTAAAGCGAACTCCAGTTTTTCCACCAAAAAAATCCCGACCCCGTACCTACACCAAAACTGAAAAAATGTGCGGCACTCGGGGACTACCGCGGTAAAGCTATTGTGTAGCATTTTTTATCAACGTATGCAATTATAATTATTTATTTATTTATGCAGTACTTTTATTATATATGATATTAATTCAAGTTATTTTCTTTGATACTATATACTCTTTCACAAACAGCTGCTTACATATTCATCCAATTTTCGATCAGCTCGTGCGAGCTTCGTACTGTCGTACCTAGGGTACGACACCATGTAGCGCGACCGAGCGTTCGTTTAACGTGTATGTACCTATACATGTACCTATACATACACGTTAAACGAACGCTCGGTCGCGCTACATGGTAGGCTTTCGTAGGTGTTAGGTTCTTTCGTTACGGAATTGCTTGATTCGGTCGCCGCGATGAAAGCCCGCGATAAAAGCTGTGCAATAGCTTAACATTCACATTCGCGATTGTCGGTAAGGTGTTGTCGCATTCACGAAAGTTTAAATACTAACAATCCTTACATCACTACTAGATAGTGAAAAAGAACATTTTCTAGGGACAGATGTTTAAAGTATCTTGAAGGTTTTATTTACGATAGATATAGAGGTAACAAAGGAGTAAGTAGTAGTATAGTTCAGGACTTACCATCAGAGGGATTCTCTTAGTAAGTGGCTACTGCTGCCCATGAACGTAATTAATTACAATTTTAAGCTGGCCAAAGATGTATCACTGTCTCACAGGATACATTTGGAGCGTTTCGGAATAGTATGCATTCCTGGCCACATAGCTCGTAGCACCGATAACCGATAGGGAAGGAAGGTCGAGAGGCGACCACGTTTACGCAAAAGAAACACAGGTCGCCTCCCTACCAGGTGGACCGATGGCCTGAAGAAGACAGCGGAGACCGTTGGATTCAGAAGGCACAGGACCGGTTGGAGTGGCGTCTATTAGGGAAGACCTATGTCCAGTGGACCTCAAAGGGGATGGATGGGATGGATGTCTTCCTGACCACGCCATGTAAACTAGAACACTGCAGCACTCAACACTGCTATCATGAGGTAAAATAGGTATCGTAGTCATCGGAATCGAATTAAAAATGTTAAAGATAGAAGAGCATTTATATTCTGGCAATGCACAATGTATATTCCAAAATCTGGCAATGCACTATGTATATGCCAAAATCTTGCAATGCACTATGTATATGCCAAAATCTGGCAATGCACTATGTATATGCCAAAATCTTGCAATGCACTATGTATATGCCAAAATCTGGCAATGCACTATGTATATGCCAAAATCCGGCAATGCACTATGTATATGCCAAAATCTGGCAATGCACTATGTATATGCCAAAATCCGGCAATGCACTATGTATATGCCAAAATCTTGCAATGCACTATGTATATGCCAAAATCTGGCAATGCACTATGTATATGCCAAAATCTGGCAATGCACTATGTATATGCCAAAATCTGGCAATGCACTAATGTATATGACAAAAACTGGCAATGCACTATGTATATGCCAAAATCTGGCAATGCACTATGTATATGCCAAAATCTGGTAATGCACTATGTATCTATATAATATTCTCGTTCTCCCGTTACTCTAATAAACAAAACTGTATGAGACGAAAATAATACATTTAACAACAAGGCGTAGGTATACCTTTACGTATGACGTATAGACCTATAGACGAAGACCTTTATTAAGTCCTTCTCGGTTTTCAAAGAGTCGTGGCTTAGACACAAAAAGGTGTAACGATAATGTTCGTATTAATTAAAAATAATATTCAATTTCGCTTCAATTAAGCTCGTTAAAGGACGACCTAGCGTGGAACGTGTAAGAAAAGGCTGCTTTACACAAAAGCGTTGGCATAAACGAATTTGCAAAAAATCTTTATTGCCAGTAATATTTATAAATTATTTATTAATCGCGATATCATAAAAAGTTTTAAAATCCTCGACACGTATCGATCCACTCTTTTAACTTGTGATGTTGCATTAAAGCAAGAAAAGGACGACTAGTGATCATGTTTCTTCAACAGATAAGTTATTAAGGTCATTGAAATCATTATAAAATTGTCAATAGTAGCGTGAAAATTCACTTAACGGGTCTAAAAGCAATTTATAAAAACGGTTGTCTGTAAAGTCGGTTTACTGACGAAAGTTGAACGTGACAACGTCATAAGAAGATACTGATGGAATGGTTGCATTTTTGTACAGCAGCTGTCCTCGCGGACGCATCACTCACTCAAGTAGGAGAGAGACAGATTTCGAACGCTGCCGAACGCGGAAGCCGATTGTGCCTCTTTGTCGCTCGTTCCGCGCTCTCGCTTGCACTTCAAGCCTTAAATGGAACCCCTCAGAGCGAGGTAACGCCGCATGAGTGATGTTTTGTGCGTGCAACCGACTCCATCGCATTATAAGACGTCGTCACGTCAATAAATCATAGCCACTTCGTCAATCCACTATTGAATTGTTCCTCTGATAGACGGGTGTCATCTCTCAGAATAAGGGAGTTTTATGCCATAGTCCACATAGTTGATCAAGATTGAAGTAGCAAACGAGCATGCACTCCATCTCATGGTAAGTGGTCACTGACGCCCATGAATATCTGTAAGCATATGAAACATGAAGTTCTATCTAAAGTCATAAGATTTTATAATATTAATAAGAAAAATAACATTTAATGACTATGTACCAAGTAAAAAACGTTAAAAAGATCTCTAATCTCAATAGTTTACAGTGACTCTAAAAAGCGATCGATAGATTCCGAAGCAAATCTGTGGCATATTTAACTTTTACAACGATCATTAGTTCGATTATTTGTTCATGTTTACATTCAATTACGATCAGATTATCGACACGAGTGGCCAATAAGCTAACGATCTTCTGCGATTTCACGCTAACTGGCTGTAGATGCTCTACTTCCTGACTTAAAGACATATAATTTGACTCAATACTTATAATAAACTAATGTTACATACTATTAATTTTGTTTGTATTTTAAAACAATTATTTTTTAACGTAAAGTAGTTTTTGCGTTCTCGCAATAGTGTGGAAGCCGGCACAAATTATATGAGGCGGCCATCTTAGCGTACGAGTGTAGCAACGAATCTGTGACTGACTTCAGATAAAACCCTCTGTTCTATGTGAAGTTGCTTCCAGATGTCTATGGGCCGCAGTGGCCACTAACCATCATTATATTACCATCATTATTTAGATATGAAAAAACGTACGAGTATAATATAAAAAAATATTGTTACCGACAATAAAACACCAAAATCACGTAAATGTTTAAGTCATTTAGTATACCTAAATAATATTGGTTATAAGTACGCATGCGAAACCCGCAAAACGTGCACAATAGGTACAAACAACATCAGCATCAGTTATTCAATAGAAAGAGAGATTACAATAATCCAATTAAACTGCGACATTGACAACTAAATCCTATTAAGTAGCCCAAACGCGAGCGTAATTGGCCGCCATTACGCGCTGTCATCAAACAAAATGGTGGACGCGCGGGAAAATAAATACGTTTGGAATAAGGCTGCCACCGCGAACTCTGAAACAATTCATAACATGGAATTGATACTAATATGTGCAAATATTTCTTACATATTTCTGGAATAAAACAATGATTAATGTAGTGTTTTTTCTTTATAATAAAATGTATGAACATACTCAAAATAAAAACAACATGAAATACCTAAGTACTATCCCATAGGCTTTATTTATAATGTCATCGTAATTACAAAATAAGCTAAGGCCATTTGGCTATTGCCGTCTAAGTACTATTGAAATTTGCTCCAGATAAAACGAAAGACTTGCAAGAGATTAGGCATAGATGCCTTACTACCTTTGAGGACTGAATTAGGACGCCGTTTTGACGCATTTGATCTCTTTTATCCACAGGCAGAAATAGCTCCAGCGATCATGCCTCCGGAGTCACAAAGATTTCTACCCAGTCTATTTTTCATGTCTTAGTAACTGTTACAAAAATACATTTTATTAAATTTATATCGTAAGAACTTGTTTCTTCTTTCCGATCCTGAAAATATAGTGTGGTAACGTAATGCTAGGTTATTTTTTCTTCAATCCATTTCAATATTACCTTTTTACTTATAACATTGATTCGTGAAAACGTGGCGTCTATTTCTTACTAAGTCAACAGTGAAAATAAATACCCATGTTTAAAACACTGAAGAGGCAGCCTTGGTAAGCAGCCGGATATTATATCTTCATTAGCGCACCGCATTGATATGTCGGCAGATGGCTATTGAAATTGTTTGTATTTTATCACTCGGCCGAAGACAGGCATTTGTGCGAAATAGTCCCCGCCTTATTGAACTGTGCACGGGTGCGTGTGTATTGTATCTATTCAATATGCAGTGAGACGTTTCATAGAGCCAAAGGGTTGAGGTTTGTCTTGTCTATGATATCATGTTCGAATTTTGAAACGCTTTTTTACTAAAAGCAATAAATGACCTTCCATGTTTGAAATTCGAATGACTATTCAACAATCATTGAAAGATTCAGTGAGACTTTACATAGAGCCAAAGGCTTGTCTTGTCCATGTTCGAAATTTGAATTGCTCTTTATAAATAAAGCAGTAAATGACCTTTCACGGTCGTTTTCGAAATTCAAATTATTTTTTAAAAATGCATAGAGACGTTTCATAGCGATGGTTTGTCTTGTCTATGACATCATGTTTGCAATTAGAATTTCTTTTTTACTAAAGGACCATCTATGGTCCTGTTCGAAATTCAATTATGCTTTTCGTAAATGACCATCTATGATGATTTAAGTGGCCAGTTCAAGTAAGGACGAATTTTCTCTAATAAAGAAGGGAGTTCCTGAAGAGGTCCCGGTGGGTAGTTTTTGCCTCTACTATCCTTGTATATCCCTATAACATTTCACAGGCATTATTTAAAATTGGTTTAGCAAGAATATTAGAATTTTGCTTTCAGTCTCGTATATTCCGTGACAAGCACGTTTGCAAGCAAAACAACATTAACTAAACAGTTGGAAAATTTTCAGTCATACTGGATCAAAACATGGCCACATGATGCAACTTCACACAAAGGTGGAAAATAACATATTGAAAAAAAAACAACAAATTATAAATAAAATTACTTATAGGTACCTACATCAACATATAATCACTATTCTTGTGTTTTATTTATTGAAGTGGAAATAAATGTAGGTATAGGTATATATCAGAGATAATAATCTGTACTAGCATATTCCCGGAGCTCTACCCGTTTTAATCATGATACTATGATAACGAGTACTTAATGTGTTAAACCATAATTACCTGTGTTTCAAATTTCAGCGAAATGCGACTTGTAGTTTTTACATAAAAGACTAACAAACACATACATCCTCAAACATTTCACATTTATTTATATTAGAAAGAAGGGAGAAAAAAAGAAATTTCCTTGTTTCTTTCTATTCATTGAGATAAAATAATTATTCGTTGAAAATGCTCATACAATGTGGTGTTTGTCGCATATAGTCATTTGTAATCAACCCCCAATTAAATTAAAATCCTACCTAACATCTTCTACGAATACACCACAACCTTTCAAAACAAAACAGCGCTTATAAATGTTATAAGGCAAAAAATAAAGAGTGTCACGGCAATAGAACTGCTAAGAGTATTTACATTAAACCATGAAAACTGGCTAAGCGTGAGTCGTTGTTCAACACAAAGGGTTCCACCATTGAATTAATATAATTAAAAGAGTTTTATTAAAGCGAACGACACTGAAAAAAACGTTTTAAGATAAGGTTACTCGCAAGATTTAGTTACTTATTCAGTACGAGCAATTACCGTCAGGTAACATGCTTATTTGTTATATTAATCTTACACAAATTGGTAATTAAATAAACTGAAATTGAAAGGGAGTACTTAATACATTTTTACTATAGTAAAACACGCTTTCTACACTCATAGCCCTCACTAGGATTTCCTCCTGTGTCGTGGTCACTGCCGTCCATGGACATCTGTAAGCAACTTTATACAGAATATGGGGTTCTATCTGAAGTCAATCACAGATGCGTCGCTACTCCCGAGGACTAAGATGATCGCCTTATATAAAAGTGTTCCGATCACTCCCTTTCATCAAAACGCAAGAACTGCTTCACGTTAGAATTAGGTGTGGCAGTGGTATTTCCCCGGGCGAACTACACTGGTTCTACCACCTATAGTACCTATAGAACCCTTTGTGTATATAACCTTAAAAACGGTGTCACATGGCAATTATATACATGAATTATACACTAATTATGCACCGCCCTTCTTATTATCACGATTTTTAATTAGCAGTTAAAGTTACAAAAAGCTTGTTAGCTCAAGTCATTAATACGTGACATACAAACATATGAGCAAACCCACATTACTGGATCGGTTATTAATTACCCCTGTTATTGTTTTAGAATCATTATTGGGTATAATAGTCCCATTATAATTACCATACAAAAGAAGTTATTAAAGCCGTTATAGAGCAATTGCTTTGAGACGTTATATCGGAAAATCTTAACGTAATTAATAACGTTAGCTCTTTTTAGTCCTCTCTGTTAATCCCCCCCCCCCCCCCGCTTATTTTAGTTTCTTTTAAATGTCTCTTTTTCGAAAACGTATTTGTGATCGGCTTCAGATATCTTAGTTCTATATGAAGTTGGTCACAGATCAAATGAGTGACCAGTTTTTTAAGGAAGTTGAAAACGAAAAACGATTACTGAGTCAACCTGCTGGTAAGTAGCCACTTCCACCCATGCGATATGCATGGGTGGAAGTGGCAACAGTCCAACCAACCACGGATAAGATCACAGTTCTTAACTATGATCAAATGCGTTCCTACCCTTGAACTTGGATAAGTATGCTTCGTTTAGCTACTCTTCAGACAAAACACAGCAACGCTTAACATAGTTATTATTAGATAGAAATAACACCTCCTATCATATATAATCATAAAAGATTATTTGAAGTTTAAGGTTTAAAGTAGCAATCGAGCATTTGATAGTAAATAACCACTGCCACCCATGGATATCTGGCAGCAACTTTATACAGGAACAGGGCATCTATCTGAAGTCAAGGTGGTATAACCAGTGTAGTTCGACCGGGGAAGTACCACCGCCACACCTATTTCTAGCGTGAAGCATTTCTTGCGTTTTGATGAAAGGGTGTGGTTGCCGGCACACTTTCACACGAGCATCATAGTCCTCAGGAGTAGCAACGCATCTGTGACTAACTTTAGACGGAATCCATCTCCCGTATGATGTTGATTGCAGATGACCATGAGCGGCAGTGATCTCTTACCATCAGGTGAACTGCCTGCTCATTTGCTACTTCAGTCAGATAAAAAAAAATCACAGATATATCGTCGTCCCATAGAAAAATGAGTCGGTAACTATACCCTTCCATCAAACGGTAGTAAAAGTAAAAGGTGTGGTGGTCCCTCCCGGTCCTACCACCAGTACTACCTTGCACTACTACCTGCTTTTATTGCTCTCCACGTAGTACTTTTACTTTTTAATTATAGAAACTTTTTTTATAAGAATTAAGTAGCATACGAGCAAGCAGGCCACCTGATGGTAAGTGGTCACTGCAGCCCATGTACTACTGTAAGCAACTTTATATAGAACTTGAAATTCTATATGAAGTCAATTACAGATGCGTTGCTACTCCTGAGGACTAAGAATATCTCCTGATATAAAAGTGTGCCGGTAACTACACCGTTCCATCGAAACGCAAGAAATGCTTCACGCTAGAAATAGCTGTAGCGGTGGTACTTCCCCGGTCGAACTACACCGGTTCTACCACCTATAGACTAGACTGCATGTTCATTTGATATTTTGATAATAAAAAAAAATGTGTGCGTGTACTAGCGTACACTCGTAAGAAGTGAAACTTCTTTATGACGTTATTTTTCAAAAAATAATTTACTATATGCAACTTTACAGAAATTGGTTAAATAAAGTTAAATTAGATAAAGTTTAATAAAAGGCTTTTATTAAACTTTATCTAATAATCTAATCTATAATAATCTATCTAATATCACGCGTGGTAGGGATAAGAAAAAGATGGCGCGTAACGGAATAAAAAAAGATGGCGCGTAACGGAAAAAGATGGCGCGTAACGAAAAAATGTTACACTAAATTTTTTTCCAACCCCGATAAAGAAGTTTCACTTCAAAAACTTTTCATCAAGCAACCATGTTTTGTGATCACAGTACAAATTTACAAAGGAGACATCTACGAAACCTTGCAAGAAACATTTTCAGACCTAAGAATCAGGATCCAATGAAATACTACAATAATAATTACATTTCTAAGCGTTACTTGTATGCTAATGGAGGTCAAAATGATAATAATAAAAAGGTCAATAACCCTTATTCATGAAATTCAAATGAAACAAGCGAAAGGAAATTGAAATATTAACATTTCGATTGATTTAATTATACTTAAAGGGATTCATGGGCCTATTATTTAATTTACAAGTTAAATTACGAAAGTCAACAAGTGAACGCATTTATAGCGGGCACATTTCTGCTACATTGTTGGTTCTAAATAACACAACCCCATTTCTAACGTCCAATTCATACTTAGCCAGCGCGGTGGATTATGGCCTAAACTCTATCGTTCTGAGAAAAGACCCGTGCCCAGCAGTGGGACAATGGGTTGACGATACGAGATTTTAAGTCATGGATGTCGTAAGATAAATTACATGAAATGGGCAGCAATCTTCTTGTGTGACATCAACACCTAATTCGGTCACTAACACGCACGCCAGATGCGGTGAACATTGTCAAAAACCTTCATTAAGGGTCCATGTTCTGCAGTGGATCTCAAAGGGCGGGCAAAAAGGCAATATACGGACAATTTCACTACAAGCATTTCTTGCGTTTCAGTGAAAGGGTGTGGTTGCCGGCACACTTTTATATGAGGCGACCATCATAGTCCTCTATCACAAACGCATTGCTACTCTCGAGGACTATGATAATCCTCGGGAGTAGCAATGCGTCTGTGATAGAACCCATATTCTATTTGAAGTTGATTACAGATGTCCATGGGAGGTTACAATGACCACTTATTAAAAGTTATGTTCATATTAACCGTATGTATAAATGAAGATATCATAGTTCCTAGTAGTAGTACCTAGTAGTTCATAGTACCGGGGAAGTACCTACCACCGTCACACCTATTTCTATCGTGAAGAATTTCTTGCGTTTCTATAGAAGGGTGTGGTTGCCGCCACACTTTCGCATGAGGCGACCATCATAGCCCTCGGGAGTAGCAACGCATCTGTGATTAACTTCAGATGTTCCCATGTTCTGTATGTAGTTGATTACAGATGTCCATGGGCGGCAGTGACCACTTACCATCAGGTGGACTGAATGCTCGTTTGCTACTTCGATCAGATTTTTTTTGCCCCAATAAAGAAATAAAACAATGTGTTGACCTAATTTAAATACTTTTAATAAGTTTGCAACTATTAACTTCAAAAATTCAGAGACGTTTGCTTTCGATTCCAATTGCAAAACCCTCAAGTAATTAAATTAAAAAGATTATCTTTGAATAGAGACTGAACTATTATCACTTCTGCTAACTCTAAATTAAACGTTATCGAACTATCTGTAACTATCTGCAATATCTCTCGCGGTTAATGTATTCTACGGATAGCGCGCATTTCTGTGTAAAATTATATTATACTAGTCACCCGTCACAATGGTCGAAATTCGACCCTAATTTAAATGAAAAAAACTAAACCTTATATTGTACAAAGTAGCACCAATATTTCCCTAAATAAAATAAATTGTAAAGCAATAGCGGGTATTTTGACAAAGACATCTGACATTTTTGACGTTATTTGTTTCATAGCAAGACATTGAATGTTCTATTTCGTTTATTATGTATGTGTTTATGTCAAATGCAAGTGAGTGTAATGTGTTTTTAGTTGAATGTATATATATTTTATGCATTATTTGAAAAAAATATTAGTATTGCGCAACCTTTCTCTACATCAACTATAACCGTGCGTATTTAATACTCCTTCGCCTGAGGGAAGTATCTTAAAAACACGTTACAAATTTTTGCTTCACGTATTAATATATATGTCGGCATTTGTTTTATATGTGACATCAATATCTTCATACATGGTGTGGGCGACTATGGGTCTCGTGCAAAATAACAAATCTTGGTGTTAATTCTCTTGATATAATTATTACAAAGATTTTTATCACAAATACAGCACCGAATACATTCCATAGTAATTAATTTTATAAAAGACCGAAACGGAGAGACAGTTCCGTGTTGTCGCTTTTGAGTGACGTTCACAATAATGTGTCTGCCACCCTCGGCTGACTTCACGACTCTGCCAAGACGCGACGATGTGAAGTTAGCACCGCTCGAGGCGCCTTTCCGCTTTGATTCAAAATAACCGAATCCGACATATAGATTACTATTATTCGTCTTTGTGCCATCCTGGCGGCTTGGGTATCAAACATCCATCCATAATTTTCGTATTTACAAGAATGTCAGTAAAATTACAAAGGAACATTCCAAACTGGAAAGTGCGCCCTCATTTTGCATTATAACTGAATATCTATTAAGTTGTTATTGTCTGCATTGGATAATTAATTATGCATAGCATACATTACTGTCGCATATGCATAGGACAGTAAACCCTAAGTGTTGTAATTGCCGATGTCAATAGCCGGTGCATCTGAATGATATCAAGTGATATTTATTTATTTATTTATTTTCTTGGTAATCCAATAGCGTTACACTTAATGATAAGAAGTTTTGCATACAATATGGCTAAAAATAGATTACGCTAATAACAATTATAAGTTAAACTTAAACAAATCAAACTTAAACAAGTAGGTACAACAATCTTAATAATAACTAGTGCGTGTGCGTGTGTGTGTGTGTGTGTGTGTTTGTGTGTGAGTGTGTGTGCGTATGTGTGTGTGTACGATTTGTGTTGTATCATTTGATATATCTATATTGTGACGTTTGAATATATCCTATTTCAAAAATAAAAAATAAACGTGCGGCACTCGGAGACTGCTGCGGTAAAGCTATTGTATCGATATGTTTATCAACTTATGCAATTTTATTTATTTATGAAAAAGAAAAAACTTGAATTAATATCAAAAAATAGAAATATTTTTTTCTTTCATATATGATGTTCGCCTCATATAAAAGTGTGCCGGCAACCACACTCTTCCCTCGAAACGCAAGAACTGCTTCACGATAGAAATAGGTGGAGCGATTGTACTTCCCCGGTCGAACTACACTGGTTTCTACCACAAGTAAAACAGGTCTTCTATCTTATTGTGAGGGTTAAGATCCACCTCATATTCAAGACTGATAAATTTTTAAGGAGTTAATGATCAAAAAACCTGTAAAATGGATGTATTATTGAAGTGAAACTTCTTTATCGGGGTTGGAAAAAAAATTAGTGTAACATTTTTTCGTTACGCGCGTTAGATTAGATTATTAGATAAAGTTTAATAAAAGCCTTTTATTAAACTTTAATTAATTTAACTTTATTTAACCAATTTCTGTAAAGTTGCATATAGTAAATTTATTTTTTGAAAAATAACGTCATAAAGAAGTTTCACTTCTTACGAGTGTACGCTAGTACACGCACACATTTTTTATTGTATTATTTGTATGGACAAGTATTCACTTGTACATACATTTTCATAGACAGCAGTGGCCTTACCACAAGGTCGTTTATGAAAAGAAACCTTAGCCATTTCGCTCTACAGATATGTAATGTCTCGTCACATCTAATAAAGAAAATTCTCGTGTCACAATGATCGTTCCTGTACTCCTCCGAAATGGCTAGACCGATTCTCATGAAATTTTGTGAGCATATTTAGTAGGTCTGACAATCGGCCAACATCTATTTTTCATACCCCTTAGTGAAAGGGTTGTCTCTTAACATTTTTTTAATTTTTATATAGCAAAACAATGTTTACCGGGTCAGCTAGTCTTTATATAATACCCTATATTTTGTTATAAAAAAACTAAGATAAGCCGTGATGTGATGTTACTGTCCTGTCACATCTTCGGCGAACGAGCGACAGGCGACAATTTTATCCGTTAAGAAAACAATTACCTTTGGTGTCAATTTGTATACAGCTCGTGAGCTTTAATGGAAAATGCATTTTTTGTCAAGCCATCCAAGACGCATCTCTATATCATTGTCACTCTGACTTTGAGATATGGCGTCATTATACTGACTGTAATGATCAGGATAATGACATCTACTGGATGACATACGTGTACGTGTGAAGTTAATTTATTTAACGCAAAGACTTGGCTGATCCTACGTGTTTTATATAAGACTAGCAGAACCCGCGACTTTGTTCCAGCAAACCATAACATGATCCATCCATTAGACTTCTGAAATCTGCTGCTGTACATATTTCACCCTCCCCGCTCCGATTTGTCAAAAATCACCAATAAATTGATCTATGAAATTGACAGTTGACGCGTCCCAATAACATTAATAGGTCTATCAGTCGGTATTTTTATCTATCTGTAGTAACTTATCATACGATCTTAGGTTTTTGTTGGTTTGCCAAATTCCTATTCCCGGCTACTATCAGTTCACTGCTTCGATATAAAAAAATATTACTAGCTACCATTTAAAATAAGTCAAATTAAAGAAATGAAGAACTTTTACCCGCAAAATAACAAAAATTATACTCTCACTAGAACGACATACAATTTTTTAACATTTTAACTAAATTAAACGACAAACCTTCCTAAGCATTGGTGTCTTAGGTCAAAACACCTAAATAAATTCTTCGTGGGTCGGCTTGAACCTTGTTCTGTCGTTATTAATTGATCCAAACATTAGCCGGATGTATTGATACACCATGAATATTTAACATGCGACCGGCCGTATAATCGGGCGATAGAGCCGCCATTGTGTACTTCCGGCTAACGTGTGATCTAATTATGTGGAAATTATGCGATTTTAATGTGCTTTAACAGCAGTGAAGGCCTATTGGTTGAAACTCGCACACATTGAGTGTGCGAGTGCGGGAGGTCTGGAGTTCAAAGTTTTCTTTTTTTTTTGTTACGGGGAGGAAACCTTCAGAGGTACACCGAAGCGTTGGGAGAGACTCCGGGTTATGTGGGATTTTTACATACTAAAACCTCCTCGGTGGGCTGAAGTTCAAACCTAGGCATTTTTTCATAAAATTATGTCCGTGTTAGAAATTGACAATCGCTGCTTTACGATGAAGGAAAACGTTGTGAGAAACCCTACAGACCTGAATTTTCTTTGAATAAAAGGTTGGAAAGGTACGCCATCTCCACTAATTCATACATGGGCATCACGATGGACCTGAGACCTGACACTTGACCTGAGACTTAAATTGAAATAACTACGTCATGTTTATTCCCTCAGACCAAATCATATACCATAGGCACTACCGCCAATCCCTGTAGTTCCGGGATCAGAATAGGGCATCCTCTGCCTTTTTTTTTATTTCACTGAAGTAGCAAACGAGCATGCAGTCCACCTGATGGTAAGTGGTCACTGCCGCCCATGGACATCTGTAATCAACTTCATACAGAACATGGGTTCTATCTGAAGTCAATCACAGATGTGGTGCTACTCCCGAGGACTAAGATGGTCGCCTCATATAAAAGTGTACCGGCAACCACACCCTTCCATCGAAACGCAAAAAATGCTTCACGCTAGAAATAGGTGAGGCGGTGGTATCTCCCCGGTCGAACTACACTGGTTCTACCACCTGTATGTCGTAAGAGGCGACTAAAAGGGGCTTCCGGTGTTGCGGGCGGTAAGAGTGGGGCTCGAATCGTCTAGCCCAGCGACCCCATTTCTGGCCACACCCCGTCGTAAACACCAGAAGACGCAGTGAGTCCCAATGCTCAGTGGAAAGACCTCGAAGGGGCATCGCGCTCGGAGGACTCCGGTTGTGTTCCATTGGAAATCCCTGAGTCCTCCACTCAGTGCTGAGGATGGGCACTTGGGGTTAGTGAGGTAAAAATCCCACATAACTCGACGTCGCTCACACGGCGTCGGGTACCTTTTGAAGGTTTTCCCCTCGATAACAAAAAAAGGCACTACTACACAACAAATATTTTACTTTAATTACTATTATCATAATGAATCCCGTACTCATCGTCACACTAACAATTCCTAATTCACACTACATACCGTTTTTAAACTCTTGACGCAATTAAAATATTAAGTTCTTCAATCTTAATTAAAAATCAAACGAATCTTCTAACCGATTCTCCTTTACAGCTGGAGCACCGAGCGGCCCACCAGTGGTCCGCTGCCAGCTCCGCAAGCACAAGCCCAACAGGAAGCCCAGAACGCCCTTCACCACGCAGCAACTCCTGGCCTTGGAGAAGAAGTTCAGGGATAAACAGTACTTGAGCATCGCGGAGAGAGCGGAGTTCTCGTCCTCTCTTCGACTTACAGAGACTCAGGCAAGGTTCCATCTACACATATTTCACATCTTCTTTTATTTTTATATCTGATTTAAGTAGTAATAGGTGGTAACACCAGTGCAGTTCGCCCGAGGAAGTAACCTATTTCTAGCGTGAAGCAGTCCTTAGTCCTCGGGAGTAGCAACGCATCTGTAATTGACTTTAGATAGAACTTCATGTTCTATATGAAGTTGCTTACAGGAGTCGGCAGTAACAACTTGCCATCAGGTGGACTGCAAGCTCGTTTGCTACTTCTAAAAAAAATAAAAAGTAGCAAAGGAGCATGCAGTCTACTTAATGGTAAATGGTCACTGCCTTCTATGGATGTCTGTAAGCAACTTCAAATAGAACATGAGTTCTATCTGAAATCGTTCACAGATGTATTGCTATCCCAAGGACTAAGATGGTCGCCTCATATAAAAGTGTGCCGGCAACCACATCCTTCCATCAAAACGCTAGAAATAGGTGTGGCGGTAGTATTTGCCCGGTCGAACTCTTGTTCTGCCACCTGTTAAAATTATTATTTAGTAGTCTATTGTAGAAAATATTCTTTATTATTACCTAACTTCTGTAAAAAGCTAAGAGGTTATTATGTTTTAGTTCGTCAGTCAATACAAAATGACTATAATTGCGTTATCACGGAACAAATGTTTTGTAATCGCCTATGTTTTTGTATAAGTACAATTCAATCTGCGATAATGTTATGGACCAACATGTATTGGACCTTGTTTGGCAAACAGTGTCAATGCATGCATTAAAAGTTATCTCAACAACAAAAGATGACTATTAAAACTAGAAATATGTATATACATATTTACTTACCTACAACCACCTATCCACAACAGCGGCTACATTTGCAGGAACTTCTATATCGATCTCTACTTCTCCTTATGCACATAAAGCTTCACCTACACTTGCACTTTAACCCGCAACTAATTGTCCTTATGCATCTTCACTACATAGTAGGATAGTATGTCTCACTTGCAACACCAGCTGTACCGTTAATACGAGTTTCTTTGGCTTTTTTAAAACAATCATTCTTTAAGTCTTCGCTCACATATTGCAACATAGGTACATTGCACATTTACGTATTCATTTCGGTCAAAATTCGCAATGTATTTTGAAAAAAAGGACGATATCTTGAACACTTATTGTTTTGAGGACATATAGTAAACTCGCACTAAGCGTAGCCGCACACGGGCCACTCGCGACAGCCACAATCGCGGCCACTAGAAGCGAAACTAGTGGCCGCGATTGTTGACGGTGGGCGCTACTTTATTTAAGTCGCAAGTCGCCGGTGGTCGCGTTTGGCGTCAGCAATTTGTGGCCAGTGGCGGCAACTAATCGCGTGAAGCTGCGATCTTTCGCGAGTGGCGGTCACCGGCATCTACAGTGTGCGGCGAGTCCATATAAAATGTACGAAAATGCAGGAAATAAACTAGTCGCGGGAATTTGTGGCCGCCACAAGTAGCCCGTGTGCGGCGACGAAAAAAAACTATAACATTTGTATCTACACTTTCTTCTGCATCTGTATCTGGACACCTGTATTTAACACTTACGCCTATACCACTCACCAACACTAACTATATTGTGAGCCCTATTGAGTGACAATTATCTCTTATTTACAGACTTATTATACGTTCACCATCTGTCGCTTAGCTGTCTCAGCCAGACATTAAATAGCCGAATAGCTGCCAAACCCACCGCAGATGCGTTAATTAAATGTGACATTTATCAAATCCTTCATTTAAATACGCATTTGTTAGAGATAATGTTGATTTATTTTAAGTTAAGTAATCATCGACCTTATCTAATTTAAATATTATTTAAATTTAAGTCAATATTAATTAGCAAATGGCTATTTGATTCAATTTAAATTTGTTTTCGCACATCGCAAATTGTAACACACTTATGCGTTTAACAAAATGTTCGCAGTTAGTATATGTTAATGGCCACCTGACGGGACAACTGTATTTTTAAATATGACATTTTCGTAAAACAACGTTTACCAACTAGCAACTATTGTATAGTATTATGAAATAAAGAAAAACAAAAGCCAAATTTTATTTTTTTATGATAACAAAATGTGTTAAAAATCATTTGTAATTCCAGGTCAAAATATGGTTCCAAAATCGCCGAGCGAAAGCGAAACGGCTCCAAGAAGCAGAGATAGAGAAGTTGCGGTTATCAGCGCGACCGCTCCTGCCCCCCTCCTTCGCGTTATTCGGGGGAGGGGGTGCGCCACCACTGTTCGCGGCGATGGCCGCTGCCACTAGACCGCAGCTGTCCTTCCTAGGCGGACCACCGACACACCAACACGCCATCAACATGAACATATTAAACTCGCTTCAACCGCATTGACGGTGCGACAACGCGAGCACTCGCGACCTACCCGATGACCCATTGTAATACGTGAACGAACTTTGAAACTGTTAAAGTCGTTGCAGTGAAAATTTAAAACATGTATGTGAAGTGATAAAGATATAAAACAATAATATGGACGGTAATGCGAATTATAGAATAAATTTGACTGCTGTATAGATTTAATATAAGATTACGGTATTTTATCACACTTTATATGTTAAACTAATTCTGAGAGTAGACGTAATATAATGTTGTTTTAATGTAAGTGCATTTCAAAACTTCAAAGCTACATATTTCATAGATTATTGATATAGAGCTGCTACTAACATTAATAAAAAGATTTCTTATAAGTATCAAATATATGAATAACAGCTTCTACAAGGTTAGATGTTTTTAAGGGGACGGGCTAAAACAACTTCCGGGGGGAAAAGGTACACTAGTTTTTAAAAGATCTGAGCCTGGTATAAATACGACGTCCATGCACGAAATAAAAAAAAAAAAATATATTTTTTATGAAGTTTTTTCTTGTCTTTCTCTGTCGCCTATACTAAAAAAATCGGGTGCCCTGAGCCACTTACCTTCTTATTACACCTATGGTTGCTACAAGCCGTTGCCCGCAATATTTCTTGTCATAAAATTATATTCAATAACAACAATTGTATCGATAATTTTACATTTTCATACAAATCATAATATTACTACACAATGTCTCAAAGGATGATTTTCAACATATCATTTAGATAAATGTTAACAGTGCTCCTACGGTAAAAAACTATTCACTGAAAATTTTAATGTTCTCCATTATAATAGTTATATGGGTTAAAACAATGGGCGTTGTAAAAATTAAACGGTTCGATTTTATATATAACTAGCTTTTGCCCGCGGCTTCGCTCGCGTGGAATTTAGTCTGCCACATAAAGTTTGCAAGGTGGTAGAGCAATGGTTCAACCAGGGAGTTATCACCGCCGCACCTATTTCTACCGTGAAGCAGTTCTTGTGTTTCATTAGAAGGGTGTAGCGGCCGGCTCGCTTTTATATGAGGCGATCATCAAAGTCCTCGAGAGTAGCAACGCATATGTGATTGACTTCAGATTGAACCCTTGTCCTACTTCCTAAATCTGTGTGTTCAAATTTCAAATCACAGGCACGTATATTAATTTGAATTAGTTTTGTCGGCAACGGATATTAATACTTATTCTGGAATTAAAAGTTTTAAGAAAGGGTCTCAAAACGCGTGACGGTTACCAACGCGCAGTTGGCCAGCGTGGTCAACTACGACCTAAAATACTGCTAATCTGACATATGTGCCGAGTTGTGTAACATTAAAAGGTCGATGGCGATTGAATGACATATCTAACCTTTTCCACTGTTTCATTCTTATTGACCTTTTTTTTTGTCGAGGGGGAAATCTTTAAAAGATACCATACACCGTGGGAGCGACGCAGGGTTATGTCGGATTCTTATCGCACCAGGACTCCGGGATCTTCAAAGGAACGCAACTGGAGTCCTCTGAGTGCATTGCCCCATCGGGCTCCTCCTAAGTGAGCGGCTGGGCCCACCACTCCATCTAGTCTTTACCACGATATGCGACCACACGTATACCACCATCCTTCCCGGGATCGCCTGGCTGGGATGTTCAAGCTCCTTGCATCCTGGCTCTCACGACAGCATGCGACCACACATGCTGACATCTTTCCCGAAGTTGCTGACTGGGTGTTTCGAGCTCCCAGTCTAGCCGCCCACAACCCCAAAGCCCCCTTTTAGTCGCCTCTTACCACAGACAGGGGATACCGTAGCCTTATTCTGATCCCGGAACTACAGGGACGTCATTCACATCGACCTTTCCCATTTTGTTCCGTGATTTATAACCATTTAAATATTAATTTCATAGAACTTCGTTATATACGGCGGCGGCGCACGGCGCGTACTGCCGGTCAATCAATTGAGTACGCAATCTGTTATACTCGTAATATCTTCTAACCTACTTATCCAATTTACATAGTGTAAAAAGTAGATTTAATCTGTATTAGATGCTTGATTTTTTGAAATCATTTATTTTGATAAGGATTAATATTCAGTTTGTATAAAACCCATGGAAACATCAACTTCATATTTTTAAAATTTTCAAAGTATAAAAAGAGTTATTGTGGGTTATACATAAAATATAGATATATGCTGTCGCGGACTTTTATTTAGATCTATGTGAGCCAAACAATCCCACCGTACATTATATTTGGATATCTCCAACGGTTTAGGCAGCGTACGCGAAGATAGCTCTCAGAGGACAACTTTTTTTGCGACTAATCTGATATTTCTCGTTATAGTATAACCTTATTACAAAAAAATCGGTATAAATTATAATCCATTTGTTATTTTGATGTATAACCTATACTACTGTAAAGTTTCAACCAAATCCGTTCAGTAGTTTTTGCGTGAAAGAATAACAAACACACATACATCCTCACAAACTTTCGCATTTATAATATTAGTAGGATAAACATACTGTATCGTGTATGCTAATAATTAAAATAAATAATTTTCCTTGCAAATATTACATACATGATTATTTCCTATTTGGAATAATTAATTTTATTTATCGTTAACAGCACTATTGATTTTTTTAATATTTATAACAAGATAGTTCTGTTGTTCTTCATACTTTATACTTTTTACAAAGATTTTTTATTTATTTACGATCATATTCTAATTTTAATTTACAGCAGCTCTATAACATACCTTGTGTAAATAAAAATCACTTTAATAAATGATATAAAATATATTATTCTCAGCTATATAACTTCATACGAACTTAATTAACTATTTATTTTCTCGTGTGGTACTGTTACTAACATGAATTTCGCTTATTACAAATAATTGTACAGCTTCAGACCATAAAGTCGGAGAATAACAGACGCTATATATTTTTACGAATTTAACTTCTTTAAGCTGAGTTAAAAGATTCATATATTTGGCGCCTAATAAGCATCTATATAAACGTACCCTTTAACAAATATGGAATTTTAATAATATAATTTAAAAAATTGTAAATAAATATGAACTAATTTATTGTGTACGTAAGGTTTAAGTTCATACAATATAGATTTTATAATAATTAAGTTGGATTAGTATTGTACAATTTTTACATTGGGGTAATGTAGTTAACTTTTGTCTCGCTCTTATTTATATGTGAGTAACAAGGACAAGTATATAGATAATTAAAATATATTAACTCAATGTAAACTTCTACAGTGATAGTTTCTGCCATCAATGATGTTAAGGTACCTGTTTCACTATCAACGATAATTGTAAAGCGAATAACCATCGCACGTATTATATGTATTTCTTGTCTATATTTTATCTTTCGGGAATCAATCGCTTGTCGCTTATCGTTAATAGTGGAACAAGTCAGTAAATAAGTAACCTGTAAATGTGTGTTAAGTCACCCAGCATTTGTTTCCTACGCTCATTAATAAAACGAAGTTATATCTTATTTTATTGTTTTTTATTATCAAACATATAGGTATATCAGTTAAAGAGACAGTTGTTGAAAATGAAAGTTGAAAATAATTATAATAACAATAAAAAGCTCTGAGTCCTGTATTACTACAGTTAGTGCGACATGAGAGCTACGAATAGTCACAAAGACGAAAACACAAACACCAAGACCCAAACAAGAAAACAAAATCATTTGTATTACGTGACCACAACAATTAGGTGCATGAAACAAAAGCGGTTCCGTCCCCCCGCACCGCGCTGCTGGCCCCGCGCATCCCCTAGTGACGTGCAGTCGTGTATCGTCTAGGTGTTTACGTTAGCCAGCACGTGTTTAATGTTATTTCGTTATAATGTTAGCTAATTAGTGATTGTTGACTTTTTAAAGTTATTATTAAATTAGTTTATTATTCGTCAATAAACCTTAAAATGGGTACGAAAAACATTATACGTGGAGGAGAAAGGACTTTTACATTCAAAATATGCATTTTTTTAACAAGAGAAGATGCATGGGCTCAGTATAGTGTGTGCTTCAACAGGCATCAGTCTCTTACGCAAATAAAAAAAGAAAGAAAATATTCCATGCGAATATATTGAACACATGAAAGTGTTTTAATAAATACAGGACTATTGATCTTACACCAGTATGGCGTATGTTTAGATACGTACTATTGGTATTTGGTAATAGAATATACTTCGTACCGAGATGGGTTATCTCTAGTTCTAATGACGTTTCACGCTCCGACCAACACCTGTCCAAATCCATCTCCGAAGAGTTTCAACTTCAGCTACGAAACCGTTTCGCGTGTCTCGATTCTTGCGTTTCTGTGGACGAAATTAACGCCAAGGTAGTAACAACTGTCCACGACGTGGGGTCTAAGTACTTTAAGACCCACCAGTGGTAGGTCTCGGGTTCTCTCAGAACATACTCTCGGTCTCATGAGGGAGAGGCGAGAACTATGTGTGCAGTCTCCAGCCTCAATGTCGAAATACAGACTGCTCAATAAACAGATCTCTCGGAGAAGGCGACGCGATCGGCGTGCTCATAACACCCATCGCGTAAAAGACGCTATTGAGCGAAACCAGGGCTCGAGAGTGTTCGCCAGGGATCTGTGCGTTGGGCAGAGACTGCTGACGAGGTTGAAGACCGAATCGGGCACCATGGTTTCGTTTAACTCCGATGTTCTGAGAGAAATTGAGAAATACTACGGACAGTTGTATGCTTCCGCACGAGCTCCCGCCCGTAACAAGGCGGGCGGCAAACGTGCCAAACTGACCCGACACTACACTGAGGACCTCCCGGACGTCAGCCTGTACGAGATTAGAGAGGCTCTCAAACAGCTGAAAAACAACAAGGCACCGGGCGATGACGGAATCACAACAGAGCTGCTAAAAGCTGGCGGTAAACCCGTACCAGTGGCGCTCCAAAAGTTGTTCGATTCCGTCATTACTAGTGGGACAACCCCGGAAGCGTGGAGCAGAAGCGTAGTGGTGCTGTTCTTCAAAAAGGGCGACAAAACTCTTTTGAAGAACTACAGGCCCATTGCGCTTCTGAGCCACGTGTATAAGCTGTTTTCGAGAGTCCTCACTAACCGCATTGCACGCAGGCTAGACGACTTCCAGCCTCCCAAACAAGCCGGTTTCCGAAAAGGCTACAGCACCATAGACCACATTCACACGCTGCGGCAGATTATACAGATGACCGAGGAGTATAATCTGCCGTTATGTGTTGCTTATGTGGACTATGAGAAAGCCTTCGATTCTATCGAGACCTGGGCAGTGCTGGAGTCACTTCAGCGATGCCAGATCGACTATAGGTACATCGAGGTGCTGAAGTGTGTATACACTGCCGCCACCATGTCAGTCCGAGTACACGACAGAAGCACAAATCCAATCCAACTGCAGCGGGGAGTCAGACAAGGCGATGTTATATCGCCGAAACTGTTCACCGCTGCCTTGGAAGATTTGTTCAAGCTGATGGAGTGGAAAGGTCTTGGCATTAACATCAATGGCGAACACATCACGCACCTTCGATTTGCCGATGATATAGTCATCTTGGCAGATTCGCTGACGGACCTCAACACAATGCTAGGCGACCTCAACAGTGCCTCACAACGGGTGGGTCTTAAGATGAACATGGACAAGACGAAAATCATGTCTAATGTCCATGTCACACCCGTACCGGTAGTTGTTGACGGCACTCCTCTCGAAGTTGTCGACGAGTACATTTACCTGGGACAAACGATCCGGATGGGTAAGTCCAACTTTGAGAGGGAGGTCACTCGAAGAATCCAACTCGGCTGGGCTGCGTTCGGGAAATTTCGTAGTATCTTCTCGTCCACAATTCCTCAGTGCCTGAAGTCGAAATTATTCGAGCAATGTGTGTTGGCAGTGATGACCTACGGCGCCGAAACGTGGTCCTTCACTGTAGGCCTCATTCGGAGACTCAGGGTCGCTCAGCGTGCTATGGAGAGGGTTATGCTCGGAATTTCGCTACGAGACATGATTCGCAACGATGAAATCCGTAGACGAACGAAGCTTACCGACATAGCTCTCAAAATTAGTAGGCTGAAGTGGCAATGGGCACATCGCTCGCAGGACCGATAACCGATGGGGAAGGAAGGTCCTCGAGTGGCGACCACGTTTAGGCAAAAGGAGTACAGGTCGCCCCCCTACCAGATGGACCGATGACCTGAAGAAGACAGCGGGAAACCGTTGGATTCAGAGGGCACAGGACCGGTTGGAGTGGCGCCATTTAGGGGAGGCCTATGTTCAGCAGTGGACATCAAAAGGCTGATGGATGGAATGACGTTTCAACTGTCATGCGCCTAATTGTTTTGGTCGAGTAGTAGTAGTATCATCATTTAGATATATATAGCCAAGGATCGAACCTAGAACTATACGTGTCAGAAAATACGATGACAGCTCCGCTACGCAACTCAAAAGTACAAAATGTTGAAAGACATATTAAAATCGGTTCCGTAGATTTAATCAATATTTCAATATAGATGTATATCTATCACGACGCCTATTAACATACATAATATGCATCGGAAGTACATCAATAATGTCGAAAATAACGACGTGCTAACTCGAAACACTTTGAATATTTATAATATTCAAACTCAAATCAAACGTCTCGGAAACAGCCGCCCACACTTCTGTAATGTGACAGAATTTTAATTAAAATGGAATCTGAATCGATTTTTTCTGGTACAAATAGGAAACATGTTTATTGGTCTACTGATTAAAGGTATCTTCATAATTAATATTATTATCATAAAGTAAATTCATCGTCAACCCATTACTGTCCCACTGCTGGGCACGGGTCTTCTCTCAGAATGAGAGAGTTTAGGCCATAGTCCGGCGCTGGCCAAGTGCGAATTGGTGGACAGTGCGAATTGGTAAATTAAGAAGTAAAAATTTGCGAGGTTGGTTAGATAAGGTGAGTTGGGGTAATATGGGACATCGGGTAAAACAGTAAAATTTAAATTGTAGGCTAATGTGCCCATCTTTTAGCAAATTGACAATGTCATACACGTTCATCAAATTCATGGCATGGTAGATGAAGTCACAAAAAAAATTTTAATCGTACGGTTTTACCCCATGTCCGATATTACTCCAACTCACCTTATTTGTCTCATTCACATACACTAATAGGCAGAGCCGCGAGAAAGAGCACATTTATTACACATATTAAATGGATTTTATGCAGTGCCTATTGATTACATATCTGACCTCTCAATGTAGGTACGTCAAGAGATACAAATTTTAATACCATGCTCCTCCGAATTTTTAAAGTTACGTGTTACCAATCTAGTACCGAACTATAAAAAAAAATTCTAAAATCTAACAATTGTTACTTTTTCCAACCTATTTATTGAAAACATAATAAATTAAATTTTGTAGGAGGTAGAACTAGTGTAGTTCGACCGGGGTAGTACCACCGCCATACCTATTTCTAGCGTGAAGCATTTCTTGTGTTTCGATGGAAGGGTGTGGTTGCCAGCACACTTTCACATGAGGCGACCATCATAGTCCTCGGGAGCAGCTACGCATCTGTGATTGACTTCAGATGGAACCCATGCTCTGTATGTAGTTGATTACAGATGTCTATGGGCGGCAGTGACCACTTACCATCAGGTGGACTGCATGCTCGTTTGCTACTTCAGTCAGATAAAAAAACCTATCCTAATTCTCCATGCCTATACTTTTCGAAATAAATCAGCTTAGCCAATTAATATGAACGTTTTAGTATATCTGATTTAATTTGATAATTAAATATAATGAGCTATTTATCTTCTTCTTTTCGTGTTTATACATAAATCAATTAATCGAAAACATTTAAATAGCCGCTTATCATTGCTCTACATTTGGATACCCATAAATTACCTGCAGGTAAAATGGGTGACATTGGTACCTATGCACCACACCTATAAACACCTAGATGTCAACATTTTTGAAAACGAGACTGCCAGGTGACTCGTAACATGGTCACCAAAATATTCCGTATTCAAAACATAAAAATCAAAATTGACACATTGAATATAAACAAACCGCTCTGTTAATAAAATATGCCTACGATTTGTAATTGAAGTCATTAGACCGGGCATAATTAATGACATAATTATATTAATTACATATGGAACAACACACACGAGAGAACGTCTGTTGCCAGTCTATCCAAAAAATAGTGAAAGTTTGTCTATACGTTTTTTTATTGCTGGCTCTGTTTCGTACGAAACAATCATCTTAATCTTCGAAAGTAGCAACGCTACTGATTGTCTTTGGATAGCACCCTAATATGTTATTAGCTGCAGAAAACCAAGGGCGGCAGTAACCTCAACGATCAGGTAGACTACATGCTTTCTTATAACTAAACGTCGGTTTATGATTTTAAACTAATATTATCGCGGAATATTTTACTGATATTGGATATTGGGCTGATGACCTGAAGAAGACAGCGCGAAACCGTTGGATTCAGGGGGCACAGGACCGGTTGGAGTGGCGCCATTTAAGGGAGGCCTATCTCCAGCAGTGGACATCAAAGGGCAGAGGGCGTACCTACTCATAATATGCGATATTTGAATTTCTGCCGATATTTCGACCCAGTTGCATAGATCGTGGTCACGGCCAAACTCCATGCAAATTGGTCGAAATATAAGAATATAAAAATATCGTGAGTAAACGTCGGTTGAGTGGGAGATATTTGGTGTATCCTTTCTATAATTATATTTTTCTCTGCTATAATAGATGAAATACGCAAGTTTGCTTGAATTACTTGTTTAAAATATGAAAAAATATGTATAGGTTACCTACATTAATAAAAAAATATGATGTTACGTGGGCCGCTAGGTACCTAGACTATCTACTAGGTGGTCCCAGGACTTCTTACGTACATACTATACCTAATATACACACTTATTTACTGTCCAACCTCCTAAGGGGTGAAAAACCAAAGTCCTTTTATAGTGTTTTCATATAATTGGTCTATTTCTAGCTTTAAAAGTTTAGACTCAGCGATGAAAAGATAAAAATTTCAATAAAACATAAATCAAAGGAAAAAAATATTAATTATAGAAATGCAATATTTCATACATAAATAACTTACAATGACAGTGACAATATTTTGTTCAGATATACATATTTAATATATCCGAACAATATATTTTCGTTTCAAATACTCTATAGAACACGATGCAATTGATTTTTTTTATGTTTATAGGACTCAAATTCTCATTTAATAATTGTAATTGAACTTTCATCAAGATATTAAACTCTACATCTCAAACGCACGTAACGCTGCCAGCACGTCTAGTGTTATTTCAAGCTGTTATCTCAATATCTGTGGTTTCCAGTGGTGTCCGCTTGCGTCCAGGTGGGACATACCTGTTGTCACTTCTAATTATTTAGAAATAATTCCGAAGCAATCTGTTGATAACACGTTTCGAATATTAAACACCGCTGCTTGCTTACAGTAGCTTTTTCTTATCACTAGCCAATTATTGTAGATAAAATTTACATACCCTATCGATAAAAATAGAGAAACAATTTAATTACAGCCTGTAAAGGTGAAAGTGGCTTTATACAGGTGGTTCTTTTTATAGCAAAGACAAGTATAGTTTGCCTAATGAAGTAACACTTTCCAATCAGCAAACATTTAAGAATTGTGTGACTTTTGTGACTAAAATATAGGTACTTATTATGTATTCGTTATGTCAGTATACTATTATCTTATATAATACATATAAGAGTTCGTTTCTTTTCAATTTTTGTGTGCTTGTTTGTTTTATTTTTACGGATCAAATAGTCAGTAAATTTGCTTGCTTTGGTTTAAAATATGTATACTGTGAGAAAGTAAATGAAAGATTCGAGAAAGATGTATAATCACGAAGTAATGATACCAAACTACGATGAAATACTAATTTTTTGTTTCATCCAAATCTCTTAAATTAACCCTACTGCGACGCTTCACAGACTATTTGGTTTCAAAAAGGTGAGGCAGATAAAGACTCTATTTAATTACTGTATGTAGGTAAATGAAATTATCCAACTAGTTTTTTCAACGATCACGCAATTTATCTGATGGCAAGTGGTCACTGCCGCCCACAAACCGCCGCAATCAATCTCAGATAAGATAAGGGTCTTACCTGAATATTGCCGCAAATGAATTACTATCTCTAAGGACTAAGTTGAAGTGCTTTTCAACTTGGTCCTTGGGGACGCAGAAAATCCTAACACAACTAGAAGCGCGGGTACGTCAATTTTGGCCATTTTATTTTATCTATATTAATGTACATCCAGTGCACATTACGATAATCAAATTTCATGAAAAGTCATATAAAGTCACGATTATACTCATAATGGAATGTTAACGGGAGCAGGAAGAACATCAAAGTGGGCCAAATTCGGGAAGCCCGAGCTTCTATTTTGAAAAAAAATGATATAAATAACAAAAAAGTCAACACAAACCCACTGAGTTTCTTGCCGGATCTTCTCAGTTGAGGTCGTGTTCCGATCCGGTGGTAGTGTAAGAAGAAAATGTAACTGACAATTTGTAAGTGCCCCCGTAGGCCTAGGTATACAAAATAAAGACATTTCATTTCATTTCTAGTGTCAACACATCTTACAAACCAAGACATAACAAAGATTGTAATAGGTGTGGCAGTAATACCTCTAAATTCCAACAACACGGATTTCTATCATCTTTATTTATATTTCTACTACTACTATTACTCGTATCTTACAAAAACTAGAACTTATTTGAATAAGATTATTATAATTAAATAAAAAAATATAATATAACTATTAACTTTTTGTTTTTTTTTTTAATTTATGAAAATTAAGTTTAAAACGCTTAATATAACGTCATTCAAGTCAATAATACTCGAAATAAATGACTACAGTAATATAAAATTTAATCAAAATATGGATTTTCACAACTTCCGAATTAATTGAGCCGCCTGTATTCGTCGAGTTGTACCCTTAACCATCAATCTTCCTATTTTATGTGTCGACCCAGTGTCGACGTACAAATTTTCATAATTTCAACATTAAAGCAAATAAGACAGTTGAGAATTGAGTTATAATATGGTGATAGTACATTTGCAGGTTTATAAGCTACAAATTATACATATTATTAACTTTTGGCTTAATTGGCACCGTTACATCTATTCAATGACTCGAAATCAATTTCGTTGATAAAAAATAACTGTCAACGATTCACCGAAATGCGTATTATGATACTTTAAAACGACGTTTGTCGAAAATTAGGTAATCAAGACACATTAATACTCTATTTACTAAAAGCCTTTACTTTAATGATCGCCACGGAATATCATAACCATGAAATGAAAACATTTTTACGCAGTTTCATTCGTTTTTATGGCAAACAGAAGCCTGATTGAACTGCATATATTTCTATCACGTACCGAATTTTGGTTTTACGACTATTTAATGAGTTATAATTTAATTTTATGTTCCTGACGTGCAATCTAAATGCTACTCATATATAATGAACCAAAGTTAATCAAAATGAATAGTAAGTTGCGTTCCTTTGAGATCCCGGAAACTTTGCAGCGCCGAAATCGGCCACCGCGGACTTAGTGCAGTAAGATTCCCACACAACCAGACTTATGAAGATTCCCCATCGAATAAAAACAGATGTTTGTTATTTTATCTTGCTAGAAAAGCTAAACGGCTCTGGCTGAAATTAAGCACAGATTTATAATAGGATTCGAAATAATAGGCTTCTTTTATCCCAAAATAATCTAGTTTAGGTAAGACACACACCTTTTTTTATCTAACTAAAGTAGCAAACGGGTATGCAGTCCACCTGATGGTAAGTGCCCACTACCTGGATGGACATGGGCATCTGTAATGAACTTCATACAACCTCGGCGCCATGAAGAGGACTCCGGGACCTCCAAAGGACTGCAGCCAGAATCCTCTGAACGCGTTGCCCCGTCGGGCTCCTCTCAGATGGGCGGCTGGGCCCACCGCTCCGTCTAGTCTTTACGACGATATGCGACCACACATACCGCCGTCTTTCCCGGGATCGCCTGGCTGGACGGTTCAAGCTCCCACTCTAGGCGACCGCAACCCCGGAAGCCCCTTTTAGTCGCCTCTTACGACAGGCAGGGGATACCGTAGCCCTATTCTGATCCCGGAACTACAGGGACGCAGTGCCGTTGCCGGCGGCCGCTTTAATTTAACACCTACCACACATTTTCCAGCCACCCAGGGTTGACTGGTAGATAATGCCATAAGGTATTAAGTTTACCCTATTGTAACTTTTTTAAGAGGTGCAATGAAATAATAAATAAATAAAATACCCTTACTTAAGGCAAACTATGGGCCTCCTGTCAGAATTTGCTACAGGCCCCGCGCTGGCTTAATCCGGCACTGAATATACATTGCGCATTTTGATGCCGCAATCCAACCACAAAAGATTTAACCACCTTCTGAATTAATTACAGATACCAAATAAAGACAATTAAAATTGATTTATTGATACAAAATATACTACGATACAATTTAAAAAATAAATAATGGCAAGCAACCTCACCATCAGGCCAATCTCACGCACCTGCTGTGATTTCTCTGTCATATCAACCAATTTGTTTTTCTAATTATCTATAGAAGTCACTTAGCAGTTGTAAATCTCAATCAAGACACAATAACTCCGTGATCCCGCTGCGTGGTTGACTTGAAGCGATAAAATAGTTAATTGATGATTTGTAAGAAAACTTATTGTGTAACGTTATAAATTAAGTTCTATGTCATGAGGAATTATATAGGACTTTCGAGACAACCAAGTTATTGGGAGTATCTATTTCTTGTTCTCGAAGGGGAAGCCTTCAAAAAGTAACCTACGCCGTGGAGCGACGCAGGGCTATGTGGAATTATTACCGCACATAACCGGTGGCCTCGGCGCTAAAAAAGGACTCCCGGATCTCCAAAGGAACGCGACCGGAGTCTTTTGAGCGTGCTGCCCTATCGGGCTCCTCCCAGGTGAGCGGCTTGGCCCACCGTTCCATTTGGTCTTTACAACGATATGCGACCACACTAAGCGCCATCCTTTTCGGGCTCACCTGGCTGGATGCTTCGATATCACACTCTTGCCACCTGCAAACCAAGCCCCCTTTTACTCGCTTCTTATGACAGGCAGGGAATTCCGTAGCCTTATTTCAATCCTGCAACTACACTACAAGGACGCGGCACCGTTATCGACGTCTGCGGCAACGTCTTTTCCGAGCGGATTCAGCGCACTCCTTGCCCCCTTTCGGCGTCTTCCTTTGCTAACATTACGTCTTCATCTTGAGAATCTGGGGGACAAGACGATAATAGTGCTCGTCGATTCACCAGCGGCCATTCAGTGTTAGGCCAAGGAGCTTTATCTACCTGCCTATTGGACTTCCGTTCACCGAAGTTCGACTGAGGCGACCACACGTACTTGCCGGAGTCTCTTGACTGCTCTTATGACTATTTTAATTTTCTATATTGATCCCGAAACATCAGGGACAGTCCTTAGGACCTGACAATGCATGTGAATGACTCTAGAATAGAATATGTTCTATACGATATTTTTTATCTGATCAAAGTAGCAAACGAGCCTGATGGAAAGTGGCATATTGGTTTTCTCATTAATTATCATTATAAAGCAATTAAGACATGTATTATATAATGACATGTGCAATAATGATAACCTTTAAGATTCATAGACTTATCTTTTATATATCAGATCTTAGCCATTTGATTAACCAATAAGGCAGCCATAATAGAATGAAAAAGGTAACGGCTCATAATCCGCACCAGTTAGGCCTTTTTCGGACGAATGTATAGCCGAAGCCTAGCTTATTTCATTAGCTGTATATTTTCCATTCCAATAAAAATAGACACCAGCATGATACGTAATTGCAACTGTTGACATGCCTAATTTGGAGTAACAAACGCAAATGTTGTAGGCAACGAGCGCACTAACTGTTACATGCAATAAAGTTTTTATATATCGAAGAATTTCACATACAGGGACCATAAACAGATCGACAGACCGGTGTACCTTAGCAATTCATTCTACATAGCGTCCATCCAAACGTGACCCTAGAAAAACCCGATGCTTGTACGCAAAATGACCACGTTCGACACATAAAGGGTGGGTTCGGAGGTCACGCTACGCTGGTTCCTGTCCATACGCTACTTGCTGCCGTCATTACGAATAAACTGACCAATTACAATAAATTACCGGCCGCGAATAGTAATAAAACGGCCATTTTGGTAAATAAATAAGTAAATGAGTAATTAATGTGAGTATCGAGCGCGTTCCTTGCGTTCTGGCATACAAATCTGTGCATTAAGAGAATTAACATCAGTCGAGGAGTGCAGAACGTTTTTTGTAGTACCAATTAGTGGTAAGCCAGTATGTTAAGGTATTGGAAAGCCTGCACGGCCAGTCTGCTCCACGGGTGTGGTTATTACCCAGGATGACTTCATACACCGTTTACCAAACGGTTCACCTACATTACCGTATAGCGGGTCTCGATATATCAACTTGATTATTTTAATGAAAATCGATCTTAGAAATAGTCACTTTAATTAATTGTTTTTGATAAGCAAAAATTACTATTAATAGAGAGTTAGAATTACACTCATTTATAAAGGTAAAATTTCATGATGACCTGAAGAAGACAGCGGGAAACCATTGGAGTCAGAAGGACCGGTTGGAGTGCCGTCATTTAGGGGAGGCCTACGTCCAGGAGTTGACCTCAAAGGGCTGATGGATGTATGGATGGATAAAGGTAAACTTTTAGTATGACCCCCTTTCGATTTCCAGGTATTTCTTCACCCTTATTACGAACTAATATTGAGCTAAATAGCAATATTGAGCGCTGCTGTATTCTTCAGAGAAGACCATGGCACGTCTTGGGGCGAAGCAAAGTCTGTTTCTTTTTTTAATATACGTTTTATCAGTGGCGTAGCTAGGCGTGGGCGCAATGGGCCATCACCGACGGCCTCACACTTAAAGAGGCCTCGCGAGGACTCTTTGGAGGAGGAAGCGGAGGAATTCTCAAGGGCACCATCCAATGGAATCATGCAAGGGGGCCTCGCTGATATGAGTTTGCCCACGTCTACTTGGTATACGCTACGCCACTGCGTTTTATAACCGGCATTTAATGTAGGAAACCTTAAAACTCAACTTGCCGAAACTTGACGAAACTCAACCCAGGCGCAAATGTAACCATATTTAGCGGACACATAGGTATTAAGACCAATTAGATTTTACCTTTTTTTTCTTTCGTCGTAATCAATTCCTAAATGGGTGACGGCATATTCAACTTAAGTTCCAGCCCACGCTACGCCACTATCGTGAAGGATGAAGAATTAGGCAACTATTACACATAAGTAGCCCGTTGTTTATAATTAAAATATCTACACCAATTTGGACACCCCAAAACTCGAGCTATCGATTTCATTTACCAAAGAATTTATTATTTACATAAATATTTAAATCGCTAAACGAAATATCTAAGATCTTTATCATAATCGATGTAAGACAACACCTCACATTTATTTATAATATTATATATACTTTATCACCGCTGCCACTTCAAATTACTTTAAGTAGGAAGAAGAATATCAACGAATGTTTAGATATCATCATGATATTTAACCAAATTTACGCAAGTTTTGATCAAGTGAAAATTTCACTTGATAAAAACTTGAAGAGCAGTGATAGCCTAATGGCTGAAACTTACCCTCTAAATCGGGAGGTCCGAGGTTCAAGCCCAGGCACGCACTACTGATTTATGTGCGTATTAGAAAATTAATTATCACTGCTTTTCGGTGAAGGAAAACATCGTGAGGAAACCTAAACACCCGAGAGTCTGTAAAAAAAAAAATTCGCAGGTGTCTGATCAGTGGCGGACTAAGGGGGGGGCGGAGGGGGCGGTACGCCCCGGGCCTCTTGTCTTGAGGGGCCTCCAAATGGCTGCAAGTTCCCTTGATTAAATCGTAATAAAAGCGCTTTATACATTACGTTTTTGATGGGACTCTCGCCAAGGTCTTATACCATACACGATGCAAAATGAGTGTGAATAGTGCTGACATCCAGCAGGTTGACAGAAGCAATACAGGACGTCGAACCAACTTATTTACGATCGTCTTGCATCGTGTATCATATATGACCTTCGCGGGAGTCCCGTCAAAAACGTTAATGTATAAAACAAGGATGTTGCGGATGCCTATTTTTTCACATTCGCGGATGTAAATGCGGATGCGGATTTTTGAGGGCTCACATCCGCGGATGCGGATGCGGATGCAGATGTCTAAATTTATGCGGAAGCTCTGCATTTGCGGATGCGGATGCGAATATGACATACTCGTAAATTTGAAATTAAAACATATACCGCACCTATTTCTAGCGTGAAGCAGTTCTTGCGTTTCGATGGAAGGGTGTGGTTGCTGGCACACTTATATATGAGGCGACCACAATAGTCCTCGGGACTAGCAACGCATCTGTGGATTGACTTCAGATAAAACCCATGTTCTATTTGAAGTTGCTCTATCTGCAATAGCTGCTGCTATCTGTAATAGATGTCTGATAGACACTTCGATCAGGTAAAAAAAATACGGATCTTCAAGATCTTATCTAAAAATAGTACCTAGTTATTGTTTTAATTCTTCATCAATGAATTAAAATAAAGATAAATTAATTATTGACATTTATATTACTGAAAATAATTTTCATAGAAGTATGTAAAGTTAGGATAGGAGCATTGCACTTAATAACTCTCTGATTCGGGGCGATTACGCAGAGGTTCGTATTAAACCCGCGCTACTACAGATGCTAGGTGGAGTGAATAAAACTCTTAACGATCAAAATATCAAAGCGCTCAAGATATCCATCTAAACGATAAGTCATCCACTGCAAAAAAAAACTCGTAACAAATTATTTACAAGAAACAAATAATGCACCACAACAAACGCGTTGGATCTCGTCACTAATTTTTTTGCTAGCAATTGTTATTATCACATACGTACAGTACGCTTTCTTCGCCGTCCCCCCACCCCCGATTTCTTTAGCACTTACATTCGTATCCGCATGAATATTCGCATTGATTACTTGCGGATACAGATGCGGATGCAGATATCTAAATCTATGCGGAAGCTCCGCATTTGCGGATGCGGATGCGAATATTCGCAACATCCCTGGTATAAAGCGCTTAATCGGAGTTGGAGGCCCCGGAGACTAATAAGTACAGACAGCCTGTAATATAGATAACATTTAAAAAAAAATACGTTAACTGCCCTATGTTTCTAATGTCTACTTTCGACTTTAAAATACTAAGTACAGTACAGTCATCTATATTGTACATGCGGTACTAATATTCTTTTATTTCTTTATTCTAATGCATGTTTTTTTGAAAAATTATACTTACTTATTTTATTTTTCTAACTGTTTATTAAAATCTAATTCAAATTCGAACGTCAATTATAAGATCTAAATCAAATAAACCTAATTATGTAAAAATACTTAGGCAACATATTCGAAATTAATAAAAATCTTTTTGCACTAAGAAGGGCCTCATTCAATTATGCCGCCCTGGGCCTCTGACTAGGTTAGTCCGCCATTGTGTCTGATGTCCACCAATTTGCACTTGGCCAGCGCGGTGGACTATAGCCTAAACTCTCTCATTCTGAGAGAGAACCCGTGCCCAGCAGTGGGACAATAATGGATTGACGATGAAAATTTCAAGGTGATACAACGTATACAGTTGCAGCAGCACTAGTTTCGGCTGAAGGATGTGATTGCCGGTTTCGTATGGGGCAACCATTTTACTCCTCAAGAGTAGCAACGCATCTGTAATTGATAGATTTAACCGCTATTCTATATGAAGTTGACTGAAGATGTCCATAGGCGTGACCGCCTACCATCACGTGAACTGCATACCCGTTTGCTACAACAATCAATAAAAAAACGTGCGGCACTCGGGGAATGCCGCAGTAAAGCTATTGCGTAGCATTTTTATTAACTTATGCAATTACAATTATATATTTATTATACAGCATTTTTTTTTCTTTGATTAATTAATTAATTCAAGTTACAAGTCGGCCGCGCTACATGCTAGACGGAGTGAGGGGTGTTAGGTATTTTTCGTTACGGAATGTCTTAATTCGGTCGCCGCACTCAAAGCCCGTGATGACCCAGATAAAAATTTATTTCATCTGGTTTTATTTTAATATATGTTCAAATAATGGTACAAGTTTACTTTCCTTGCCTTTAATGCCTTGTTTCAAAGTCAATTGATTGTAAAATCGATTGACTTTGAAACGTCTAAGTCAATCGATTTTACAAATTGTACTCATGCGACTTTTGTGTTACTTCATATCTACCTATGTTTCCATCTACATCCTAATAACAAAACATATGGTACCCTAGCGATTACAGGCAATATAATATAGCAATTTTTCACGGAACAAAAACACGCACCAATTTAGACATTTACAGTATTAATTACTAGACAAATTATCTAAATTACAATTTATATGTCTAGGTCTAACATTTGTCGTAATTATGTTTAGTTTAGACTACTTCTGACCCTGGTCTTGTTTGCTTTGGATTTTAAATTATATCATAAAAAAAAATAAGCTTAAGTAGAAATAAGTATTACATACAAATTATTTTACCCAATGTGTTGATTAACTATTGTAATATTACTTTACTTTTGTTTATTTCCTACCACGTCTGAAATAGCAAACGAGCATGCAGTCCACATGGTGGTAAGTGGTCACTGCCGCCTCATGTGAAAGTGTGCCTAAAACCACACCCTTAAGAAAGGCTTATGCTAGAAATAAGTGTTGCGGTGGTACTTCCCCGGTCGAATTCGTGTGATAGACAAACAATTGAATTGTATTTCATATAGAAAATTTTAGCGTACACTATTGCATTACATGTAATAACAAAAACAGTAAAACATATATCACGCCACTATCAGATCAAAAACCAACCCTTTTGAGCTAAATTATATTGTAACTTAACCTTTACTAGTTATTGTGACTAATTTATTACTACATGATGTTTTACGGAAATATTAAGGGGAAATTAAGCAATAAAGTAATTATTTTATTTCCCCTTCTCAGCTTATTTTAGTTTGGGTAAAATCTTTTAAATATATAGTATCTATACCTCAATTACAAATGTGTAATTTGTCACAAGGGACTCTTGCATATTTTAAAACGATAAGAACAAAAATTAAAGGTAAACATTTTCATTTGTAGCACATGATTCAAAATAAAAAATATTTACCATCATGAGATAAGCGTAAAGTTTAAAGTTAACTTTAAATAAAAACATATTTTACGTATTCTAATACACTATTCCTATATTACGAATACCGCAATTAGACACATCTTTACCCGGAAGATATCGCATAAAAATAACAAATATTCTGATTTGAAAATCATGTTTACTATTATTCATGCCACATTATGTTGTAGTATTTTACAAATATATATTTCTTTCTTTCTTTGAAGTTTAATAAATACTTAAAACAACACTTTATAACATAAGTAGTTTAGGTTATTTTACTTACACAAGCTTTTATAATTAACTAGCTTTTGCCCGCGGCTTCGCTCGCGTGGAATTTAGTCTGCCACATAAAGTTTGCAAGGTGGTAGAGCAATGGTTCAACCAGGGAGTTATCACCGCCGCACCTATTTCTACCGTGAAGCAATTCTTGTGTTTCATTAGAAGGGTGTGGCGGCCGGCTGACTTTTATATGAGGCGATCATCAAACGCAACGCATATGTGATTGACTTCAGATTGAACCCTTGCCCTACTTCCTAAATCTGTGTGTTCAAATTTCAAATCACAGGCACGTATATTAATTTGAATTAGGTTTTGTCGGCAACGGATATTAATACTTATTCTGAAATTAAAAGTTTTAAGAAAGGGTCTCAAAACGCGTGACGGTTACCAACGCGCAGTTGGCCAGCGTGGTCAACTACGACCTAAAATACTGCTAATCTGACATATGTGCCGAGTTGTGTAACATTAAAAGGTCGATGACGATTGAATGACATATCTAACCTTTTCCACTGTTTCATTCTTATTGACCTTTTTTTTGTCGAGGGGGAAATCTTTAAAAGGTACCATACACCGTGGGAGCGACGCAGGGTTATGTCGGATTCTTATCGCACCAGGACTCCGGGATCTTCAAAGGAACGCAACTGGAGTCCTCTGAGTGCATTGCCTCATCGGGCTCCTCCTAAGTGAGCGGCTGGGCCCACCACTCCATCTAGTCTTTACCACGATATGCGACCACATGTATACCACCATCCTTCCCGGGATCGCCTGGCTGGACTGTTCAAGCTCCTTGCATCCTGGCTCTCACGACAGCATGTGACCACACATGCTGACATCTTTCCCGAAGTTGCTGACTGGGTGTTTCGAACTTTCGAGCTCCCAGTCTAGCCGCCCGCAACCCCGAAAGCCCCCTTTTAGTCGCCTCTTACCACAGACAGGGGATACCGTAGCCTTATTCTGATCCCGGAACTACAGGGACGTCATTCACATCGACCTTTCCCATTTTGTTCCGTGATTTATAACCATTTAAATATTAATTTCATAGAACTTCGTTGTATACAGCGGCGTCGCACGGCGCGTACTGCCGGTCAATCAATTGAGTACGCAATATGTTATACTCGTAATATCTTCTAAACTACTTATCCAATTTACATAGTGTAAAAAGTAGATTTAATCTGTATTAGATGCTTGATTTTTTGAAATCATTTATTTTGATAAGGATTAATATTTAGTTTGTATAAAACCCATGGAAACATCAACTTCATATTTTTAAAATTTTCAAAGTATAAAAAGAGTTATTGTGGGTTATACATAAAATATAGATATATGCTGTTGCGGACTTTTATTTAGATCTATGTGAGCCAAACAATCCCACCGTACATTATATTTGGATATCTCCAACGGTTTAGGCAGCGTACGCGAAGATAGCTCTCAGAGGACAACTTTTTTTGCGACTAATCTGATATTTCTCGCTATAGTATAACCTTATTACAAAAAAATCGGTATAAATTATAGTCCATGTGTTATTCTGATGTATAACTTATACTACTGTAAAGTTTCAACCAAATCCGTTCAGTAGTTTTTGCGTGAAAGAATAACAAACACACATACATCCTCACAAACTTTCGCATTTATAATATTAGTAGGATTAAAAAAACACGTTACATAATACGTTGTTCAAACCCCCTTTCTTCCACTCCTGTAACGCATCGTAGTTTGACATAAGATTGAGTGTACAATCAATAATAAAATAATAATACAATCCCCATCCCCCGCCCCGAATTGCGTTACATAATTAATTCTCTTTCACTACGAATGGAGTCCAGAACACAGATGACTCTACAAAAAATATGCTATATACAGAAGCTAAGTGCAGAAGACACAATTTAAGAATTACAAATAACATCGCATGAGATGTAACTTGGGCGTTCCTACCGTGGAAACTAATCAACAGTGGGTCCATTTAATTAAACTCCGAGAGAGGTGCGGCGGCATAATTATATAGTGGCTGCAGCCACCCTATAACTAATCCATACACGCCTCTCGCCAGACGATTCATTTGTCAATAAATACGATTGGGATGGAGATCCAGAGATTGCATTCGATTGCGAAGGAATAAGATGTCGAAATACATTCGGTAATTTGTTTCCATCAAATTTCTTAACCGGAAAAAGAAGAGTTGATTGGATTTAAAGATGAAAATGATTTTATGTGATTTTTAAGTCAAGTTACGTTAAAATTAAGCAAGCTACGATCTTTTCAAGTGGTTATCCTTTTATTAGTTTAAAGTAAAAATGAACGTAATGAATAAATAATAATTAGAATTATTATTTTGAAGCTAAAACAATAAAAATCCAATACAGAATTGTCGTAAATACCCTTATAGCAAAAATCAATTACAATTCGATTTCTTTACTCTTCACCGATGATTCGAAAATTCATACTATTTCTCCTTCTATTCAAACATTTAATAATCATAAATTCACCATTATATCACTCTTAAAAGTTAAGTTCTTAAACTTTGCGTAGGTAAGTATATCAATACAAGGACGTAAATAGTTTAGGTATAAGACCGGGAGAAAAGTTGTCTTAAACTCTGTCGCGGTACACTTTGAATTCAATCAATTCCGTTAAAACCATTAATAAACACTTCTTTCCGTCTACGAATCCAAGCGTCTCGAAACCAATCGACATTAACCAGACTGTAATATTTAACTGAAGTGGACAGGTTAGCCAGCGGCTACATGGACAGCCAAGACAAAATATGAAAGATTATCTGTCGGGAGCAACATGCAGCCAGCCTTGATGGTTTAATTAGCCCACAGGCACGGCACTTAGCCAGACTGCCAATTGGAACCTTCGCCAGCTAGCAGGGTTGGCGGCAAGACGATGGGATACCGGTGAAATATTTTTATTTGATTTTAAACTAATCATACTAATATTATAAAGGCGAAAGTTTGTGAGTGTGTATGTTTGTTACTTCTTCACGTCTGAACGGCCTGAGCGATTTTCATAAAATTTGGTAGGGAGTTAGCTTACACTCTGGATTAACATATAGGCTACTTTTTATTGTTGGAAAATATCTTATTCCCACGGGACAATCGATACGTCGATTTTTTTAACGCGGAAGAAGCTGCTTCTGCTAGTATCATATATTTTACTATATAATGGGTACTTACAATAAGCGGATTTTGAACTTCTCTATGCCGATATTTCGACCCAGTTGCATCGATCGACTAATCTCCAAGTCGTTCATCCATCCATGGTCGAAATATCGGCAAGGAGAAGTTCAAAACCGCATATATTAAATAGTTAAAAGTTTTTATTTATTTTTGAAGCGAAAATTTTATTTAGTTGCATTGAACGATTTTAGACAAAAGGAAAACTTACGAGTTGGCGTCACCGGCATGCTGTGATGTAGTTTTTAACTCTCAGTAATATACGATATCTATTAGCGATTGCGAATTGTTAAAAATATTTAGCGAAGAATATCAAATAATTGTATTCACCTATGATACAACATTTCATAAGTTTTGATTCTAATAATTCTTTTCATAAATATGTAATGCATCATATATTATTTTCGTCTTTTTTATATTATGTTTTCAGGTCTGACGACAGTAGGCACCTTTTCAGGACTGCCTCCGGTTTTTTTATTACAAATTCCACAACTCTTAATATAACTTATAAGATATTTAATCTTTGGAGGTATTATATAACTATGAATTCATTATTCTCGTCATGGGTTTTCATTGCGATTGGAATACAAAACGTAACGTCTTAATTATTTCTGCTGATTCCAAAAGTTATAAAATTACTATTTCCCAAAGAAATAGTAATTTATTAAAAAAAAATCATTTATTTCTCATTCATTCTATTTATAATTGTAAATTTTAATAAATAAAATCGTAAATTTAGGTTAAATATTGTAATATTTATATTAACTTTTACGTTAAATTCAAACTATTTCCCAAAGTATCAATTTTAAACTGCCAACCCTACATGGAAATTGGTTAGTTACTGCTAAGAGGCCATGAAAATTGTTTTACGCCTTTCCAGTGTCGGTGAATCTCTTCATTTGGCTTGCTAAATTGAAACCTAAGTGTGCGTCGGGATTGCGCCCGCAGTACCGCCTATGTGAACGAAACAACGTCGATTCGATTATGCATTAGGTTTTGAATTCTACAGATCTATTCTACTTCTACAGGTCATTCTAATTCTAATTCTACAGGTCGTTTAAGTTTTATCTAATTTTATAGTCGTGTAAACCATTATTGTCCCACTGCTGGGCAAGAGTCTTCTCTCAGAATGAGAGAGTTTTAGGCCATAGTCCACCACGCTGGCCAAGTGCGAATTGGTGAACTTCACACACCTCCGAGATCTTTTTTTTAAAGAACTCTCGGATGTGCAGGTTTCCCCAGCTTCACCGTAAAGCAGTGATATTTAATTTTTAATAGCACATAATTTAAAAATCAGTGGTGCGTGCCTGGGTTTGAACCTTCGACTTCCCGATATAGAGGGCACGTTTCAACCATTAGACTATCACTGCTCAATTTTTTTTTATATAATGTTATAGTACCTATGTTGTGATAAATATATACAAGTAAAGTGATATTGTGTAACAGTTACAGTTGGGAAATGCGGCAGTAACTGTTTTTTTTTAATGAAGACCACAATTTCCAGTTGGTAGAACCAGCGTAGTTCGACCGGGGAGGTACCAGCGCCACACCTATTTCTAGCGTGAAACATTACTTGCGTTTTGATAGAAGGGTGTAGTTGCCGGCACACTTTCACATGAAGCGACAATCTTAGTCCACGGGAGTAGCAACGCATCTGTGATTGACTTCAGATGAAACCCATGTTCTGTATCTAGTTGCTTACAGATGTCCATGGGTAGCAGTGGTCAACTTACCATCAGGTGGCTTGTGTGTTCGTTTGCTACTTCAGTCAAATAAAAAAAATGCAGAACTTGAGTAAATGATGATGATAAATGACTTTTATAAACATTTTTATCAATTACCTATCAAGGATGGGATAGAAGTCTGATTTGAAATCGTTAAAAAACTACTAATTACAAAAACTCCTCGCTGTGTGTCTCTCTCACTTTGCTCCGTACTTTAACCGTTGTCTACTTGGTAAAAAAGTTAGTAGTTACTTAAATATAAATTATTTAAGAAATTGTTTGTAAAATTATAATAAACTATAATCGGCAGTTTACGAATTAGATGTATGTACTACGATGCCGTCCGTCTATTCGTGTCAGTTATATTTTTATTTCATTTTCTAAGTTTTTTGTTTTGCTATTGGTTAATTAATATTTATTTTACCGTAAATAATTTACCTTTCCTTTTTTCTTTCATAGGTCTAAGGGGGCGCTTACAAATTTTAACTTTCCTAATTTTTTTAACACTACCACCGGATCGGAACACGACCTCAACTGAGAAGACCCGGCAAGAAACTCAGAAGGTTTGTCTTTTTTCTTTGTATATCTTTTTTTTATTTGCCATCTTGTGCTTGTGCCATCTTTTACTTGGGTAACAAAAGTTAGCTTCAGTATCTTGTCTTAAATTTTAGTAACAGGTCTAGGACAAAACCAACTCAAGCAGCATTAAGTGCACATTAGCTATTTTGCGCGCGCAGTCGAAGCGAGCAATTACTCGCAGCCCGCTATATCACTCGCCGCGTTAATCGATTTCACTCGCCATTTTAATATCCGATATCCATCGCGAATTACTTACACTTATTTGTTTTTACGTTCCTCAATAATTGAGACTTAAGTTCATTTCCTCGTGGCTTGAGATTATTTTTATCCAGGTCGATTAATAAGTGTACTCAGAAGTACTCAATTTAAGTGTGTACTCTTCAGCACGTTTTAGTAAATTATTACAATATCACGCCTTCTTTCCGTATCAGTGTAATACAATTTTAAAAGACATTGTTTTAAGAATAAGTTAAAACTAAAATACATATATGTCCGCGCGACACCGCGTATTTATGAAAAACACGTCGCCGATAATAATTATTTTAGTTAGTTTAAAGATCGAAAATTGTTTGTTTATTGAATTAGCAACATTTAATGATTTTTAGAATTGTAATCTAATTTACCCTCCATAAATTTATTATTGTCACACCACCAAACATTGTTATAAAAAGGCGAGCGAACGCCGCTAGAAAGGATTATTCTTGTTTAACCGTCGAAGCGATCACACCTCCTTAATCGAAGAAGTTCACTGCTGTGTTTTACTTCCAATCTTCAAGAAACGACAATAATGAAGACTCCTCGACCATCCTGACGTCACGTCACTCTCTTCGATATATATGTATTCGACATTACAACACTTGCTTTCTATTCACTTTTTGACTTTAATATGCTTCATCTAACGCTAACAAGCCAGCGCGGGTATATCTTCCTAATATTATAAAGATGAAAGTTTGTAAGGATAGGTTGTTATCAGTTACTCTTTCACGCAACAAGATCAAATGACGCACAGATAACAGACCCTAAGACTGAATAGATTGTTTGAAAGAATGAAGTGACAAACGAGCATACACGACACATTCGAAGGTGGTATAACCTGTGTAGTTCGACCAGGGAAGTACCACCACCACACCTATTTCTTGCGTTTCGATAGAAGAGTGTGGTTGCTGGCACACTTTTATATGGTGACTTCATCGTGCAGGTAACGAATCGTGAGGAAACCTACACGCCCGATAATTCTTAAAAAAAGTTCTCGGAGGTGCGTGAAATCCACCAACTTGCAATTGGCCAGCGCGGTGTACTATGGCCTAAACTCTCTTATTCTGAGAAAAGACCCGTGCCCAGCATTGGGACAATAATGGGTTGATGAGAGAGCACTTTGAGCGCATCTGGCGTGTTGTTGGCACCGCAATAAAATTTACAAAAAACTATGTATATTATCATTATTTTTTTTTTATAAAATCGGATTCGAGTGGCACCGCTTCTACGGCCTCTTCCTATCCGAATCCCAGTGAAGTGCACTGAATGTGTCAATAAATACGAAAGTTTGTGATGATGTGTGTATGTTACTCTTTCATGCAGTCAGATTTCGCTACATTTTGGCACACACATAGTCTATAATCCAAATTAACACATAAAATATTAATTACCGCGCCAGACGTGATCGAAGAGGACGAAGTTGCGGAAAAAACGTTGTCTTAAAATAAAATAACTGACCTTAATAGCTCTATTTGAGTAGAACAGATTACTTGTTACACTATTCGAGACGTAGCGCCACATAATTACGATATAACAAGTTACTTTTAAATTAGTTTATCTCTTAAGCCGTCGTTTTTCAACGAGTCGGATTTCTTGATTTATTTTTGTCCAAACTTTTTGCATTTGCCGATAACGACGATTTCGCGTCCCAACTATTCATAAACCTTCCATGGTCATTTGCATAGCGGTAAGGACGTGTTCGTTTGTCCCACTGCATCTCGATCCAGATTTTTTGAGCTCATATGCAAAGAAGGACATTTGCATCGCCAAAACCAAATCCACCTAATTTGGATGCGCCCGCTATCTCCAGTGATCGTTAAACGCACGGTAGCAGGAACGGCTTAACACAAAACAATAAATAAATAACGAGAACAATAAATATAATTAAAAACGACAAAAAGCTCCGTCCGCATGACGCGGGTACAAACACGACGACTTTATAGCGAAGCAGCGGTCCAAATAATTGAATCTTAAGCAGTTAGGATGGGGTTTAAAATCCAACCAGGCTGCAGAAAACATTTTGTCACCAGCCCATCACGTTAGCGAATTCTCATTAGCGATTTTTATTTTTAAACAACCGCAGTAGAGTCGAGTATCGCGCGACAGGCGCGAGCGATTTTTTCTCCAAAATGGAATTTAAACGAGATGACAATTCTTTATTGCGTCCTCAGATATTGAAGCGATTCTGGTTCGACTCGTTCATTAATTGGGGGAGATAGAGATGAGGTTTGCCTGTTCGTGGAACTTGCTTCCCGAATTCTGGCTGAGCTCATCTATGCATCAACCCTAATAGGAATCGAAATGACCGGGGATGGACATAGAGGAATAATAAGATAGATAGCTAATTAGTGAAATTATATTTCTTTTGGCGCATTAGAGAAAAATGATGGGAGTAAATTTTTACGCTGCGCGCACACCGTTCCGAAAAACAGACACACAGAAGTTAGCTATAGTCAAAATTTTATTTTTTTCTATTGTTAATATCGTTTTTCTGCAAACGTAGAATAAGGCGAAAAATAAAGATTTTTCTTTCTTTCATTTTTTTTAATAAAGAGACACGTACATTTCTATGTTTATATTTCCCAATATAATCTAAATGTTATCGGGTCGACAAGCTTGTAGATCACCGCTCATCTTTCGACCATAACCGTGCTTGACTATGGAATGACCTTCCCTCGTAGGTAGATCAGAAATTGTCGATGTGCCCTACAATTTCGACAATAGCATGATAACTCTTATATGCTTATATGATAGTATGCTTCAGTAAACGTTTGTAATAAAATGACTCGTTAATTTATTCATAGGCATGAACAAAGATAAATAATCACCAACATTTTTGACGCTTTCCCGATTATATTTCAAGTAGAGCCTACCATTAGGAGTCTATTTCTTTCGTTTGTCTTTAAGCGATAACTATGGAAGTTGTCGCGTTGGACGAAATTTATTGCGCCAATTAGTAAAGTCCACGTGAAGGGGTTTATCTACGGCTACCATCGCGCTCTATTTGGGAGGTAACGGTGGTAACGGTCGATAATGGTCGAATTTCGGAGAACGGGTCGATACCGCCTTTTTAACCAAACTTTTTTCACAACTGTAGTAGTTATTTTCGGAAGCGAGAATGTAACAAGTTAATTGGGTAGAGATATTCTGACGATACTACGAATTCTGATCATTACCGCTATATTAATTAGGATTTCCGGGACGAAGATTAAAGCGTACGACCAATCATGTTTAATAGAAATTATCACTTGTAATGTTGAACGAAAACTTGTTAAGAAAACCTAAACACCTTATCTTTTTTATCTGACTGAAGTAGCAAGAAATGCTTCACGCTAAAGATAGGTATGGCGGAGGTCCTTCCCCGGTCGAACTACACTGGTTCTACCATCTTACCAACCTTTACTTGGACATCGTAGTGAACAATGCCCTGAGTAAATATCTTACTCTGAAAATAAATGGATAAATTAACGCGTTCTACACATAGCCCCCTTAAGTATTTTCTTCTGTGTCGTGACACACAACATGAATGCAGAAACACCCAGACCCAGATCAAAAACTTAAATTACCTGTTACCTGTAAAATCTGACCGGGAATCAAACCCGGAACTACGTGTCAGATCGATAACTGCTCCGGCACGCTGGTCAAAAAGAAATTCCCAGCATACTGCTGGGAATTTCAAGACAGGGGTGACGATTAAAATGGAATTTGTAGGTATCCTAATGAGGCAGCCATTACTACAGTTAAATTGTATATTTACACGATTAATATAGATCATTAAGAGGCAATGTACCGCTTTTTGCTCGATACAAATTATGTTTAATTACGAGGAAATTTATATCTCAAGAAATTCTCCGCCTCAAGGCAGACACGACAAAATTCACGAATTTTAATTTGGGCACACAATTTTAAGTGATACTTTTTCTTGATACGACAACCTATGTGTTGTAGCTATGTTGCAAATTTAATTTATTCGGAAACAACCGATATATTTCATGTTTAAATAAATAATTATTATCATTTTAATATTTGAAGGTATATAAATCATGTGTCTTCTGAATGCGCTCAAGCAATTTCAATATTTTTTTGTAATTGTCTTTTTTTCTGTACTCCTTATTTAACTGTATCTAATAATCCTAAATATAGCATTATTCTGATTTTCATTGAAAACATACTTTCGACAGTTTATGATTTGTTTCTTAAAAAATTGTTATAAAAGTCATTTCTACGAAACGAGCATGTTTTATATAGTACAAAAACAATTTATCTCTGAGTAAACTACATATAATAAACTCGAATCGAACACAAACGGTGACATTCAAATTCTCTGTGACATCAAAATTAAACAATATTCATTGTGGTATTATACATCTACCTAAAACCCAGTTTCATACAGGAATTTCATGTCTTGTAGAATTTTTATTATTATACAGGATATTTAATAAGGGATGTCAAGTGAAGTTGAGCGTTAACTAGTTTGCTGCTCTGTTTTAAAAAAAATAATAACAAAATCAGTAGTAAAAGCTAGTATATTAATAATGATAGAATACAGTGACGTAAAACGATCGAGATTTCACCCGCCCACAACATCGGGCAGGAGACACGTTGCGTGTTACCTTTTTTATACGCGCTGCCACCGAAACAACTCTGTCACACCAAGCCTCTAACCAAACAATACGTTCGACTACTTAAATTCACTCTTGACTTACTGCGACAAGGTTGTAACTGTTGTCCGGTGTTGATCTTAAAATCCGGTAGCTAAAAGTAATTTGTGAAATTACTTTCTTAGAATTGGAGTCAATTAAGGGCTCTGTATGTAGACAGGCTCGCACGACCTGTTTGGGATAAGCTGAGTGTCGTTTTTGATTATTTTTCGAATGATAAGAGACTTGTACTAAAGGTAACGGATGAAGAAATGATAAATTAATGTAACTCTATCTACTTAATAATGGTCTAACACTGAGTAACGCACAATTCACAGAAAATATAAGTTTGGAACTCTAAAAACATGAAATTTTACAGAATTTAAAGATGGAAAAAAGAAAATCTTTGACATTTGATATCGACAAACAAATATCGCCCACTTCTCCACGCCAAAATGAATTATTCAAGTTATAGATAAGAATAATACCGTATCTTTGTAAAAAATAATATCTGTATGCTCTCTATACAATCGTAAACTATTCATTTGATCATGTGATGATCTTGCAAAGTTGTTATTCATGAGCTCGCGAAGGTTTCTGGTGTATTTTATTGGGATGGCGTAGCAACGCGCGCAGGCTACAGCTTAGAAATTTAAATATTGAAGTGCAACAATATTCCTCGCTTTTTACTCGCTGAGGTTAAACTGAACCAGAACCTTGAAAATGTGACAGTAAATTCATTTGATGGTATACTCTTAAGTGGGGATAATAAGGAGTTTAAAGTATGTATTCTAAACCGCCCATACAAAGTGGATAACAATACTTAGTAAAAATATAACAATCACTATATAATATAAATAAAACAATGTCGCTTCTCGCTGTCTGTTCCAATGTATGCTTAGATCTTTAGATGCTACGGATTTTAGTGCAGTTTTTTTAATAGACAGAGTGATTCAAGAGGAAGGTTTTAATGTATAATAGTGGAGATACATTGATAATTTTAGATTTTTTACTTTTAGGCAGAACAAACTTCGCCGGGTAAACTAGTTAAGTTATATAAAGCAATGTGCAAATATTTAAGGAGACTGAAATTTAAAGCGATAAAATCGAAAGCAACAGCATCGCTTCTCGTCAACCCATTATTGTCCCACTGCTGGGCACGGGTCTTCTCTCGGAATGAGAGAGTTTTAGGCCATAGTCCACCGCGCTGGCCAAGTGCGAATAGGTGGACTTCACATACCTCCGAGAACTTTTTTTTAAAGATCTCTCGGGTGTGTAGGTTTTCTCACGGTGTTTTCCTTCGCTGAAAAGCAGTAATATTATTTTTGATTTAAAGAAATTGAAATTCGCCGAAAAGCAGTGATATTTATTTTTTTAAAGAAATTGAAATTCAAAGCAATTTAGTCGAAGGCAATAGCATAGCTTAGCATAGCTTATAGTACAGAAAATCAAAAGCTACAACATCGCTTATCGTTCACCGTTCTTTGTGATACAAGTGTTGGAAACAAATAATTAGACGCCATGCGACTCGTGTGATGTTTGATAATATATAATCACTGACCACTGTTATTAATGTTTTTATTTAAACACTTACGGATACGCGTTGCTTGAATTTCGATTGATCAGAGATGACGATTGAAATGATGTCAAAATATTAAATAGTTACAAAAGGAAGACATAACAGTTTTAGGTACATTTGGCGTAGAATCGCTGAGATTTTTGAGGCTTTATTTAAAATCAACTTTGCTCGTATATTGGTACAACAGTTTAAGTAAAAATCGAAAGACATAAATCATGGAGACAATTAATTTTAGAATGCTCAAGAATTAGCCGAATATAGATGTTACGTAGTTAATTTAATTTTTAATAATGCAAAAAAAGGATTACTTTAGTCGTATGTAAAATGAAAGTCTCGGTTGACCGTGCTATGTGTGTTTATTGTACTTTATTATAATGAATTATTTCAAAAAACATCATGTTTTATACAAGAAGAACAAAATATATTTACGTAATATATTGTAAAAATTTTTTTTAGTTATAAAGAATGTAGCCTAATGGTTGAAACTGGCCCTCTCGATCGTGAGGTCTGAGGTTCAAACCCCGGCACGCACCACTGATTTTTCTAAAAATTATGTGCGTATTAGAAATTAATTATCACTGCTTTTCGGTGAAGGAAAACATCGTGAGGAAACCTACACACTCGAGAGTTCTTTAAAAAAACAAAGTTCTCGGAGGTGTGTGTAGTCCACCAATTCGCACTTGGCCAGCGTGGTGGACTATGGCCTAATACTCTCTCATGAGAGAAGACCCGTGCCCAGCAGTGGGACAATAATGGGTTGACGACAATAAAGAATGTAACCCTTTTTATTGTTTTCGAGGGGGAAACCTTCAAAAGATACCCGACAACGCAGGGTTATTTGGGATTTTTACCGCTCTAAAACCCCCCCTGTGGCCGTTCTCGGCGCTATAAAGAGGACTCCGTGAACTCGGACCGACCGCAACCGGAATCCTCTGAGCGCGTTGCCCCATCGAGCTGCTGGGCGGCTGGGCCCTCCGCTCCGTCTAGCCTTTACGACGGTATGCGACCACACATACCGCCGTCCTTCCCGGGATCGCCTGACCGAACGGTTCGAGCTCCCACTCTAGCCGCCTGCAACCCCAGAAACCCCTTTTAGTCGCCTCTTACGACAGGCAGGGGATGTCGTAGCCCTATTCTGATCCCGGAACTACAGGGACGAAAGGAGGTAACTTTGAAGTCAAAATAAGTATTTATTTTTAATAGGTACCTATTAAAGTATCGTACTATAAACGTTATATAAAATATTACGTCCACATAGTTAAGTTTCTTAGACCGTCTCTTATAAAATTCTGTAACACCTTGAGCTGAAACAACAATGTTGAGTATCTTATATATTTATTCGTACCTTTAATACCACTTTTTTGTATATCATTATCCATCACCGCTCTTAATTTGATCTTTAAACAGGTTTAGGACAAAATAAACTATGTGTGACCGTAAAGTTGTTAATAGTAGGCATTGTGGCGTGTTAACCATGTTTATTAGTTTAAAACTACTTTGCAAAAAGTGCTGCACTGGGAATCGAACGAGACTAATTAGTGGCAAGGCTCAAGTGGAGTGTAGCGTCCACAGAAACAATAGCTCGCAATTTATTTCGTATACACTCGTATGTTAAACCAGTTAGGATTACTAGTCACCCGTCGCAACGGTCGAAATTCGACCGTAATTTAAATTAAAAAACTACACACCATATTGTCCAAAGTAGCACCAATATTTCTCTAATTTAAATAAGTTGTAATAATTTTCAAGTTATTTTGAACGCACACTTTAAAGGTAAAAAGAGGTTTACTAAGCTACATTTAAAAGCAGTAGCGGGTATTTTGACAAATCCATCTGAAATTTTAGACATTATGTGTTTTCATAGTAAGACATTAAATGTTCTAACGTTTATTATGTACCTATGTGTTTGTGTCAAATGCAAAGTGGTGAGTGTAATGTGCTTTTAGTTGATTTTTTGTATGTTTTAAGCATTAATTGAAAAAAATATTAGCATTGCGCAATCCTTCTCTACATCAACTATAACCATGCGTAATTTCATACTCCTCCGCCAGCGCCAACTATCGTAAAAACGAATCACAATTTTTTGCTTCAACAAACAAACAACAAACCGTTTTTAGTTGCACGATTCACAACGGAGTCTTTAACGTGTCGCGTAGCGTTTTAAATTGATTTTTAAAAGATTTAGAAGACTAAACGACTCGTCTCTACACGACGACTCTGAAGAAATACTTAGGACTTGTCGTTTCTAATAATCTTAATCTTTTATGAAAAGATTTAGAAGACTCTAAACGAAACTTTTGCCATAAAAATTGTTAAGTCGAGTTTTAAAAAATAATATTGGCTTAAGCTATTTACACGGCTTGAATAATCTTAGATCGTACGTGATTCCAGAAACTTAAAGGTCTTGATTACTGAGTCGCCATTATAAAGTCCAGTCTTTTGTATTTCACTAGTTGACCCGGCGAACATCGTCGAAAAATCTAAAATTAGCGTTCCTCTACTATATTATACATGTATTTTACATAAAAACCTTCCTCTTGAATTACTCTATCTGTTAAAAAAACTGCATTAAAATCTGTACCGCAGTTTTAAAGATCTAATCATACATAGGAACAGACAGAGAAAAGCGACTTTTTTTTTATACTATGTACCTTTAAAACTGGGTTATATCTGAAGTCAAAGACAGATGCGTTGCTACTCCCGAGGACTATGATGGTCGCCTCAAATAAAAGTGTGCCGGCAACCACACCCTTCCATCGAAATACATAACAATGCTTCACGCTAGAAATAGGTGTGGCGGTGTTACTTCGTCAGTCGAACTACACTGGTTCTACTTGTTAGTACCCTCATTTTGTATGAAATTGCTTACAGATGTCCATGGACGGCAGTAACCGTTTGCCACCGGATGGTATGTATGTTCGTTAGTTACTTCGGTGTTATAAAAACAAATACTAATAAAATATGATAATTTTACTTGTTCACTAGAAATACCGTACCTTTGAAGTAAACAAGAGATAATGTAAAAAGTAGGTATACATTTAAATGACTCCACAATTCCACACTCTTTATATAGCTATGCGTTTTTGCGGACCGTACACCATTGGACATAATAGGTTTGATGAGATACTACATACGCACGGAAAGATTGTCGAGCACGTTACAAGTGCTGTGTAAATATAGTAAAAGTTGTCCCAACATCAACTTTTTGCCCATCGCCATATTAGCGAGTCATTTCGAAAGTTTAATGTTCTTAAAGTTTCCATGAACAATTTCACGATGCCCAAGTAGGTTAAAGAAAATGATGCAGGAAGAAGATTTTTTGTGACTGTTAAAATTTTTCGAAACATTGTTTGGTCGCTCATGAATTTGTTAAATCGAATGGTATTTTTTATTGTCGAGAAACGCGGAACGCCCTGGTAATGTATAGGTTGACTTTAAAGATGGTGGTAAAACTCTACGTGGTTTGACCGGAGGAATTGCTGATGCACCAAACTCTGCCTATTAACAACAGTGTTACATGGTGAGGCTTAATATTAAGAGAAAATACACTTATCAAAGGTATTCCTATTTAGACGTTAGGGGTAGAAAGAGAAACAATTTAGTAGACAGCCTCAGCTACGTCTAATCCTTTTCTTTTTCTCATTGAAGTAGCAAACGAGCATGAAGTCCATCTGATGGTTAATGGTCACTGACGCCCAAGGACATCTGTAAGCAACTTCATGTAGAACATGGGTTCTATCTGAAGTCAATCACAGCTGCGTTGCTACTTCCGAGGACTATGATGGTCGCCTCATATAGAAGTGTGCCGGCAACCACACCCTACCATCAAAACGCAAGAACTGCTTGACGCTAGAAATAGGAGTGGCGGTGGTACTTCCCAGGTCGAACTACACTGGTTCTACCACCATGAAAAGAGTTTTATCTCTGACTATCCTGTGGGCGCTAACTAGAACTTACGCGGTAGATATTTAAGAAATCTTTTCACCAAATAAAAAGGTAGAAAGATTAGATAGAAAGGTAATTAAAACAAATTAGTAGGAAAAACACTGGAGTATAGAGCAACGAACTTACCAAGAAACGCTTATTTTCATATAAATTTGGAAAACAAAATAATTATGTCAAGTTATGTCAAGTCAACAAGATGTTATATTAATCACGCGTTCAATAGGTCAGACAGATAACTCGAGTATATAAGCAACTAAACAATATTATGGCTCATACTTATCCAACAATTGTGACACGGAATTAATAATCATGGGAGTAAAAGTAAGTAATTTTTAGTATTGTCTCCAGTTTTATTGTAACGAATCCCATATAACAAAGGGAACAGTGCAGTAGTCACTAGTCGTCGTCAACCCATTATTGTCCCACTGCTGGGCACGGGTCTTCTCTCAGAATGAGAGAGTTTAGGCCATAGTCCACCGCGCTGGCCAAGTGCGAATTGGTGGACAAGTCACTAGTAAAAACCACTATCAAATAGATGTAGTTAGTGGCGTAGCCAGGCGTGGTCGCAGTGGGCCATCGCCCACGACCTCGCACTCAAAGGGGCCTCGCGAGGCCTTCTCAAGGGCACCATCGTACAAAAGGGCCTCATTAGTAGTAGTTTGCCCACGTCTTGGTCCCCGCTACGCCATAGTATGTAGTTGCTACATATCTGTAAATAAATAAAGCATTAGACACTGCGTCTTTTTAAACTTTTCTCAAAATTTATTTTTTCAACAAAACAAGCGAACTACAAACAAAAAAAACATCTAATTCTATAGCAAATGTTGACCATACAGACTTTATAGTTTTTAATTTTATAATCCAGATCGAAACTTACGTTATTTCGTGCATGTACTAAGTCTTTGGATATCATAAAAACATAAATCAAATTACGATAACAACAAATTTAATAATATGCATTAGGTGGTGCATGTCTATATAAAGGGCAGTTTGTATTCATTTCATTTAGTTAGACAGTTTACATAAGTAAGATCTAGACGTGTGTGTGTATTCAGTGTGTGGAATAAGAAAAAAGGAAAAAGCGGTGGTTTTAGACTTATATAACAACTAATAGGTACTCATTTTAATAGTAAAATACCGTATAAACAAATTTAAAATAAGGTTAAGGTTTAATGTTAACCTTAAGCCGTATTAGGTAGCACCTATCCATACACATCATTTTATATAAATTATAATAGAAATATTTGATATAACTTAATACATTTCAACAAATTGAAATAAACAATAAATGTTTATAAATATTAGCTTGAACTTTGCGATAAATATTATCAGAAGTGTTATGTGTGCATATCTTCTTAATGTGTTGCCCGAATATTAGGTAGTGGAGTTATTATATAATTGTTTATTTCCATTAATTCCAGATTATCTGCTTGCTCTTAGCTCTTGCAATGGCTGCCAATGGTATGTATGCCACGATTTATGTAATAACGCTAATAATAATAATATTTTAAAAATAGTAAAAATCTTAAATATGTGAGTGCACAGAAATATGTAGTCTTTAATGAAATCTTTATATTTCAATATAGAGATTTCATTAAAGATTACATATTTCTGGTATTTGGCGTTGAATCCATCGGACCTGGGGGATTAAATGCTAAATTCTTTTTAAGCATCTGTCCAAGCGTTTGATAGAGTCGATGAATGATCTGAATGCTGGCACATACCTAGGCCCAGTTATTAATCTTTTTATACTAATATAGTAAACAACTATACTACATGGTAGATCCAGTGTAATTCGTCCGGGGAGGTCCTTTCAAGGTGGCAGAACCAGTGTAGTCGACCGGGGAAGTACCACCGCCACACCTATTTCTAGCGTGAAGCATTTCTTGCGTTTTGATAGAAGATTGTGGTTGCCGGCACACTTTTACATGAGGCGGCCATTATAGTCCTCGGGAGTAGCAAGCAATGGAACCCATGTTCTGTATGAAGTTGATTACAGATGTCCATGGGCGGTAATGACCACTTACCATCAGGTGAACTGCCAGCTCGTTTGCTACTTCAGTCAGATATAAAAAAGGTACCTTCACCACTCCCATTTCCAGCGTGAAGCGTTTCTGTAGAAGGGTGTGGTTGCCGGTTCACGTTTATTTATTTGAGGCGAACATCTCAGTCCTCAGGAATAGCAAGACTCATGTTCTTTATGAAGTTGCTTACAGATGTCCAATGGCGGCAGTAGTCACTTACTTTTATTTATGTCCATGTCTGTATCTGAATTGTTGTAGTGTTATTTTTTAAAGAACATCGAGAAAGCTTTCTAAGTTATACATGAACAATTGTGTTTACTTTTGTCCTGTAATAGTGTAATTTTTACAGTATTCATATTACGATCTAAACTATTTCACAAAATACATTTACAGAGTACGTTGAACCAAAGAGAATTAATACTTATAATTTCTCTTTGGTAAAACACATAACAGACAAATAAGATTTAAAAACATAGTATATCCGAAAGAATAAAATTATTATTACACTCTTAATTACAGGTGCTCCGTACTATTATGGAGAAGATCGGGATATGGCACGAGGTAACCAGGGTGGTCACCAGGGTCCAGGCAACCAAGGTTTCGGAGCTGGCAACCAAGGTTTTGGACCTGGCAACCAAGGATTCGGACCTGGTAACCAAGGTTTCACACCTGGTAATCAAGGTTTCGGACAAGGCCACCAAGGTTATGCACCAGGCAATCAAGGGTATGGACAAGGGAACCAAGGTTATGGACAAGGGAACCAAGGTTTCGGTCCCGGAAACCAAGGACCTGGTTTCGGTAACCAGGGCTATCCTGGCAACCAAGGTGGCCACCGTAAAGGATACCAAGAATACGGCTATTGAAGACCTTATGACATGACATGCAAAGAACAGTGTATTTATCCTATAGTTCTGTGTTCACTTCTGTACAGAATTCCGAAATAAATTTGGAAAATATTGGCTTCTTTGATTTTAAATCTTTATTATTTTACTAGTTCACACGGTGAATTTCGTTCTGCCTAAAAGTCAGAAATCTAAAATTTATCAGTGTTGCTCTACTATATTATACATGTATTATACATAAAAACCTTCTTTTTGAATCCTTCTATCTATTAAAAAAACTACATTTAAATCCGTACCGTAGTTTTAAAGATCTCAGCATACATAGGGACAGACAGCGGGAAGCGACTTTGTTTTATACTATGTAGTGATAATCGACCTTTCCTATTGCAGAGGATAGAACCTCATTTAAATCTAATTCAGCTTACAAACGATCTAGTTTAGATTATAACGTTGATTAAGTACAGTTTAGTAGGTAGGTAGGTTGAAGGTGGTAGAACCAGTGTAGTTCGACCAGAGAAGTACCGCCGCCACACCTATTTCTAGCGTGAAGCATTTTTTGCGTTTCGATGGAAGGGTGTGGTTGCCGGCACCCTTTCACATGAGGCGACCATCATAGTCCTCGGGAGTAGCAACGCATCTGTGATTGAGTTCAGATGGAACCCATGTTCTGTATGAAGTTGATTACAGATGTCCATGGGCGACAGTGACCACTTACCATCAGGAGGACTGCATGCTCGTATGCTACTTCAGTCAGATAAAAAAAAGATGTGGCGGTGATAATTCCCCGGTTGAAATACACTAGTTCTACCATTTGTAGAGAGCTGTCACCTGTTAGCTATCAGCTATTAAAGCAATAAAACATGAAGATTAGGGAAATCTTAAAATCTTGAAATCCTTTAATACGAGCAAGAAGAGCAATTTATTAAAATCGTTCATACTAAGTATTTGGAAAAAACCAGCGGTCTTAATTTCGTAAGGAGGGGACAATACTTAGAAACTAGTTAATAAATTTCAAAACACAATGAACCTAAGATTCAATAACTCAAAATTGGTATCGCGTGTGGGCAATAATCGTCACAACATCGGTTTAATACGAATGCCCTTTGTAATTGAGTCATTTTCTGGGAACATTATTACAGGTACCCATTTTGCAAATGTTGCGAAATAGTACGAACGTAGATGGATGAACGATTCTTGATAGTTTATCGTTTTTAGCTAATTCTTTTAGGTACTACTAGCTCAACCCTGCAGCTTCGCGCGCGTTAAAAAAAACGATGTATCGATTGTCCCGTGGCAGTAAGATATTTCCCACTGTGAAAAGTAGCCTATATGTTAATCCAGAGTGTCAGCTAACTTCCTACCAAATTTCATGAAAATCGCTCCAGCCGTTTAGACGTGAAGAAGTTACAAACATACACACAAACTTTCGTCTTTATAATATCAGTATGATTATTAATTTACCTACAATACTTTTATTGCGTCGTTTTAGTTAGTTTTAAATCGTTTGCTATTATGTATCATCAGACTTACATAAACACGTACCTCATTCATTTTGTTTATGACATTTCGATCGTGTGATTATTATTTGTCCACTCACTAGAAAAAAGTTCAAGGGATATAAAAAGGCCAACACGATCGCGAGTAAAGCATTTTTTTCAAAAGACTATACTTATAAATATACATATAGGATTATGATATGTCCCGGCACTTAGATGGCGCATGCTTAGAACTAGAAATTAAGAGTAGAAAAACAATCATTTCATTGGATGCCTCGATATAAAAAACAAATAACTTCGTTATATTATCATTAAATAAAAATCAATAAATACAACGATACAAAAAATAGATAAATAAAAGACACAAAACTTTTGGTACAAATATTTTTATCAATTTTAGTATTTACTCATACAATTTTATAACTATTCAAACCCAGTCCAGTCGATTACATACAATATCTACGTATTACCGTAATGATTGTAATCATTGAAACTAAAAGTTTATTAAATCACTTTCTTTAAAGTATCAAAACTGTTGTAACCATTGCAATCTCATTCATAAGAAAAGGTTGAATGAGTGGAGAGGATAACAGCGCAGCAGGTTGTTTTCTATGTAGTGGGTCTACAAGCCTCTGTCAAACTACGAACACTATTAATTTTAACTATAATACACTTATAAATTGGGCCACTGTCTGTCACAACGCTTGCTTTAATACAATGTTTAAGATTACTTACAATTTTATTAACATTCTTATTTGATTTTTAATTTTGCAGTAGCAAAATGATATAAGTTTGTTACAATAGACAGTCTGTTATAGCGTCTGCTTGCATACAACATTCAAGATTATTTAAGAATTTACCTAATCAATTTGACTCTGCACCACCGCCATTTTTATTTCAGCCTCATTACAGCATTGTTATTATTGTTAAGCGCTTCTGTATTCAGGTTTGAATGGTGTGTTAATGTAAGCATACATATCTAAAGCGTTCCAACTTAATTCTAAAGGGTAGCAACGGATCAGTAGCCAACCTCTCTCGTCACCCCATTACTGACCGGCTGGGCACGGGTCTTCTGTCAGAATGAGAGAGTTTAGGTCATACTCCATCAAGTCAAGTGTGAATTGGTGGACTACACACACCTCCGAGAACTTTTTTCCGACCGACTCTCGGGTGTGTAGATTTCCTCACGATGTTTTCCTTCACCGAAAAGCAGTGATAATTAATTTCTAATACATAATAATTTTAGAAAAATCTGTGGTGCGTGCCTGGGTTTGAACCTCGGACCTCCAACGAGAGGGAAATCCATTAGGCTATCACTGCTCAAACTCAAAGAAGTATACCTAATCCAATCCTCTCTGGTAAATATAGATGCAAATAATAATGATGGTCGCGTCATATAAAAGTGTGACGGCAAGCACACTCTTTCAACGAAACGCAAGAACTGCTGCACGCTAGAAATAGGTGTGGCGGTGGTACTTTCCCGGCCGAACTACACTGGATCTACCTTCAAATTGCAACTTGTTTGTCACTTATGTAAACAGTCCCTTATGAGATCATATAAAACAATAATATTTCTGTGAAAAATGCCTTTTCACACTTTTATGCTAGGCACTGACCATGTACCATCAGTTTTTTTTTTTATAGTTAGACCTAACGATAAGGCTGACATGCCACCTGATAGAAAGTAGTCACCGTCGCTTATGGACATTTGCAACACCAGAGGAGTCAATATTTTTCATCTGATTTGTCAACAGTTGATCTGCAGTTCGTTTTTCACTTATGTGAACAGTCCCTTATGGGATCATATGAAACAACAATAGTTCTGTGAATAACACAATAGCACATAAACAAAAGTTCAATTAATTCAATGAGAATGATCGAATGATAATGAATGGTAAATAAATGTTCAAGTTATGTTTTCACACGTAAATATTTTAATTGAAAGCATTTATCAGTTAGACGTTCATAACACTTGAATTGCGTGATTCTACTGGTGTCGTAGGTGAACCATGCTTCTTCAGTTTGCTCAGACATTAGAAGATAAAGATGGCAATTTTGTCAATAGCCTAGATTACAGTGACGTAGTGTATAGGAGACAGAGATAATCACGGCCCCGCATGGTACCGTAAATGATGTAACCGAATTAATTAATTAATAATAATAACCTTTATTCGCATAAGTTACAACACATAAGCTTATAAGATAAAAAAAAAGAAAATACACAAGATACAACACAGGAGAAACAAAAACAAAAAAAAACTATACAATATTAAGAGGAATAAATAACCTTATGTAATATAATATGTGCTGTAACCACTGCGAAGGGTACAGACTCAGCTTATGCCACGAGCAGGTTTATTCCGACACCATGACGCTAATCTTTCAGTCTGGCCCACGAGTCGAGGCCAGTCGGACGGCTGCCCGCAGGCGGCTATTACTGCCGCAAATTTAACGTAAAGAAAACCCTTTATAATTAATTAATAATTATAAAGATATCACCACGAAAACAAGACCACGTTTAGGCAAAAGGAGACCAGGTCGACCCTCACCAGGTGAACCGATGACCTGAAGAGGACAGCGGGAAACCGTTGGTTCAGAAGGCACAGGACCGGTTGGAGTGGCGTCATTTAGAGGAAACCTATGTCCTGCAGTGGACCTCAAAGGGCTGATGGATGGATGGATGGATGAATTATAAAGCAGTTAGTTGTTATTCAGTCCTGTCAAAAATAGCACGTTGTTTTACTTGCTTCCAATGAAGAAAAGATTTGGGCGGCAAAACATTTTTTTTTGTATTAAAAATTTCGGCATTTTTTCTAGGAAAAACTTCGGGAGTCAACTTACGCCCTCGGACGTCACATTTAACACTAGAAGCGCGGAAGATTTTGACACCCCTAGAAGCGCTGATGTTTTAAGTAAAAACAATGTGTATTGCATTTATGTGGTTGAAGTTCCGTGCGCATAATATAATCATATTTCATGAAAAGTCATAAAACTCACGATTACACGCATAATAAAATATTAACTAGAGCAGGAAGAACATCGAAGTGGGTCAAATTTAGGACGCCCGCACTTCTAGTGTTAGGCGGCAGAATACATATGTTTGGCCATTTTTTGCCGGTTACAATTTATAAATGAGTTGTATTCAACGCTAGGCCAGTGCTAAATTATACTTGGGACCATCAGTGTATACCATAGTACAAGAAAAGTACACAAAATAATATGACAGATTTTAATCCTTGATAGGATACATTTGTAAAGATAGGATACATTTGTAATTTGTAACTTGACTAAAGCATTTAAAAGCAATAATTTATTTTTGACGTAGAAATCTGATATTGCTGAAATTATATGCTATACATTATTATTAACATAAACAATAAACATTTTACTATATAGCCCAATTAAATAGGTGTATTTGTAACACATATTCATCAATATTATCTTCTGGCACTCTTTCTCTATATAAAGTTTAACTTATGCCAAATCACGCCCTCCTCCGTTTGCAATGTATTCTCAAGAAAGTATCAGAATCTTTACTTCAAATCTTAAAATAAATATCTAAAAAAATGTTGTAGCTATGGTCACGGGTGGTATTTCCTATCAACCCTTTCTTACCTTGTCTAAAAATACAATTTTAATGATTACTAATTTGTTTAAAATATCTAAGAGAACTCATTAAGATAGTTCATTTTCATTCAATACTCGATTGTTTTTACTGACTACAATGTTGCTAATGTTACGGATGACATAAGGACAATATCCCACAAGATATTTGCATTTTGCAACATACGATGTTGAAGCTTACATTAGACTAATACGACTAATCGTCACGACTTTCAATATGAAGCTTTAGGAATGTAGTAAGCAGATAATTACAGTGGAAATTATTTTATGAATTTTCATAAGGATTTTTCAACTATTTCCCAATAGAATTAAAGTAGCAAACGAGCATGCAGCTTACCTTAAGATAAATGGTCACTGCTTATGAACACAGATATCTGTAAGCAATTTTGTATTTAACACGGCTCATATCTGAACTGAAACAGTGCGTTTCTACTCGTACAAAGTGAGCCCATGAGCTTCGTATGAAGATAAGTTAGAGGTATCGTAGTATACATATAAAGAGAAAACTATGGTGCCAAAGTTACATTACAGTTACATTATATTTTAACGTGATAATTTAATTGTACCTACCTATATTATAAGCAACAGGATACTCACTTTTGACTTAGCATAGCAGTGCCTCAGCTACTGTATTATGAACCTTAAATTAAAAAAAAAGAAAATGCATTTTAATTCTCATCCCTGAAGAGGCTTTGGAGAGGCTTGCAATGCGTATACAATTATGACAATATGACACGACTTTTCGACACGACATTCGAAAACTAATATATTTTTTCTAGAATATCGTAATGTGTAAAGTTGCTCTTCCGAGTAAGTTGAGATGTCCGGATTTTCCAAGAAGAATGATGGCAGGCGTAGCCAACAATGCAGTAAAAAGCATATGTTTGCTGTAACGAGAATCATTAACAGATTGGCACTGAGCTGCATTAACATTCTTTACGAGAAAAAGTCCTAACTCCCATCTTTATTTCGATAGGGTTGATTGTGTGGCACTAATTTTCATTTGTAGATGTTACATCAGTCAATAACGTTACTTTTAAAGACAATTCCATCCGTCCATCCATCCATCAGCCTTTTCATGTCCACTGCTGAACATAGGGCTCCAGAAAGACAGTTACGTTTAAAACTATATAAGATGTTAAACGCCCAGGACTATGTTTCCGAGGACTATGAGGTCGCCTCATAGAAGTGTGCTGGTAACCACATCCTTCCATCGAAACGCAAGAAAATGCTCACGCTAGAAATAGGTGTGGCATTCCCCGGTCGAACTACACTGGTTCTGACACAGTTTGTCTATTGATGGCCACATTAGGTACCTACTTTATAAGATTATCTATGACGTTCTATTATCGAAAATGTCGCCAACACTAAAACCATGTAAAATTGGTTAATTAATTATATTATAATACAGAAGTTTCTATAGCAATATGTAGCTTACGTCCCTGCAGGAAAGACGGATTCTCGTATGTCGAAGCGGGTCTGCAAAAAGTGATCTCATTGGCATTTTTATAATTGAGGAACAGAAAGCAAGTATGTGCGATCATTATACGCCAGCTGATACGAAAATATAGATGGATCGTTCGCGTTTCTCGGATTTTAAGGCAAGCGGACACTCCACACTGCTCTGGATCGAACTTTATCTGATATGAAAGGTTTAAACACATGACAACGTGTAAAGTCGGTAGTTAAATTTCGTCAAATTGTTAGTATTTTGATAATGCGTAGGTACAATAAATTGATAATGCAATGAAATGTAATTACTTAACGATATTACTTAGCAATAAGTACTTTACCTCAACCAAGACATAGGACCCCAAAAATCGTAAACACTAATTCCAATGTGTTTAGCTTTTTTAGCTTTTATCTTTTTGTCTGAATTTTCAAAATAGCTTGAAATAAAATTATTAAATTTAATTTAAAGGATTCGAAAAACAATATAATAATCCATATTTCCAACAATTTCCATTTGGCGAGACTATGGCCTAATACTCTCTCATTCTGAGAGAAGACCTGTGCACAGCAGTGAGGCAATAATGGATACGACAATCCGTATCTTGAAGTAACTTTTTTTTTACTTTTAAATTTTATTTTGAATTAAAGGTATATTTTTAATACAATTAACAAAACGGTTCATCTAATTAGATTTAACAAAATTAAAAAAAAAAACTATTTACAAAATGTACATATATACAAAAAAGAAAAACAAAAACATATAAACAAAAACACTACCATAAAAAATTATCACCATCGCAGTAACGTTTAGTATATACTTCGTTACATTATATATTCATATAAATCCATATGTAGAGATATAGTAGAGTTCAGATTACGCTTTCTACACCGCCACACTAGGTTTTTTCCTGTGTCGTGGTTACCATGGACACAAGACGAATACACAAACATCCGGACCCAGAACATGAATCTAAACTCATCATTCTGATATCTGTCTGGCCGAGAATCGAACCCGGGACCCATTGTGCGTCAGACCGTTATGGTAACCGCTCCGCCAAGCGGGTCGTCAAAATAATAAATGAATACACCGTCAAAGTATATTACAATCTGAAGTAAAATTATGCAACCATTATCTTTAAACGGGTGAAATTGGTGAAATTATTAAAACTATTTTAACACGTTGCCTGCCAACCTACGAGTATACTCGTAGTACATGATCTGGGCTGCACCGCCAACTACGAGTATTTTCGTAGTTGATTGTATGCGATTTCTAAAGAATTTTAAACCAGTGGCCGTGTAAGGAGGTCGGGGTTAAATTCTTTGGCATTTGGAATAAAACATTACTTAAATCAGAAAATTAAGTTTAATAGAAAAAAAATTAGGTACATCACTGTGAAGTCACAAAGGAGTGAAAAATTTTAAAACAATTTTCAACGCATGAGGCAGGTTTTTCAGGGCATACCGGACAATAGTAAACTGTTTCTTTGCGTTTTTTTCTTTGGTGCAGACACGACACGGCTTCGTCGGTTTTTGTTTTTTTTGGGTAGGTGGTAAACGCTCTAAGTAATGTAATTCTACTTGCTTTTTCTGCTCATGATGACTGTGTTTTATGAATTTCTCGCCTAAAAGATATTTTACAACCTCATCTTTGAACGAAAGAGCATCTAATATCTTTTCTGGAGGAAGATTGGCTTGTTGGTTGTAGATCACGCATGCGTTATGAATGAAAATTTCAAAAATGTGGATCGCTTGTTTTTTGTACCAAAACAATGTCTTTCTAAGAGCTGAGTAGTACGAGAGCATTTGATCTGAAAGATCGATCCCGGACATTCCGTTGTTATAATCTCTAACTACATTAGGTTTTATTGAAACTCTACCGTTTTTATTTGACACGGGAACCAGAATAGGTTTATGCATATTAGAGATACATAACACCTCTCTCTTATCCTTCCAGTTGCACACGAAAATATTGTTAGTTCTCTTTGTAATCATCTGGCCTTTTTTCAGTTTGGTGCTCAACAGAGTTTTAGGGTTTCCTTTGCGATTTTTTCTCAAAGTTCCGCAGACATATGTCGATCTTTCAGTTAGTAACTTAGTGAGTAAAACAGAGTTGTAGCAGTTGTCGGTGTAAAGTTTGTACCCTTTGAACAATACCGAAGCTTTTCGATCCTACCCGAAGCGACGCGAGCGCCAGAGTCAGAGCAATCGTACGGCGCCCTCAGTTCCCGATTGACAGAGCATGGGAGCGCAAGTTTTCGCGCCAAATTATTTACGACTATACTCGTAGTTTGGCAATAGCTAATAAAAATCCTATTTTATTGCCATACTACGAGTAAACTCGTAGTTACAACTAGGATCCACTGCCAACTACGAGTATACACGTACTTACCATTTTGTATGGTGGCAATAGCCATAAAAAAAAAATACTACGAGTATACTCGTATGGCAGTTAACGTGTTAAAGGTGGTAGAACCAGTGTACTTCGACCTGGGAAGTACCACCGCCACACCTATTTCTAGCGTGAAACAGTTCTTGCGTTTCGATGGAAGGGTGTGGTTGCCGGCACACTTTCACATGAGGCGACCATCATAGTCCTCGGGAGTAGCGACGCATCTGTGATTGACTTCAGATGGAACCCATGTTTTGTATGAAGTTGATTACAGATGTCCATGTGCGTCAGTGACCACTTACCATCAGGTGGACAGCATGCTCGTTTGCGACTTCAGTCAAATAAAAAAAAAAAAAACTATATAACTTTAAAAGTAAGATATCTACAACTTAGCAGTGTATGTAGTCCTCTTAGCTTTAACAAAAATGTCTGTAGAGTAGCAAAGTCGGTAAGTACCCTAACGGCTTGTAAATTAATTTTTAATGAATTGCTTAACGAGAAGCTATGTGGTTGTAGCATGAGAACTATTCTAGTTTCAGAAATTATCTTTTTGCAAACACCGTAAAATATAGCTTAAATGAATTTTAATTGTTAATTTAAATTTTTGTTCATTACTTTAGCGAAATACCTACATACGTCTAAAATAGCTTATATTTATGATGTTTGAGCACATTAGTATTTTTTTATCTGACTGAAGTAGCAAACGAGCATGCAGTCCACCTGATGGTAAATGGTCACTGCCTCTCGTGGACATCTATAATCAACTTCACACAGAACATGAGTTCCATCTGAAGTCAATCACAGATGCGTTGCTACTCTCGAAGACTATGATGGTCGCCTCATGTGAAAGTGCCGGCACCCACACCCTTCTATCGAAACGCAAGAAATACTTCCCGCTAGAAATAGGTGAGGCGGTGGTACTTCCCCGGTCGAATTACACTGGTTCTACCACCTGTAGACTTGCTGCCAAAGTTCAGGGAGGGAGAAAGGGGTGTAGCAAAACGTTACCCAACGTTTGCGTTTTATAAGGTTTTTTTCTTATTAAACTTGCGTTTTATAAGGTTTTTTTCTTATTAAACTTGCGTTTTATAAGGTTTTTTTCTTATTAAACTTGCGTTTTATAAGGTTTTTTTCTTATTAAACTTGCGTTTTATAAGGTTTTTTTCTTATTAAACTTGCGTTTTATAAGGTTTTTTTCTTATTAAACTTGCGTTTTATAAGGTTTTTTTCTTATTAAACTTGCGTTTTATAAGGTTTTTTTCTTATTAAACTTGCGTTTTATAAGGTTTTTTTCTTATTAAACTTGCGTTTTATAAGGTTTTTTTCTTATTAAACTTGCGTTTTATAAGGTTTTTTTCTTATTAAACTTGCGTTTTATAAGGTTTTTTTCTTATTAAACTTGCGTTTTATAAGGTTTTTTTCTTATTATTTAGAGCACCGTTGCGCTGTCTTTCATACTATTTTTACATTTTAATTTTCATCCTTTTACCTTCTGATAAAGTCGAAAAAATAATAAAGTTCCATCTTTACGACAATTGTTCTCTGGAGTTTAGTAGAAAATTGGACCTACGTGACCGAAATTAATTAGGAATTACGTAAAAACAGACAAACAAAGAAGCGTGCCCAAGATATAATTAATTTAATGATCTTTTTCTGCCACAACAATTGCACAAGTAATTATAAGTGTAATTATGAGTGGTAGTTGGACAGTAATTGTAAATGATTAGGGTCAACCGTATCGCTTGACAAATAAGGACAAATCCGTTTATGATTGGTCCAAATTAGCAAGAAAAGTAGTGAGTAATTGAAATTATACTATAAAAATATTTTAAGAGTTTTAACGGCCTCATAAATGTTTATCTGATTAAACTAGCAAAGTCCACCTGATGGTAAGTGATCACTACTGCCTATGGACTGTAAGTATTTTCATATAGAACACTAGCTGACCCGGCGAACTTTGTTCCGCCTAAAAGTCAAAAATCTAAAATTATCAGTGTTCCTCTATTATATTACGCATGTATTGTACATAAAAACCTTCCTTTTGAATCACTTGAAAAACTGCAGTAAAATCCGTAGCGTAGTTTTAAAGATATAATCATACATAAGGACAGACAGCGTGAATCGACTTGTTTTGTATGTAGTGATGAATTCTAGCTGAGGTCAATCACAGAAGCGTTGCTACTCCCGGGGATTAAGATGGTCGCATCATATAAAAGGGAGCCGTTCACCACACCCTTCCACCGAAACGTTAGAATTACTTCACGCTAGAATCATAGTCCCACTACACTGGTTCTACCAACTGGAAATAAAGGACTAGGTATACAGTAAAAGTAATTGCTGAAATAATAAATAAATAGAATTTATATGAAATAAACGAGCGCTAATTTGCAGATCAATTTTCTATTACTAATAAATCATATATTTTATCAGTGATGCCGATTATTAAATAAAATTGTATTATTAAGGTGATGGTCGATTATCTCGTAACGACGAATTATTCGAAAAAAGAACCCAAAGAATAAAAAAATGTTAATGGAGGCCAAAGATCGTAACTATTCAGCCTTCTCGGTTTGTAGATAATAAATAGATATTCATCATCACATTTTGAAATCCCACGGGATACCGAAATGAAGACGCAATAGATTAACTTCTCACAATAAACAGTGAATGGCTCCTACGATTCTTGCTGGCCATTTTTTGCATTTTATGAATGAATGAATCCTTTATGAATGATTGAGATCATTGAGAATGAACTGTTATTGTTTTTTTTTCGCCACCTCCAACAAGTTTTTGGACGATAAAAATTTGTATTGTTGAACTCTGATATTATTTATGGTCTTCGAGAGGTTTTTTCAATAGTGGACCATAGAGTCCGAAAATAGAGACAGGTAGAAAAAAACTATAATGTGGAACTATAAATTCGTAACAAATGAATTGTAACTGCGTCTGATGATAAAATAGTATTTTTTTTTTCATTAATAGTAAGTTCAGGTAACATATTTTGAATACTTGACGTTTCAATATTTCCAGTATAGTGTAGTGAGCCAATGACAAAATCATTTACCTATTTAAAATTTTTACTTATTTATTTAGATGCTGAGAATCCTATGAACCTTTAAAAGTTACACAGTACATTATAATAAAAAAATATAAAAAGAAAACTGATTAACTAATAAACTAATTACTATTTAAATCGTATTTTGTAAATGCAATTCAACTCCATTAATCATTCAACTAGAAGTAGCAACATAGACATTTTCATAGAGAACTACAACAAATTGCACCATCTGAAAAAAAAAAACAAACGTTCCGAAAAAAATAATCTATGCTTCCACACCAATTTCAGTGAGGGCCCTTTCACCTCAAGTCCATTCACCAATAATGCGAATTAATAATCTGTGAAGGATTTTTCTTAAAATTTTTAAAGCAGGTGATATTCTCAAGTGGTGCCATTTTTTTGATGCGTGGGAAACATCAGCATCAGCTAATAATTTTTATATCTTAACAAAAGATTAATGTAGTGCGAAAGTTTATAATGTTATCTGTAGACAATTTGACATGGCGACAATTTATCTGATTTTAGTTATTTTATAAATTACTTGTTTCTTGACCTTTTGGTAATAAATACCAAAAGGTATTTTTATGACGCGTTTTATTCATAAATGATTTTATTATTTTGTAAATATGGTATTTATTAATATATACATTTTATTCGAGTCCATTGTTTAAATAATATTTATTATTCCGACAATGTTTGGTAGGTAGACATAGTCGGATTAATAATATTTATGAATTCCTTATTTTTACGACTTAACATTACCCTTATCAGTTTAATATAATCTCTTGTGTTTAAACACACTTAAACAATAAATTCTAAGTAGGTATTAATCATTGCTCATTGCAATAAAATCAATCGAGCAGTGCACGGAATCACTGACGTTCAAAAACTCATTTCTGCAACCGTAATCTTTCTAAACGACTGCCGCACCCTCATGAATAAAACTAGCTGGTGTATAAATTCAAATTTCCTCTCCTCCACACTCATTTCCATATCTCGGATACTCTCCCCTATGCTTTATTATTAAAACTCAATGCAAAAACCGACATCCGAGTTATACGCTATCTACATTCGGAAATGGCATTATCGGACGGCCGAAGCGCACACGTCTCAACCAATAGGGCATTCTTATCAGAAAATGACTTATTTCAAATGACAGAGTGTTCTAAAGAGACGCCTATTCTAAAAAAACACAATGTCAGTCACTCAACGATTTGATTAAAGTTGTATCAACAAACAGTAAGGCTCTTTTTGCCATGTGAAAGTCCAAGCAGTTGGGTTGTTCAAAATTGAAAGACTCGTAGCGAAAGGAAATTGGAATAAGAAAATTTGGGGTGTAAAATGAAAGATAGACGAGTGCTAATTTCCGGCTATTACTACGTCTCTTTCTTTCCCGCACATTTATTGCGGGAACGGGAGGGTGGTGGGGTTTCTGTCTTTTTCTACCGTAGCAATGGCGGGACGTGTGGTGTGACGGGGGAAACTGGAAAACGGTGCTTAACAACTTTGTAATGTGTGGATGGGTTGGGCAAATTGTAATAACGTATTTATATGCATTTTACGGTAGCCATAGTTTTAAAGCTATTTGATATAGAGTCGGGTTTAGTTTGTCCATTTTTCAACGTCATGTTACGATGTTGGTCTATTATATGTTGACACGTTATAAAACTACATTATAATTTAAATATATCTTACTATTGAGCACAAATTTCCTCACTATGTTTATAGTAACTTAAATTAGTCTTGGCTTTAAAAGAAACATAATCTATGCAGATTATATCCCTTTTAAAAAGTAACTATTTAGAATTCCACACACGTATCATTACGTACATTTGAATCATGAAAATGAAACTATTAAGACAGCCTAATTGTAAAAATACTCATAGTAAATATTTGATACTGGTCATAAAAGACAAAAAATATGTAAAAATACCTACTCAATAATGCAAATAAAAGTTGAAGTTACATTTTCAAATACTTACAATAACTAAGTAGGTACCTATTGGAGGTAACGATATTAGTCGATCCATAAAAACCGTGTGATTGATGTGACGGAGTTCTAAACCTTTATTTCTTTTATTTTAACGATTTCTCACAACAACATGCCAAATAATGAAAAGCAATTAAAAATTATGCAGAACAGCACGCATCACCCCATTCTTAAGTTTTTACGGCGTAATTTGCTTAAAGCTCAATGTATATGTAATGAACTGGTGAAAGACAATTCCTATCGAATTAAAGTTCCTACGCAACAAAAACCCGAGCGGCCACAATTAATTCAAATCGATTTCCACTTAAGCAAACCTTGGCCGCAAACGATCAGAATTTCAAATTGACCTTCCGAGCAAGCTGGCAGCACGGTGTAAAGGTTCTTTTTTTGATTCCAATATGCCATTTAAACGGAAAGCGCCAAAAGAAATAGTAGTTACTGCCGAGTTAGGTTGGCCAGCCTGATGCTATCTTGGCAGTTGGCACACCTGACCGACGCTAATTGGACAATAAATCAATTCTTCCCCGCTTCTTATTGGCGAATCGTGGCATTCCAATATAGAAAATTTGGCCGGCCGATATTGACAACATGATAAAAAACAATAGGCGGTTATCTTTTTCTTTTGTGTTCATCTCTGGAACCCGGTTCTTATTAAGGTTGAAACGTTTTGTGTTTTGTTTGTGGACCCAATGTCTTATCGGTTAGACAATTTGTTTTTGAGAGCTCGTTATTGAATTATTAATATTGATATAACTCATGTTGTACACGTCCATTTATAAAAATATGACGTGAGGCTTACTTGAATTATGTTTTTTTTTCGGTCGTTAATTTCGCAACACGATTTAATTCTTATATTTTGTTGGATGCCAATAAAAATAATCAAGAGCTTTTTACAATGAAATAAAGATACAGCTGCACAGATTAAACAATTAATGGCGCAAAGTGCGCAGGCGTCATCCATTATTAGGGTTATTAACAAAACGGAACGCGCCCGACTAATCTGGGCTCTGGGCATAATTAAATTCCGAGAACAAGCGGACTATTAAAACGAAACGGTAGCAAGACGCCCATTACGAAACAGAACGTGCATAATTATTTCGTTCCCGCCCTTTTTTCTTTTTTCCCAGTTCGATTTTCGAAAGCGCGCGCTAATTCACCGTCGCTACAGACTGGCACGAAGTCTTGTAAACAATGTTCTCGTAAAATCTTATTCAATTATCGAACACGCTACCTCACTTAAAGTGATGAGTTTACAGAGTGTTAATTATTTTCGCAAATCTATAACTGTGCGAATCAATTTGGAAGGAAAGGAGCACGCCTCAAATAATTAGTTTGTGTAGCCTAACAGCTTTCTTTAGCAGCTGCGTTGTACCTACCAAGGAAGACAGTGTAGAAGCTCCCCGTTCTGTTTGTGTACCTACTACAGTATTTCAACCTAAATAGACAGACTGTACGAATTTTTAGTGTAAAATAGCCCACTGGCATAAAGCGGTTTCCTTTATTTTTTTTATTTTTATTTACTAAAAAAGTCGATAAAAAACTATTTTCTTAACGTGTAAAATTAAATGTATTATGAGTTCAACAACAAACATTATATACAGCCAACATATCGTACAGAAACATACAGTTATGACAGAAAACCTTTCATACGTTTGCATACTAACAAAAACCATCCAACTTTTTCTACCAGACCACCAGCATTCAAATGAGGCATATCATTAGCCCTGTATAAACAATGTTGTATGACAGGTAGCGTTGCTTGTCACATCCTCCGCATAATATTATTCATGTTGTTATCGAGCGGGCTCATCTACTTCGTACTGTTAACATGTATTTTGACAGATGACATAACTTTGGCGCCATATCGGGTCTGTCATCTCTTTACGATGAAATACAATTGGGATGCAATAATAAGCTCCCGTCTTACGTTCTGATAAAGCGGTTCTTGTAAATCAATGTAATGGGCGACGTCAATGGGGCTGCTTATTGGATAGTTATTGTGTCACTAATATTGTAATAAATAATATTTTAAGATACATTTGTTTTATTTGTGCTTAAGTTTTTCAAAAGCTGGTTGGAGGCTCCGAAAAATATAAATTTATCCTTTTGTGTATCTCAGTTGGTACATAAATACAAGTACTAAATGGATAGGATAAGTTTTTCAGTATTTAACAATTATGTGTTTATAATAACCATTTAATAATAATAGTTCCCACAAATGATTTAATATATTAAATTAGTAAATGCGTTATTAAATATTACCTAATTATTTAATATTAGATACTAAATTAACTCGGTAGGTCGATATAGATATTTAACTATCTACTAAGCTGTAAACTGTCACTTTAACATATTTATTTCAATGCGTTTTCATTCTTTGCGAATCTTCTAGAAACTAAAAGAGGCTTCCGGGGTTGCAGACGGCTAGAGTGCGAGCTCGAACCATTCGGTCAGGCAATCCCGGGAAGGACGGCGGCATGTGTGGTTGCATGTTGCCGTAAAAACCAGAAGGTGCGGTGAGCAGTTCACGCCCACCAGAGAAGAGCCCGATAGGGCACACGCTGAAGACACCGGCGGCGGTCAAGTGGAGTTCCCGGAGTCCTCTTCGCAGCGTCGACGTCGGCCACCGGGGGGGTTTTAGTGCGGTAAGAATCCCACATAACCCGCGTCGCTCCCACGACGTCGGGTACTTTTTGAAAGTTTCCCCCTCGAAAACAAAAAAAAAGGCAATCCCGGGAAGGATGGCGGTATATGTGGTCGCATACCGTTAAAAAGACTAGACGGAGCGGTGAGCCCAGCCGCCCATCTGGGAGGAGCCCGATGGGGCAATGCGCAAGGAGGATTCCGGTTGAAGTCGTTTCGAGATCCCAGAGTCCTCCTTTTTAGTGCCGAGGGGGGGTTTTAGTGGGGTAAAAATCCCACATAACCCTGCGTCGCTCCCACGGCGTCGGGTACCTTTTGAAGGTTTCCCCCTCAAGAACAAAAAAAAAGCACGCGTCTCCTCTCTTAGAATGGGAGAGTCCACGTGGCTAGTCCACCGCGCTAGCCAAGTGTGAATTGGTGGACCCTGCCAAACCCAGATTACTTGGCTGAAAGGTTTGAAGCCAATGCCGTAAAAAGCAAGTTTAAAAAACAATAATTATGTCTTATTTTTATTACATAATGATGAAAAAATACCATTTTAAATTTATGGTTTGTCCAGTTGGGTTCGTTCCATTTTATTGAAAGAATAATGAAGTATAAAAAAAAACAATTACAATTTCACAATCAAACACAGTTCAAATAATGTAATTCGCTTAGAAAGTAGGTATGAAACTAGGTATTCGATTATGCTTATAAGTACTCATTAAAGTATATAGAGTACTTTTATTTACATTAATATTAATAACTAACTTTTTCCCGCGGCTTCGCTCGCTTCGTACACTTTTATCGCGGACTAATTAATAATCTAGGACCTAGATTAACTCTGAAATTTGGTACTCACATAGTTTATGACCTAGATTCTAGGTCATAAACTATGTGAGTACCAAATTTCAGCGAAATTCGTCAGGAAATTTACGAGATAGAGTAACAAACACACTTACGTCCACACAAACTATCGTATTTTATTTATTATTATTTATTTATTAGGTAATCCAACAGCAATACATAAAAATATACAGTATAATATATTTATAATTTACAATATAATTATATTATATGTAAACTCGATTTGGGTAACTTTGAACATTTTTTACAATATTTGTGATATTATAATCTTTTTTATATTTATTGCACCTTGTTTTTATTAAATGAATAGTGTCCTTTTTAGCTGGTTTATTAATCTAACATAATAAATTTACGGAGAAATCAATTAAACTATCCACAATTACCCCTAAAACTCAAATTCAAAGTTATCCTTAGTTTTGGGTAACTTTGAATATAATTTTTTGAGGATATAAAATCCGTCATTAATCGAATATTTTAAGGTCTGAGTAAAATTTATTAACATTTTTTTGTTAATTAAAACCAAATCTATAAAAAATACATTTATTTTGATATATAAATACAATAGACAACTTGGTCTTGCCATATAAATCAAGGTCGATCAATTTGGTGGTAAAATAAGATACTAGTTTTTTTTTGATTATTTATTCCATCCATCCATAGGATGGACGGAACATCGGGTACCTTTGGAAGGTTTCCCCCTCGAAAACAAAAAAAAAAAAAGGATGGACGGAACATGGACATAACATAGGCCTCCCCTAAATGGCGCCACTCCAACCGGTCCTGTGTCCTCTGAATCCAACGGTTTCCCGCTGTCTTCTTCAGGTCACCGGTCCATCTGGTAGGGGGGCGACCGGTACTCCTTTTGCCTAAACATGGTCGCCACTCGAGGACCTTTCTTCCCCATCGGTTATCGGTCCTACGAGCGATGCGGCGGCCCATTGCCACTTCAGCCTGCTAATTTTGAGAGCTATGTCGGTAAGCTTCGTTCGTCTACGGATTTCATCGTTGCGAATCATGTCTCGTAGCGAAATTCCGAGCATAACCCTCTCCATAGCACGCTGAGCGACCCTGAGCCTCCGAAAAAAAATATTTTTTTATGATACAGGTAACTTTGAACCGTTCAAAGTTACCCATATAACATCCAATTTCGACGTCGTCAAAAGTTTAACAGTTTTACGCAATATTCAACATGGGATACGGATAGTACAGTTTCAAAATGATAATATACAATATACATTTTAAAGATAAACACCAAAACACTCCTGTTTACGGTAAGTTTTATATTATAATTGCTATTTCAAAATGATGCATCAAACACTTGCAACAACTTCACTACGGAAAAGGTGGTATTTTTTAAAATTACGACATTGACAGGTACCTTTTTTTGCTTTCATTGATATTACAACATTTTGGCAAACCATTTCACGCAGGTACGATATTGAAACAACAAGAAGTTTCCATGTAATAAATTAATATATTTTTTTCACAACTTTGTTCAAAGTTACACCGCTGTTCAATGTTACCCAAATTGACTGTATATGTTAAAATAATTTAATTTTAATAAGCCTTACAAGTCGTTAGGAGCCACGGTTAAAACGATCATTATAAAATAATGAATTGTTCACCAACAGACAGACGTCACGATGTCATAGATTCGTATTTGTCAGAAAGGCATACCACGCATACCGTGGTTTTCTTTCTGTTGCTTTATCTATATTAGGGTTGCCAACAATAAAGAATTATAGTTATCTTTTAACAAAACAAATTCACGCACAAGTTTAAGACATGAAACTTTGAAACAGCGCTGTACCTACCCCTTATTGAATCACGCTAACGATTTTACTGCATAGCTTGTAAAATCAAAATAAATCATGTAGCTTGGACTCAAGTTTGGTATATGCGGAATAATCAGCAGTTTTACTTCTACCATGTGTGAATTGCTCACACATTTATGTTTTTCTTTCACCATATTCCTTGTTCAAATATGGTATGATAAGTATTATTCTCTACATGGGGTTGATTGGAACGTCGTAGGACTGTGATTTAATACAGAAATTCAAATGAAAGCTAAATTCTGATATAGGTACCTGCGCAATTCACTTGTGAACAGCGATTTTTTATTGATTGAAGTAGCTAGCAATCCACCTGATGGTAAATGGCAACTGTAAGCTACATAACATAGAATGCGGGTGCTATCTGAAGTCGATAACATATGCGTTACTACTCCCGAGGACTAAGATAGTCGCCTTATATAAAAGTGTGTAGGCAAACTAACACCCTTCTATCGTAAAGCAAAAACTGTTTTACGCTAGGAATAAGTGGTAGTACCTCCCCGGTCGAACTACATTGGTTTTAGCACCTGGTCAATGCGATGTACAAACCCGTGTAATGTGATGATTTATTGTTAAAGAAAATCACAATTTGTAACTTAATATGTAATCTCTACAAGACATAGTCGTCTCTAACTTATATAGTAACGTAGGCTTAAGGTCCGTTAAAAATCCCTAGGTCCTCTTGAAGCGTTTAAAAATCCAAGCATATAGAACACTTCAGAACATATGTGGTACCTAACATATGTGGTAATAAGTGCCATGATAGAGCAGCGTACGGACAACTTTAACCAATTCTAAACACGACTGAATAAAGACATTTTTTATATTTTTCAGAAAACATGTAGAGTTAAAAGCCGCCTTCAAATAAAATTGCCAGACATCCTTCAAATAAATTTTAAAACCATACACGATTCATAACACAGCAATGTTAGCGCTATATCTTGTAGGTAGATACTCTGCCGCGACATCCTTGCTATAAACTTACTTTTCAGATCAATTTAAAAGAATAAGGATTCCTCATAAAATAATTAACATACAATTTATTGCATGTACAATATCACTAATTTAAAAGTAAAAGTATATTACTACTAACTGCTAATAAACGATTTATTTATTTGTTTATTTTTTTAGAACGATATCACAAATCACTACTTAGGCAACCCTAAACTCTTGTGGTCAGTTACATAACCCCAGTATATTACTCTACTCTTTGCTTAACCCTCAAACGGGCAGATCCATCACGCTTCGACGGCCGATCGTATGACTCGTGCGCGTGATAAAGTAAGACAGTGATGGCTGTGATATATTTTTATTTCTAAGTGCTTTGGTTTCATGCATTAGGAAATTGAATCTAGACGTCCTTTGATGGAATCCTTTGAATATCGTCCCAGCATTGTTAGCAATAAGTCAACGACAGGGCTTAAAAAAATATTACGTAAAATGCACTTAAAAACCATTTAATAACTTTTAAGATGGAAATATTTTACATTTAAATTATTTCTTTATACGTTTGTTTATACATTTCTCACTTTCTTAGAAAATTAGACTCTCAAAACAGTAATTTAAATAGACCTTTTTTTAAGTTAATCGCTATATAGCTTAAAAATGGTCATATTACGCATTAATCAAAAGCAATAAGATTAAATACATATTTTTAAAAGTTCCAAAGTTGTTTACGTTGAATTAAAATTTAAAACACTTTTAAAATTAAATGAAAATAGTTGACCCGGCGAACTTTGTTCCGACCAAATGTCAAAAATCTAATCAATGTTTCACCATTATAGTATACAATCTAACCTTCCTCTTGAATCACGCTATCTATTAAAAAAATGCCTAGAGATCCGTAGCGTAGTTATAAAGATCTAAGCATACATAGGGACAGACAGCGAAAAGCGATTTTGTTATATACTATAAAGAGCTATAATCAAATATTAAATTAATTAAGATTTGTAATCATTGTACATATGCCACAAATATATAAATTTTGCTTAGTGAATTTATATTATTAGTTGATAATGTTTAATAAAACCAGTTTAATAAACCCTATATTTGACTGTATGTGCAACAGTGGCTGTATGATTAAAAGTTATCGTTATTCACAATTATTTAGATTATTTAGATGATTTATCTGTATGTCAATGTCATGAAACTAAAGCAAATGTCAATGTCATTTGTTTGTATTGTAACAACAAGAACAAGCTATGAGCTTACATTTAAAAATACATTAATGCTGAAAGCGAAAATACAACGATTGCAGACCAAAAAGTAACATTTTAAAATTAATTTCAAGATCTAAATATGCAAACTAACGTAGGGGATGACGAAGGTAAGTATCAAAACATAACCTTTAAATAACTTAAAGATACCTCCTAACGAATTTGTGACGAACTAAAAATCCAGAGGTCCCAGAAATGATCTAAGCAGTGCAAATAAGAAAAAGGTTATGTCCTGTAGCAAGTCTTCGAAAAATAATAGAGAAAAAAAATCTTTAGTAAACCTTTTTTATAGTAAGATGATAGAAAGAAGCCCTTGTGTTTCGGTCTGGATGCACGAATACCAGACCTACTTTCCTTAGTATGTTGGGTGGTAGAACGTATATGTTCTATTGGTGCAGTACCGCTGTCATATCTATATCTAGTTTCAGTGGAAGGGTGTGGTTGCTGGCTCACAAGTAATAGCAGTGTTAAGGTCACTGCCGCCCATGGACATCTGTAACCAACTTTATACAGAACATGGGTTCCATCTGAAGTCAATCACAGATGCATTGCTACTCCCGAGGACTATGATGGTCGCCTCATATTTCTGGACACAGTACTAGGACAATATGAGGTCTAGGGGACAAACTTCTGCGAGGTGGTTTAACTCAGATCTCAATGGCAGCAATGCACTGTTGACTCGAATAGGAAAGAATACTATATTTTTTTATAATATAGTATTCTTTTACCTAAATAACAAAGAAATTTCTGACATCCTGCAATATTCCATACTCACCCTTTGTTAATCTGTAATTTAGATATAATTTACTAAAGCTCAGTAAGTCATATGAATTGTGATCAGTAATTAATTGGTAGTCAAGTTATAATATATCAACAAATCACTAATATAAAAATTAATTTAATTTTCCAGCCCCCTCAGACAGTAGCCTTCTAGTGATAATAGTAGACACAAATCCAAACCAGCGTTACATAACAGAAGACCCCAAGGTGCTGACAGGATGTCTGGATGCCGTCATAGCGTTTGCCAACTCACACTTGATGCAAAAGTCTAGGAATCAACTAGCTGTGATCGGCTGCCATTTTCATAAAAGGTGAGTTTGATTTTTACTTATGGGTTTATATATTTTATTTTTATTAATCATGATATCATAGTTGTATGAAGTTTAATAAGTGTTGTTTAATTACTTAATGTTTTATATAACTATATATAAAATATACAATTTAAGGAAACTAATTACAGGGTAAAAATAACCAGAACTTTTAACTATTAGTAAGTAAATTAAAAGTAAGCTAAAGCTGTGCTAATAAAGTGTGTTAGTTGGCTGTATATTATAATTGCAATTCTTCTAGATTCAGAAGATGCAAGACTGTTTGAAGTAGCTCCATTAAGATGAGGCATATATCCAGCTACGAGAGAGAGCTATGAGATGACTAAAATCCTGTTGTTTCACTCCTTAAAGATGAAGTAGAACGAAGACAAATATATTTGTTTTCTACTTCAAGTTAAAAGACACAATTAAAAAAAAGGAATGGATTAGGTCCCTAAAGCACAGTAAGGTGAGTTGGGGTAATATCGGACATGGGTTAAAACCGTAAAATTGAAACTGTAGGCTAATGCAGCCATCTTTTATCAAATTCATACACTAAATCATTTACATGGCATGGTAGGTGAAGTCGCACATACAAATAAAATGGCTGATTTAAGTCTCAAATTTTAATCGTACGGTTTTAACCCATGTCCGATATTACCCCAACTTACCTTACTACAATATCAAGTACATGTAGTCGTTTTTTGGAAGATATAAATTATTTTCTATCTGACTGACTAGGTCTCCAACGCACCCAATGATCAATGCACCACAGCTAAAAGTTCTTTGAAAATGGTATTGCAGGCAACATGTTAAATAACTGAAGGATAAGAATTATAACCTAATTAACCAAAAAACCATGAGTTATATTGTTAAATCCTATATATTAAATTTTAATCACACATTGCTTATGCATAAGCTTGTATAATTTTTAAATGTATTCTTAATGTGACTGTCTTTTACCAGTATAGTTATTAATTTATTCAAAACTTACAGTGAATACTTGTACCCGTCACCAGGAAAACCCTTAGATGTACGTCAAATAGATGGCCAGTATGAATTATTTACCCTTGTGGAGAAGACTGTTAAAATGAGGTAAATATACAATCTCCACTTTTGTATACCTTGACCACCCCCTTGGTGCAGCGGTACCCATTGCATGTAAAAAAGATTATGTATGCAATGGGTTTAAAGTTACAATTTTCAACCAAACTGATATGTGAATGATGAAGTCAAATGTCTGTCTGAGTGTTCATGTATTGATCTTTGTATGGTACCCACAACACAGCAAAAAATCTTAGAGTAGGGATATGAGTGTAAATTGTAAAGTGTTATTATTATTTTATTGTTTAATATGATCTCTAAATTAAATAACATGCTTATTAATGTATTAACTTAGTATTATATTTTAAGCTCCGGCACCTTACTGTTTAGAACTTTTGTGATCTGTTTTTTGTTTTTATCTGACTAAAGTAGCAAACGAGCATACAGTCCACCTGATGGTAAGTGGTCAATGCCGCCCATGGACATCTGTAATCAACTACATACAGAACATGGGTTCTATCTGAATTCAATCAAAGATGCCTTGCTACTCCCGAGAACTACGAATGTCGCCTCATGGGAAAGTGTGCTGGCAACCAACCCTTACATCTACACCGAAGAAATGTTTCACAATAGAAATAGGTGTGGTGATGGTACTTCCCCGGTCGAAGTACACAGGTTCTATCATCTTCAGACCGGAACAGTATTATGTTGATGATAAAATTTGACTATAGGTTATTGTTGGCAATTGTACAGATACAACTAATTGTGCTTTTATTACAGTGACTAACTTTTCCAAATTTAATATTTGCAGGTTAGTGAATTTGATCAAAAGCCAACCACAGGAAGAGAAACCAGGTGAATCATTGCTGGCTGGAGCTATTGCTATGGCATTGTGTTACATTATGAGGGTAAGTTTTGTGTTATAATATTAGAAAAGAATGTTAAGCTTTTTAAAAAATGTAAAATTCCCTACGCTATCGTGTTATCTGTAAAGATAGACATAAATAATAAATAAATGTTATAGAAATACCAAATGTCTTTGCTCGCCTCCTAAGTATGGTCAGGGCTTTAGAACATGTAATTAATATAAAAAATTAGATTGGACTTACCTAAGGTTGGCCATAATATACAATATTGCATATTGCCATGTTGTCATGTTGCCACAGTCAATTCATAAAGAGTCCAACCACCTCTAATAATATATCTTATTTACTTTATATTCTATTCTTTATGTATAGATCACTAATTAATGGTTTAGATTAAAATAATATTTTCTTTCCTGCCATTTAAGTTGACATGGTTCAGATAGACATTAGTCTTCCTTGCCACATGCTTCAAAGCAAAATACAGCACCACTTAATACTGTTATTATTTGACTGAAATAAATCTATTTCATTATCTTTTACAATAATCACATTATTATTATATTTCTCCTCATTTCTTAGTTCTATTGTTGGTGGATCTCTTATGGGTTATCAATAAGGAATGAGTTTATTATTTATTTCCAGATGCGAAAGGAGGCTGCACCAGGCATTCGCATGTGCAGTCGGATTTTGGTGATAACGGGCAGCTCCGATACAGCGGCTCAGTACATCAACTATATGAATGTTTTCTTCGCTGCACAGGTAAATATCTGCATGTGGAAAGTACATGACACTTTTGTTTATTTTCGGGTAATACGTTATGATATAATATGCCAATCAGACCTTTTCCATAATATTAACAACTAGTTAAAAATCTAAAATGACCAGTGTTTCTCCACTATATTATGCATGTATTATACATAAAAACCTTCCTGTTGAATCACTCTTTCTATTAAAGGTAACTACTAAAGGTCTAAGCATACATAGGGACAGACATCGGAAAGCTACTTTGTTTTATACTAAGTAGTGAAGTCAATGATGTTCTTTAAGTACATATGCTTTAAAAGTATATGAGTATAGTGAGTTAAATAAAAAGCTAGTGGTAAAAAATTATGTTAAAATGTCACAGATATATGTATTTATGGTTTGTTCTGTATATTATACACATTGTGTTCTATCCTCTTTCTACATAACGTATTTCTATAATGAGGTATCCTCCTCTGTTATGATTATAAAGGTCTGTTAGAAGGTTATGGGGCTATAAATGTAAAAAGATCATTTCCTCAAATGCTACAGTATTTCAATTTATTACCATGTATTAGAAGTGGTACTTGGTTGGTTCTACCAAGTACCACCGCCACACCTTTTTTTTTTCGAGGGGGGAAACTTTCATAAAGTACCCGACGTCGTGGGAGCGAAGCGGGTTATGTGGGATTCTTACCGCACTAAAACCCCCCCGGTGACTTCGACGCTGCGAAGAGGACTCCAGGAACTCCAATTGACCACCGCCGGTGTCCTCAGCGTGTGCCCCATCGAGCTCTTCCCTGGTGGGCGTGAACTGCTCACCGCATCTTCTGGCTTTTAAGGCAGCATGCAACCACACATGCCGCCGTCCTTCCCGGGGTCGCTTGGCCGGACGGTTCGAGTTCCCACTCTTCCCGCCCGCAACCCCGGAAGCCCCTTTTTTAGTCGCCTCTTACTGGCAGAGGGTACCGTAGTCCTATTCTGGCCCCGGAACTACAGGGACAACCACCGCCACACCTACCGCGTATTTCTACCGTAAAGCATTTCTTGCGTTTCGAGGGAAGGGTGTAGTTGCCGGCACACTTTCAAATGAGGCGACCGTCCTCGGAAGTAGAAACGCATCTGTGATTGACTTCAGATGGAACCCATGTTATGTATGAAGTTGATTACAGATGTCGCAGGGCGGCAGTGACCACTTACCATCAGGTGGACCGCATGCTCGTTTGCTACTTCAGTCAAATAAAAAAAATGTCTCATTTTTTTCAGAAACAGCAAGTATTAGTGGATGTGTGTTCGTTGGATAAGGACCTCAGTTTGCTGCAACAGGGTTGTGACATCACCGGCGGGCTGTACTTGAAGGTTCCCTGCTTGGAAGGCTTGTTGCAGTATTTATTGGTAAGTTAATTTAATATTGACATAGAAGTTATATAGGTAACCTTGTGACGACCCGCGTGGCGCAGCTGTTACCATACAGGTCTGACACGCAGTGGGTCCCAGGTTCGATTCCCGGCCAGACAGGTATCGGAATGATGAGTTTAGATTCTTGTTCTGGGTCTAGGTGTTTGTGTATTCATCTTTGTATGTGTCCATAGCACCCACAACACAGGAGAAGATTCTACTATGGGGCTATGAGTGTAGAAAGCGTTTATTATTATTATTATAACCTATACTACACCATTGTTGTAGTTTGAATATTACAACACCGTACACCAGTTCATTCATCCATTCATTGATTGATTCAATCATTCATGCATTGATTCATTGTTTTAGTTTTGACTATTACAACATCGTACACCAGTTCATTCATCCATTCATTGATTGATTCAATCATTCATGCATTGATTCATTCACCCATTCATTGATTCATTCTTTCATTCGTCCATTCTTTTATCCTTTCATTCGTTCATCGATACATTTATTCGCCAGCCCTTTCAGGTTCTCTGCTGGGAATATGCCTACCCTAATGGAAATTTTGCTGATTGTGACTGTGTCTGGCACACACACTTCAATAATCACTGTGGACGTAGAGGTTAAACAGGAAGACATAGCTGCTTATTTCCTCTTTAACTTTTGTGGCTTGACTATTTCTTGCTTTTTTTGAAGATAAAAGTAGCTAAAGAGCATGCATTTCATCTAATGGTAAATGGCTATTGTCGTGGATATCTGTAAGCAGCTTCTTAGAGAACAGGGGTTCTATCACTAGATAGTATAAAACAAAGTCGTTTTCTGCTGACTGTCCCTATGTATGCTTAGATATTTAAAACTACGCTACGGATATTAATGCAGTTTTTTTCATAGAGTGATTCAACAGAAAGGTTTTTATGTATTACACCTGCATAGTATAGTGGAGGAACACTAATAATGTTAGATTTATGACTTTTAAGCAGAACGAAGTTCACTGGGTCAATTAGTAAAAATAAATTACGCATGCGTTGCTGATTCCGAATAATAAGGTAGTCGCCAGACTGTTACCGTGCCCGCTCAGCTGTGAAGGTCGTCAATAGGAGGTGTCAATAGGTGTAACAATTTACATTGGGTTACCGCGGTTGCCTATAACCTAAAGCATTATGAGGTAACCCTTAACCAGCAGTGCGACAATTGAATTGACGTGCATATGGGTGTTCCACAGTGGGTGTTCCTACCCGAGGCGTGCGAGAGACGCGAGCTGGTGCTGCCGGGGCGCGGCCGCGTGGACTACCGCGCCGCCTGCTTCTGCCACCGCGAGCTGCTCACCATCGGATACGTGTGCTCCGTGTGTCTCAGCGGTACGTATGGGGGGGGAGGGGGGGCAAGTAATCCCCGGTAGATAGTTGGGGGAGCCACTACCAGGTAGAGAACTGGAGAGATAGAGGGAAACAGAAAGAGAAGGAGGAGAAAACTAGAGAGGGAAATGCGCAGAGAACTACGCCCCAGTTGATAGAGGAACCAGAGAGCCACTACCCCCAGTAGATAGAGGAATAGAGAGGTAGGGGATACAGAGTCACTATCCCGCAGTAGATAGAGGACTGGAATGTATAAGACCCAGAGAATTATTATGTAGTTACGTAGAGTATTGTTACGTAGAGATTTGAAATTGGTAGATCCAGTGTAGTTCAACCGGGTACCACCGCCACACCTATTTCTAGCGTAAAGCAGTTCTTGCGTTTCGATGGAAGGGTGTGGTTGCCGGCACACATTCACATGAGGCGACCATCCTAGTCCTCGGGATTAGCAACGCATCTGTGGTTGACTTCAGATGGAACCCATGTTCTGTATATAAGTTGATTACAGATATTCATGAGCGGCAGTGACCACTTACCATCAGGTGGACTGCATGCTCGTTTGCTACTTCAATCAGATAAAAAAGAGAACGTAAACTAGAACCACTACCCTCTAGGGGATAATAAGCCGAGAGCGCTACTCCCTCTCAGTAGATATACTAGAAAGATGGGTGTGGTTGCCAGGACACATTCACATGAGGCGACCATCATAGTCCTCAAGAGTAGGAACGCATCTGTGATTTACTTCTGATAGAACCCATGTTCTGTATGAAGTTTATTACAGATGTCCATGGGCGGCAATGACCACTTACTATGCGGTGGACTGCTGCTCGTTTGCTACTTCAGTCAGATAAAAAAAAAAACTACGTAACGGCCTATTGCTAAAATCGTTGCACAATATTTTTTTTTACTCTCATCGCCGGCAGCATCAGTTCTTATAGAAATACTATGTATTCACATACCAAGCGTTAAGGAACCAATAATTAGAAATTATTGATGCTTATTTTTGTAGTATGTAAAGGTGAACTAGTATGATCAATTAACGATTATTATTTTATTTGATTGAAATACCTGTGGGACCTCCTCGATGAAACTACACTGTTTTTACCTCCTGGTAATATATTTATTTTTCCTACAATTATAACATTTATTTATATTTATTTTTCTTTTACAGTGTTCTGCAAATTCAGCCCTATATGCACGACTTGCCAGTAAGTAATCTATAATATTAATGCGTGAAGCAAAAACTTGTGATGCATTTTAAAGTAACTTACCGCGGACGGAGGAGTATGTAATTTTGCACGATTATAGTTGAAGTAGAGAAGGAGTGCGGAATGTTAATATTTTTTTCAAATAAAGCACTCACGCTTTCTACGCTCATAGCCCCACACTAGGATTTTCTCCTGAGTACCATGGACACATCGGTGAAGGAAAACATCGTGAGGAAACCTACACACCCGAGAGTTCTTTAAAAAAAAAAAAAAACTTCTCGGAGGTGTGTGAAGTCCACCAATTCGCACTTGGCCAGCGCGGTGGACTATGGCCTAATACTCTCTCATTCTGAGAGAAGACCCGTGCCCAGCAGTGGGACAATAATGGGTTGACGACGACCATGGACACACACAAGACGAATACACAAACACCCAGACCCAGAACATCATTCATCTATACTCATCATTCAGATACCTGTCTGGCCGGCAATCGAACTCGGGACCCATTGCGCGTCAGACCGGTATGGTAACCGCTCCGCCACGTGGTCGTCATTATACATTTTATTTAGTGCTAGAATTTTGTGTCTTTAAAGTGGCATACTATGTATATGTACTATGTATATGTATTATGTATACTATGTATATGAGCAAATTAGAACTAACACTATCTTTTTGTTTTCAGCACTGTTTTCAAAATTGGTGGTCCGCTTCCCGTCAAGAATAAGAAACGGAAGTTGAAAGTTTAAAAGATAAGGTATTATTTTTTTGTGTATTTATCTCACGTGAATTATAGGATTAAGTTTTGCATATTTGTGTTTTATTCAAAGTATATTTCCTTTAGAAATAATGGATAACTCACACTAATAACTTTTCACAAATTTCCTCTTACAGATTTCAATTTTCGTAGAATGACAGACAATTTTATGCACTACTAACAGCAGACATTTACTAACTGTTGCCTACAAATATAATATGCGATATAGACACACAGATATAAAACAATCATTAATTCTCTTTAGCCATCCATCCATCCATCAGCCTTCGAATGTCCACTGCTGGACATAGGCTTCCCCTAATCTTTCCCGCTTCGGTCGGTCCAGGGCCGGATTAGCCACATAGCAAAAGTAGCAAATGCTACGGGCTCCGCGACTAGAGGGGCGTGACGGCCCAACACTTACCTTTTTTTTTATCTGACTGAAGTAGCAAACGAACAGGCAGTCTACCTGATGATAAGTGGCCACTGCCGCCCATGGACATCTGTAATCAACTTCATACAGAACATGGGTTCCATCTGAAGTCAGTCTCAGATGCGTTGCTACTCACGAGGACTAAGATGGTCGCCTCATGTGAAAGTGTGCCGGCAACCACACCCTTCTATCGAAACGCAAGAAATGCTTCACGCTAGTACGAAGTACACTGGTTCTACCACCTGCTATTTATATTTTACTATCTTTGCAATCTTAAAAAACTTAAACTGAACGAAGATCATTCATTAATTTCTAAATCATTCAAAATTTTCCCATATTAAATGCAGAAAACTTTACCAGTAACAGTTTTGTTTTATTTAATACCTTCAAGCTAAGGATACACTAAGGGACAAATGTCCCACGACATGTAACGGCGACATGTCAAGCAAAGTCGGCCGAATCCGCTTGACATATATGGCGACAACGCGTGTCTTGTGTCCGCAGAGCCGACCGATGTTACCGTACATGTCGACCTAAGTCCGGCAACGTCGCACTGCTTCACCTAACGTCACTAACGACTAGTGTCGCAGGACATTTGTCCCCTAGTGTATCCTTGGCTTTACGGCAAACTATGGGCCTCCTGTCAGAATTTGCTACAGGCGTGCTGGCTTAATCCGGCACTGGGTCGGTCCTGAGCCATCTGAATCCAGCGATTACCCGCCCCTATTTAGCCATTTTAGTGGAATATCTGAATTTGATTTTATTGGATTTCTACATCATAAATAAACCTTTGTAAAAATTTCAAGGCGCTTAGATGGCGCTTTCATTCTCTTTTAGATGGCGAAATCCGAAACTAGGCGGTAAGTTACAAAATATTTTTTTTTAGTAGACACCTAAAATTGCGCGCGCGGTCAAAGAAAAGGGGGAGGAGGGACGACATTTTAAATTGTTAGGTACTAGTTGACCCGACGAACTTCATTCCGTCTAAAAGTCAATTTATCTATTAAAAAAACTGCATTAAAATGCGTAGCGTAGTTTAAAGATCTAAGCGTACATAGGGACAGACAGCAAAAAGCGACTTTGTTTTATACTATGTATTGATAACGATATGAATATGAGTATAAAATGAAAGCTAATAAGTAGACCATTAGAAATGTATATGACAATACATATTAGTATTTTGAGGTAAAATCCAAAAAACGTTTAAATTAAATATTTAAAAAAAAAAAAACAAAAAAGCGATTTATTCGTTTTTCCCAGACTGTTTTTTTTTATAATTTTACAATGTTACTTGTTTGTCATTTTTAAGCGAAACTAACCGATGGCACATTAATATAGGTTTTTTTTTACAAAATGAATTCTGATCGATTCCTTTCCAAGGGAAACAGTTTTATCAAAATCTGTTTCTAGCCGGTGAAAATGCTGAAACGAATTATATTTCAGTATGAAATGAAATGAAATGTCTTTATTTTGCATAGGCCCGCGGGGGCACTTACACATAGTCAGTTACATTTTTTTTCTTACACTACCACCGGATCGGAACACGACCTCAACTGAGAAGATCCGGCAAGAAACTCAGCGGGTTTGTCTTTTTTCTTATTTATATTCATTTTTTTAATATTATTACAATCATGTTTTTTTTTACATGGTAATGAAAGTTAGCTCCAGTATCTTGCCTTACAGTTCAGTAAAAGAGAGCCCTGTTTGGCAAGATACGTATCTCTCCCTAATCTTTATAGTTTTAGATTTCGCCATCCACACACACATGACGAATTGCCCCTTTGTATAAAAATATAATTATCACTAGTATTCTTGACCAATCGAAATTCACGGCCAGAAGTAAATAGTAATTAAGTTGATAAGAAAATCTAAAAATGACAAAGGCGCCGACGTAGCGCGTGCTTTTTAATTCTTGATTAAAGTCAAATTATTATAAATAATGATAATTGTTTGATAAGGATTATCAGTCGCGATGCAGGTATAAATTGCATTATCAGCTTGATACGTGGAAGGAAATGAATAATAAGTATTTGTTTTTGTATCCGAACGCGTCAGAAAGATAATATATTTCAAGCTACGTCCATATGCATGTTTGTATGTATGTTTTTTTTATCTGACTGAAGTAAACGAGCATGCAGTCCACCTGATGGTAAGTGGTTACTGCCGCTCATGGACATCTGTAATCAACTTCATACAGAACATGGATTCCATCTGAAGACAATCACAGATGCGTTGCTACTCCCGAGGACTACGATCGCCTCATATAAAAGTGTGCCGGCAACCACACCCTTCTATCGAAACGCAAGAAATGCTTCACGCTAGAAATAGGTGTGGCGGTGGTACTTCCCCGGTGGAACTAAACTGGTTCTACCACCTTAGTATGTATGTCCAATTCTTTTGCACCCACTATACCCGAGACAGCTTGACAGATTATTATTACGGTTATTTAGTGTTTTAAGATATCATAAGAATCCCACATAACCCGTGTCGCTCCCACGGCGTCGGGTACCTTTGGAAGGTTTCCCTTTTGTAAATAGAAAAGGTAGGAACCTACTAAACACTTTGAACAAAAACATAACAGAACTTAACATTGTTGTTATAATTATAAACAGAAATAAAAATATAAGTGATAGTGGGGCCTCTGCAGTTAAAACACTAAGGGATATATTACATTTAAATAAGTCAATTTAAGAAAATATTATCAGTCTTTATTCACATACAAACTTTATACACCAAACGTGAAATACTATAAGATTTCGATACAAACAATACCATTACAACATATTACTATATTTGTACTTAACTATTTATGTTTGTATCTTATTACAAATTGGGAATGAAGTTAAGTACTTAATATTACCTACTTCATATAACAATGGCGAATTAAAAAGGAATTTGTTGCTAGAAAAAGTAATGTTGCATTCCTTAATCTTCGCAAAATGAGTACACAATGTAGTTATTTGTACAAAATACATTTGACCCCTTTTTCCCCTCTTAAGTATATTTAACATGACAAACATATAAGAAAATTGTATACCTTTTACATTATTTTACGAAATATATATTCTTAAATACATCTGACATTACGGCATTTAATACAGAATAAAAGATAACGATACAGTACCCTTAGTACGTATGACGCACGTAAACAATGATTGCTTTGAAGATGAAAACTCATACCAGGGACAGAGCAAAATATTAGAACAAATTTATCCCACGCAATCACGGAAGCCATACATTTTTCCGTGATAAAAAGAAGCCTATGTGCTCTTCAGACCATAATCTACCTCTTTTGCAAAGTTCGTATGAATTTAGTCGTTCTTGGGTGATTGAATAACAAACGTCCATCCATCAAACGTTTACATTAATAATAGTATTTATATAGTAAAAGATTATAAAAATATGTGTTTTTTCTGTCACAGCACTTTCTCTATCTCTAAAAGTAATTAAACTAGTTTAACATATCGCTGGTGCGTGCTGAATACTTGGTGCTCTAAGTACGTTGTGGTTACTGGCCTTTTAATATAATTTTATAATTCCGACTTCATAATTAATGAAGTTAAAAATTCAATGTTGTTTTAATTTCGTAATGAATGAAGTGAAAATTATGAAATTATATTAAAGAGATAAGAACAAAAAGCATTGTTTATTTTTTAATCAAGTCTCCTGAAAAATTTACGTTTTTAAATTTTGTTATTATTCAATCCAAGCGGCGATGTACATATTTAGGTACATAACATTTACACTTGGCTCAATCAAACTTAACATTCAATACAAATTAAGTTTCATCGCCTATCCATACAAAACAAATCTTAACTTACTCATGGACCTAATTAGGTAGGATTAGATATAATGTCATATTTTAACTTATCACATAAGAATAAACGATAGTCACCGCTGATAAAACTAAAGATCACTAGGATAACGAAATATAATCGTGAAACTATATAATGAAATTGCTACTTTATGCAACGTATTATGAAAAATTAGGTTGTGTCCCTAATAGGCAAATTGTTAGCGGCCGACTGAAAATGCAGCGTATCGGTTTAGTACGTCCTTCTATATAATATTTGAAATGAAGTGTCCACAGTTTGCTAATATGCGCTCACTTTATGCAGGGGACACAACCTTATGCCTAGCTATATAAGCAGAGTTATGGGGACTGAAAACTATTTTTTTTTGAGAAAAAAAACTATGTTTTTTGAAAAAAAAAATCAGTCTAGACTAGCCGAATTTTTTTTCACTGTCCACCACTATTACATTATGTACCAATAGAGTTCCTTGATCTTGATTGCTTTGCTTAGGTTTTATATGGTAGGTAGCCGTTTTTGCGTTAGTCAAATAACTATTTATTAATAAATTTTTTGAAAAGGTAAATTTTGACGCATACCATTTTAATGAGAGATTATAACCCCTAATTCGAAATCTATTGGACCATCTGATCTAACAGCACTTTACAAAGTAATACAATTTTATTATTATTGTTTAATCATCATTACCAGCAGGCTATTTGCAAGCGGATCTCAATTGAGCTCAAATTTATATATAAAGTCAACTAATTTATCAAAATAAATTACACACACATAAAGAAAACAGATAAAGCAATGTTTTATCTTTGATGGTATAATCAAAACGCCAGGTTTAATTTCTGAAATATTATCAAAACGTGACCTTACCTTTAATGATTTTTATCATTGAACTAATTTTAGACCCCGTTCTATATCTATTATGTATAGAATATATACGCGACCTGATTTAGTTATGTAATGCAGCGGTTGACAATTCGTAGCAGTCGACCCTCTCGTTTCAGTCCGCGGATTTTCCTAGAACTACTCATGTGCCTAAAACGTGTATTGTCGCCGTCAAAATATTCGGACTACCGAATCATTTGAATCGAATTATTAATAATGTGGCGACCTCCTGCAACTCATCAAGAGATGGCGCTACTAGTATTCTGAAACACGCTATCGAAGTATTCTCAATACCCCGCATATATATAAGTTCCAAACAACGACTGTCGGAGCACGGCCGCTCCCCAGGCATGATCACCTAGCCTGGCCTTAGATCTCCCTTTGCCAAAGTACTATGGAATAGGCCCAGCCTCCACCAAAGCGGAGATGTGTAAAGTGGAGACGAGAGGGGATATATTTACTAGGATACAATATTAACTGGATCGGAGATATGCGCTGGCTATAGCGGAACCAACACCTAACTTGCGGCGCCGCTCAATGACCGCCACTCAAATTTTGCCAGTTTGCGCGGCACAGCTCACATCTACACAACACCGCACAGCTTCGATGGAGACACCCTAGCGGAAAAACATCACTTCTCGTCTCCGCTTCAGACATATCCGTATATCTCCGCTTTGGTGGAGTCCGGGCGTAATCCATAGTAAGAGGTTATTATGCTAGGAAATAAGCATTTTTTCGCTCATAAATTGTAATGTACATTTCCAGCCGTAACATGCTATCTACTTTAAAATGATGAACATAAGGCTCATACGCGGCGAATTCGTGAGATGTGTATTCACCCTTATAGTTATTTGTTCCGCCAATAAAACATTACAATTATCGCTTAACTACTTTATTGTAACAATATCCCATTGTTCCTAATGCACTTACCGATATTCATATCTCTATTTACACGTACATTTATATACATTATCTGTTCATGCCTTAGAAAAGTTAGAAGCTTGTCGAGATAGTATCGGTATATAATGACGTAGGCGATAATACAAACGATTACAATCGCGACTGTTTTAATAATATAGTTAATTCGCGTAACATGTACGCAGTTACACGAAAAATGTATGGATAAATTTCAGTACCTACTGAGAATTGGTCTTAAAGCAATTGTGACGACCTCTTTTATCTGATGGTAAGTGGTAACTGTCGCTCATAGACATCTTTAAGCAACTTCAAACAGAACTCGTGTTCTTTTCGAAGCTAATCATAGATGCGTTGCTACTCTCGAGAACTATGATAGTGGCTTCATTTGTAAGTGAACCGGCAACTATATTCAAACGCAAAAACACCTTTATGCTACAAAAAACAGGTGTGGTCCTTTCCGGTCAAACCTACCACCGTTTCTACCAACCAACCAACTTTTTACCACCTTAAAAACACCTACAACCTCCACATATACGTTCTACCTTACATATTAAAATAGTTTCTAAAATTACCTAATACCGAATGCTATGTTTTGTCTATAATTTGGAAGGCTATATCTATTTCTTCCTCCGGCGATGTGTGGTCTGAGCTGGTACGCCGAACGTCTGTCTTCTTAGACTCTGTGAAGGAAGTTTGGTTCGTCGGGGCGTTGACGTGATACTCAACGCTCTTTGATTTTTCAACTGTTTGGAGATTCTGGAAAGATAAACAGGCGTTAATAAGTTTGAGTTATTATTATTATATTAATACGTGAAGCAAAAATTTGTGACGGATTTTTAAGTAATATGCCGCGGACGGATTAGTATGAAATTTTGCACGGTTATAGTTGACGTAGAGAAGGAGTGCAGAATGTTAATATTTTTTTCAAATAATGCATTTTTCATACATAAAATCAACTAAAAACACATTACACACACTGCCTTGCATTTGTCACAAACACATATGTACTTAGTAAATGAAAATGAAAAGACACAACGTCAAGAATGTCAGATGACATTTGATTTTTAATTTAAATTACGGTCGAATTTCGGCCGATGCTACGGGTGACTAGTAAGTATTAATGTTTTAAATCATTTTAAGTTTTAATGTGCCGATTGCCATTACTGATGGAACTTTACTTCGTTTGAGAAATGGAATGCTTTATGACGAAAAAAGATCTTCATTTTTGTCTCCTAAATTAGGAATGGATGTCTATGAAAGATCATTGCTTCAAATCTGAATCTTGTTCGAATAATAATGTCTACTAGTCACCCGTCGCATCGGTCGAAATTCGACCGTAATTTAAATTAAAAAACTAAACTTCATATTGTCCAAAGTAGCACGAATATTTCTCTAATTCAAATAAAATTTAATATTTTTCAAGTAATTTTGAACGCGGCCGTTCAATATAAAAAGAGGTTTAATTAGTTATGCCGCATTTAAAAGTAAAGTATTTTGACAAAGTGATCTGACATTTTTATCGTTGTATTTTCATTGAATGTTCTATTTCGTTTATTATTTATGTGTTTGTGACAAATGCACGGTAGTGTGTAATATGTTTTTAGTTGATTTTTTATATGATATATGCATTATTTGAAAAATATATTAACATTCTGCACTTCTTCTCTACGTCCACTATAACCGTGCAAAATTTCATACTAATTAGTCCTCGGCATATTACTTAGAGGTGCACCACAACTTCACGTATTAATATAACGATAATAATACAAGGCGTTCCAATTGCTACATACTCACTCCTTTATTTTACTGTACGTTTACATTAATTAACCTCCATTATTAACACCCTAATTATAAATTCAGGTTAGAAAGCAAGGTTATAGGCAGATTATCGTACGTTGATTTATGTTACTATCTTGTTATTATATTCTTAAATCTAACGAAGTCAATTGTGTACAATTGACAAAAAACTTACCAGTTAACCTAACAATCAACTTACCAAAAAAGGCTTTTAAAAGTTTTAAATAAAAAATAATAATTAACATTATTCACACAAAGATGTTTTTATTTACGTCCCGAGTTCGATTACAAAGACGGACAAATACCAACAAATATTTGTATCCAACGTTGTCCTATGAGATTCAAAATTTATTTTCATACTTTCACAATTACCTATGTTATTCGAACATTACTATAATATATAACAGAGAAAGTAAATAAAATTAAATAACATAAACTAGACAAAATAAAAACTAAACTTATAAATAAATAACAGCCAGCTCATAATTATTTCGAACATCACTTGATATTTCGAATATTCCCATAACTATATATTTAATCATATACTTATACCTAGTTAGTGTCTACTTCTCCATAAAACCCCACGGACAGATAATTGGGTTTAAAGAATCATTCATTTCTCATAAGACATACAAAGGTCACTTAGAATGAGAAACTTAAAAGGTAAATAATACAATTTTGTCAGAGAGACGTGTGTGTAATGTAGCAAAGTATGCAGGATGTGTGTGTGAAAGGGTGTTGGAGTGTTTATGCGTTTGCATGTGTTGTTTGAGTGTGTTTGAGATATATATTTTTTATAATTGAACCTGGCGATAAGGCAGACGGGCTACCTGATGGAAAGTAGTCACCGTCGCCTATGGACATTTGCATCATCAGAGAAGTTGCCAATGCATCGCCGGCTTTGAAGGAGAGCTCTTTTCACACCTATTTTAAAGAGCCCCGTGTCATAACGCTCCGGGAATACCTTAGGAGGAATTCACATTCCACATCTTGCACGTCCGTGGCAAAAACAAGCGTGCAAACCGAACCGTTGAGGACCGCCACGGGTCCAGTTGATGCGGATGGAACCTCATCCTTCGGCGAGTGGTGCGGTGGAGGAAATCAATTCTATTTGACGATAGCTTGCCACCTTCTCCCAAAACGAAAGACACTTCGTCTACCTTCAATTTCCTCTGTTTAGGAGTTGCCTCCGTTCCGTTTTATTGAAAATGTTGTAGTTTGCATTCTCAACCGATGTACATAATAACTTTAAGTACCTACCTCTCCATAAAGCTCCAAGGACAGAGAATTCCGTTTCCGATTGGCCTGCCTCATCCTTCCAGATCTAGATATTGACAGCTTCCGTCTACCGTCCAGCGGTGGCGTGAAGTCTTTGTCCTCCTCGGTTTCCTCGTATCGGGAGTTTTTCCTCCGTTCCGTTGTGTTAAAGATGGACTTGATGAATTTGGCCATTTTTTCCGTTAAGTTCCTTTGGTTTGAAATTCAATGCACTCCGCAGTAGGTATTATCTGCTCATGTTATCTGTAAAAAATGTTTAATTATTGATCCTTTAATTATCACTAGAGTTTTCTGTACTTTTGTCCGCTATAATTAGGTGCGGCGGTGGTTTCTACCCGATCGAACCATACATCTTGCAATATATTGAAAGAATAGAAGAGCCTACACCTATAATTATGTTATTCCATCTCATATTTATAAACATATTGCATCTCTTTTGAGCATATGAATGGATTTCAGTCACATGTACCTACTAGTAATGTGTGATATTCGCATTCACAAAAATTGTGCGAATGTTTAGCGAATACTGAATTGCAATGATTTGCAAAAAATTCGCGAAATACAAAGTCAAATCTCTAAAAAATGTTGGCAAATCTACTTCCTCCGCCCCTATACAAAAAATGAAAATAAGCAATTTTTCCATTCGCATTCGCATTCGCGAATGTTCAAATATTAACGTCTACAAATCTACATCTACATATTAACGTCTACAAGGCTACATCACTAATAGGTATGTAGCGAGGGAGACAGAAAGATCCTGATTCTTACCGGCAGATTTTATTTTAACATATTTATTAGAAGCTTGAATTAATTCGTTACAAGTATAAATATCTATACAATCATATCTTATCTGATGGTATCTTGATGGATACGTTGAGATACTCATCATTAATTTACCTACTAAGTATAACAAAATGGACATTTAACTAACTTAAAAAAATATGGAAGTCAAAAGTTTGTAGGTATTATATTATTAATAGTTTGATAAGTACAAGGATCAAGTACTGAATACTGATAGTAATATAATTGTACTTATTCGTTAATATGATACCTTCTTATAATATTGCACGTGAAGCATTTCTAGCTTTTCGGAGGAAGGATGTGGTTGCCGGCACACTTTTATATGAGGCTACTATCTCAGTCCTCGGGAGTAGCAACGCGCCTGTGATTGACTTCAGATAGAACCCATGTCTTGTTTGAAATTTCTTAAAGATGTCCATGGGCGGTAGTGACCACTTCAGACCATCAGGTGAACTGAATGCTCGTTTGCTACTTCAATCAGATAAAAACAGTTTGCTAATTTTACAGAGATATACATATATTCAGAAAGTGAACCTTATTTTGAGCTGTAAAGGTTTTTCTATAAATTTCTGTTAATTGCTGCAAAAAACTTGCTAACCTAACGTTAAAAATCATGAAAGTTAAGAGGTGGCATTTTTTTGTATAATTGACAGATCTAGCCTTAAACTGTAAGTAAACAAGTACTTAAGTCCATCCGTGACCTTCAAGGGATCAGGAAAATTTCATGAATAAGAAAACCTACAGGTACGGCCATCAAAATGTACTTTTAGCGGAGACAAAGAAAACAAGTTAAAAAAAATAGGGTTCATTGATGAAAAATAGGGCTCGCCTGTTTATAGCTTTTGTACCTACATTGTGGGGGTACTCCTTGCAGTTCTTATTTCGGGATAGGGAGATCCTCACATTTGACATTAGATTCTTTCCAAAGTTTACTTTTGGTTTGGTTAATCCCTTCCCCTCCTCATCGCCAATAATTTATAGTACTTACCTACCTTACTTCATTAGGTACTGTATTATTTTGTTTAACATAAGTGAGCACATCAAATATTAGGTAGGTAACTTGTATTGCTTGTTTAAATGAATTATCAATTTAAACTAAAATGAATTCACGTAATTAATGTAGGTACTTAAACTGACTTAGGATCAATATTAGGTACTAGCTAATACTCAGGGCCTTATAGTTAAATGCTCACTGTGACCATAAGCCTTAAAGAATCCAACGTTACTTCAAGCAGTCCTCGGTTTGTTTGAAGTTAAAAATATCCTATACATTCTACATCATACATACATATGTATGTATGATGTAGAACGTATGGGCGACGTTGACTACTGGACGTTTCACTACCCGAAAACAATCTAAAGATTCCATACCTACGAACACCATAAACCACGCACCATTCACATGATCGATAAAACCCATAAACATGAATATTACACAATTACCTACTTATATACAAAGCAATAATTACCTGCCTTACAATTTCTTGATAACTTCACCATTCGCACTTGTCAAATGATAACACGTGTGGTATAATTTGCAAGCGATAAGTTACTGCATTGTGTTTGCAAATTTCCTACTATTTACCATATCAAATGATAAGGCACGATAGTTTATCATTGGGTATCGAGTTTTTATGATAATGATAAAGATAATCATTACCGTTAATGATTATGTTTGTAAGCTTTTGATTTGATGCCGTTCAGATTAAAGGAAAGAATAGTAATGCAAATTATTGTATGCAACGCATTATTATATCTTCATTTCGATGCTGTTATCGTCATGGGTAAATAGCGTGAAGGTCGTGTAAAAATTGCATTAGACTAGTTAAAAACGTAGCTCAGTCTTATCGAGTAATTATCTTAAAATAATCCTTGAATAAATCACCAGCTTCGTTAATAGCCGCATCTCATGCACCGTTTAACGTTTTGTGAAATCTGTGGTCGATTCGAGATGTGGTTTAGGCATTTGTGCTATGGGGCTGAGATTCAAACCCCAGACACGGACTTTTAAATGTTTGAAGTTGTCTTTTACTTTTAACCTTGTTTATTTTTCATATCCCCATCAACCCATTATTGGCCCACTGCTGGGCACGGGTTTTATCTCAGAATGAGAGTTTAGGCCATAGTCCACAGCGCTGGCCAAGTGCGAATTGGTGGACTTCACACACTTCCGAGAACTTTTTTTTTTAAAGAACTCTCGGGTGTGGAGGTTTCCTCACAATGTTTTCCTTCACCGAAAAGCAGTGATAATTAATTTATAATACGCACATAAATCAGTGGTGCGTGCCTGGGTTTGAACCTCGGACCTCGCGATCGAGAGGGCAAGTTTCAACCATTTAGCTATCACTGCTCATTTTCATATACCTAATCTTAATTTAAATGGGTTTGTATGACGGAATAGTTATTTGATAGCACACCTTTTGCTGGTCAATAACGCAACGAATATTCTAGACCGCCAATGGTTATCGTTTTATGAGTAATAAGTTGGAACGCCGAAGATTGACACGTATCTCCTTTACCACATCCGTCCAATACACAGATGCGATGAAAACTGCTATCGTTAGGCAGATATAAATCGTCCCTGTAGTTCCTGGATAAGAATAATGCTACGGCATCCCCTGCCTGTCGTAACAGGCGACTAAAAGAGGCTTCCCAAGTTGCGGGCGGCTATACGGTGGGAACGACGGAAACCATTGGGTCAGGCGATCTCGGGAAGGACGGCGGTATGTGTGGTCGCATACCATCGTAAAGACTCGACGGGGCGGTGGGTCCAGCTGCCCATCTGAGAGGAGCCCGATGTGGCAACGCGCTTAGAGGAATCCCGGAGTCCTCTTATAACGCCGAGGACGGCCACCGGGGGGGTTTTAGTGCGGTAAAAATCCCCCATAACCTTGCGTCGCTCCCACGGCGTCGGGTACCTTTTGAAAGTTTCCCCCTCAAGAGCAAAAAAAGGGGCACATTTAAATAAAGCGGTGATTCCACTGGAGAAGAAATAACATATTGGCGCCAGTAGGTTAGCTAGCTCAGTCGCGTAGCAGAGATGTTTCTCGCGCGGAGCCGAAGATTAATTTCTCACCACCCATTTTGGAGTTCAAATTTGCGTAAAACAAAAAAAAACGTGCAAATTTAATACACATATCAGAAGTGAACTATTTTTGAAAAACTCTTTTTCAAATCTCGTTTATATTTATACCAATGTCTAGTGGCATCTTAAATCCTGTTTTTGAGACACTGTAGAAGCTCAATTTTATAAGGTCTCAAATCTTAATACAAGATATAAAAGTTAAAATGTTGTTTTATATTTAGCCAGGAGCGTCGTGGCGCCTGCCCATAGTTATCGATTTATTTATCGACACATCAAGATTAATTAAGTGGACAATCCTAAGTTTGTTTATAAGTAGCGGTCGGTGTAACAGCCCACTTAATATCAAGTGGTTACCTACTGCCGCCCATGTTTATTTATATTAAAAGATATATTACCTTACCACATACGGATGATTTATTGCGTTGCATGATACATAATAACTTTATACCATACCGAAACATTTGGCATCCAAAGTATTTGGCTTCATCCAATCAGGTAACCTCGTCAGTCCGTATTACAGATTATAAAAAAATCGTAAAAAAAAATGTACGTTAATGATGATGATGCTTCTGAAAACTAAGTTGGAGAACACACCCTTCAAACTTAACATCAGTGTTTAAATAAAACAAAATGGTTTCAATAAAAAAATTCATTTAATCGAACTTATCAAAATATTAATGAAAATACAATTATTATGCAAACAACGTGACGTGGACGTAAGGCGGGCAGATTATTAGCCAGACTTAAGATTAGCCAATCATTTCATCAGTACACTATAACACAATTAAAATAACGATACAATAAAATCTTGACATAAATATACCACATTATGGCCTGATTTCATATCAAGAATTTTTAAGTTAAACAACTTTCTTCATTGAATCCATTTACATTGAAATAATTCGAAAATATAGGTTATTTTTATTACACCTATCTGAAGTTGGTCACAGATGCGTTGCTACCTAAGACAGTTGGAATCATATATCCTACCAAACGACTCGTATTATGTGGTACGATAGCACACCGCTTCTGGTGTCAGGTAGAAATAAAAACATCTAGGCTTCCCCCCCCCCCCCCTTCCAGAAAGCTAAACCGTTGAATATAAAATGTATACGTAAAAGATAGCTTCAATTTTCATAGCATAATTTATTTACGCTGTATAGTACATACATATCGCTCATCCTATGGAAAATGACGTAATTACTTTTTAGTTCCTTTTCAGGAGAACGTTTTAAAAGTTTGACATTAAAAATATAATGTTATATCTCATCATTCAGATACATTTTCTTATTACTTATGTACGTTACCCTTTTATCAAGAATAATTTTAAGTAATTTCGTAAGGAAAATATAAAAAAATGCCATTATTATGCTTATGCCATTCGGCTTTTTGGTAATTATGTCGTCATTCTATTGGATGAGCGATATGTACTTCCTACCTAGCGGCTGTAATTTGCAGCTGCCAGACACATTCAAACCTATTTTATTAAAACACATACAATTAATCTTTGTTAAACTAAAATAAAAATCATTTGCTTATTCACTTTAAATGAATTGATTTCCTGAAATAATTGTACAAGCAAAAAAATATCAGAATTTTAAAATAAAAAATTGCACTATTTACAAATATACAATGCTTCGTGAAAAATAGAAATTTAAACATTTCTAGCCGATCAACACAGTTAATAAGAAAATTCAATTTTAACTAAACTTAGATAGAACCAAAAATGTATATTGCTTAGCATCCGAGACCATTTAAGGTCCTTTGAGCCGAATAATGAGTTTGAAAAGATGCAAAGTAGTTCCGCATTTTATATTCGTACAACGTCTAGAGTTTTCTATTGATTGTCGCTTTGATTTTTAGCTAAATATTAGCATTATTTTGATATTCAAGCGAAAATGTAGGTCTTAAGATAAAATTTTGTCACATAAATTGTATGGATTAAGTACAGATGATAATTGCATGTGCCTGTTCCAAAAAATGAGCAACTGTTATGGATTATGGATTATTTTTCTTCTAAAAATGATTGGAATATGACATTAAGCATTGTAAGAATATTATAGTAATACTAAAAATCATTCCTTGTATCATGGAAAACCATTTATTTATGTCCAATTTGTCTCATTTTACCTTTTAAACATAACTAACGACTTTAAGTAATGCAAGTATTTACACCATGTTACTTAAGTTTTGTATCGAGTCAAAAATTACACTGAATTCATGCAGTTGATGAGTTAGCACCACGATAAAAAATCATTTCTCACTGGGAACGATCTTACATATTTATTTTATACATAGATATAAGTTATACAAAACGATTTTACTCAAAAGCATTTGAATGTATCATTTAGAGCCATCACAGAACTTTCTTAATCTTTTTAAGTAAATGTATTAACAGAAGTATTAGCTTCATTTTGAGGCATCTTTATACATTTACAGACAAACACAACGCCAAGTAATTTGCCGAACAATGACGAATGTATTAACCCATACAAATAAACGCAATAAAATTTTACTACTAGAAATGAGCGCTCAATTTTGACATTGAGCGCTCTTTTTCACCGAACAGTTTTGAGACGCTGTATCTTGGGTTTTTCTATATCGATGCGAAGAACGGACGTGTTTACATAGCGAATACCAAATACTATTAGGAGTTATTTACATACTAGTCTAGTAGACTAGTAGTCTTTGCGCCTATTAATCTTTACTCAGCGAATACATAAAAGTTGCTTTTCAGAAGCAGCAATTTTTAACTCAATTGATGGCTTTACGTAATGTCCGAGTATAACTTATAAATGACTGTGCTCGGATATGTTTAAAAAGAGGTTTAAATTGGCACTGCTCTAAACAAATTGCTTTTTAACCCTTGAGCGATATTCTTACTTAATTCTGTCAGCACCTATACAGCCCGCAAAAGCACAAAAGCGGTATCTCGTTAAGTTTCGAGAAAATGTATGTTTGTGAAAGACCTTTTCTTGTATCAAGTAAATTGAGAGAAAGGGAATTTCACACCAGATTTTTTTAAGTTTAAACCAAGTTACCGTCATTCAGTTTGTATTATAAGGTGTCTAAATTCGTAAGCTATCCAAAGTAAGAAAAAGCAGTAACGTTTTTTTTTTCAGAGATACCACTTTTGCGCTTCCGAAGCCACAGTGCTTGGATACACAGTGCCAAAGACATACTAAGATGAGCATAGAAGTAGACAGACCTTTTTTTTTTTTTTTTTTTTGTTGACGGGGAGGAAACCTTCAAAAGGTACCCGGAGCCTTGAGGAGAGACTCCGGGTTATGTGGGATTTTTACCCACTAAAACCTCCTCGGTGGCCTTCCTCAGCGCTTGTAGGGGACCCCGGGACCTCTAAAGAAAACGCGCCAGTACCCCCTAGCGCAGCACCCCTCATGGGCTCTTCTCTTAGGGGACATGTAGCTGTCCCCCTGCATCTTCCGGTGTCTACGGCGACATGCAGCCACACATGCCACCGTCCTTCTCGGGGTTGCTGGCTGGGCGGTTCGAGCTCCCTCTCGAGCCGTCCGCAACCCCAGGAGCCCCCTTTTAGTCGCCTCTTACGACAGGCAGGGGATACCGTAGCCGTATTCTACTCCCCGACTACAGGGAGTAGAAGTAGACAGACCTAGGACAGAAATCTAAAATAGTCATTTATTCGTCTGCTTTCCGAACCCGATACTACAGTAATTACATACAGATTTAAAAATACGCTACATATAAAATTAAGATAATTTGTAACGATACATTTTGTCCATAGTCAAATTAACCGACAAGTTAAGATATAAAAATCACAAACAATTGATATAGTACTAAAATGTATTTTTTCGTAAAACAATGTTAAAAAAATATACACCTTATAATTAAAATAAGCATGTATTGTAAATATTTATTTACAACATAGAATATAAAAAATGTAGCTAGCGCCAATAAATGACTTTTCCAGATAAATTCAAATATATTCCAAATAATATTCAAATATTTTACAGGTGGTAGAACCAGTGTAGTTCGACCGGGGAAGTACCACCGCCACACCTATTTCTAACGTGAGGCATTTCTTGCGTTTCGATAGAAGGGTGTGGTTGCCGGCACACTTTCACATTAGGCGACCATCATAGTCCTCGGGAGTAGCAACGCATCTGTGTATGACTTCAGATGGAACACATGTTCTGTATGAAGTTGATTACAGATGTCCATGGGCGGCAGTGACCACTTACTATCAGGTGGACTGCATGCTCGTTTGCTACTTCAGTCAGATAAAACAAAAATAGGTTACAAAATATGTTTAAGAGTGAAAAAAGTATTATATCGAATACATTATTTTCACTGTAAAATATAGGACAAATAAATGTTTTTACAATTTATATTATTTTTATTGACGAAGTGTTATATTTACTTGCGAATTCTACATATTTTTATATTCAATTTTTTTTACATATCACTTTTTACACAATCAAGGCACATGAAAGAACAATATAAGATATTACAGGTACATATCAATATTATATTAATAATATACTCTAATACATCGGATTATACTATTTAAATAAACTCTTTTGCTATTAATATTCAAATTGTTTACCAAACAATATTAGGGTAGTCTTGCCTCTACAATAGTATATATTAGCTGACCCGGCGAACTTCGATCCGCCTAAAAGTAAAAAACCTAAAATTATCAGTGTTCCTCCACTATATTATGCATGTATTATACATAAAAACCTCCTTTTGAATCACTCTATCTATTAAAAAAAACTGCATTAAAATCCGTAGCGTAGTTTTAAAGATCTAAGTATACATAGGGACAGACAGCTGGAAGCGAATTTGTTGTATACTATGTAGTGATATTTATGTTTAGCATTTAAATGAGTACTGAACCGTGTTCGGGAAATGTAATATTAAACTCGATAACTTAATTTAGAAGATTTGCAAGTAGGTTTACAGTGTTAACTATTTTATTTTAATTTAAATTATTTTGCGAATAGAACTGTGAGACATATAATGAGACCTAGCGTAAAACTGTGATTAATATTCAATAGAAAAATATAAAAAAATAACTATTGGAATGAAACATCTGTACATGTAAATCAAACTTTAATAATTAAAATTAATATGAGACGATAACACAAAAGCTACCTAAATACTATCCTTATAGGTCATCATCATCTATGATCGACTTCAGATTGGAATAAGTCAGGGACTTCATGGTGGTAGAACCAGTGTAGTTCGACCGGGGAGGTACCACCGCCACACCTATTTCTAGCGTAAAGCATTTCTTGCGTTTCGATGGAAGGGTGTGGTTGTCGGCACACTTTCACGTGAGGCGACCATCATAGTCCTCGGGAGTAGCAACGCATCTGTGATTGACTTCAGATGGAACCCATGTTTTGTATGTAGTTGATTACATTTTAATTTGACTAGCCGCTAGGGGGCAGTAATGTAGATTTGGCCTTTAATTTGGTAGTCATACTGCAGTTTGACTAAATTTGTATAGATTTAAGGACTTTTTACCAATTCGCACTTGGCCAGCGCGGTGGACTATGGCCTAAAACTTTCTCATTCCGAGAGAAGACCCGTGCCCAGCAGTGTGACAATAATGAGTTGACGATATAACGACTTTTCATTTTGTTGTCAAAAAGCAGTTCGTCAAACATTCGCACAATCTTTGCAAATAGACATGCAAATATGTTAAAACCTGCCAATATTCGTGCATGCTAATATTCGTTACATCATTACTACAGACACTGAACGTGCCGTACCAGAAAAAGTTGTCTAGACTAGATCCACGCGATCATTTGACCGTTGGTGTCTACCCATTATTGTCCCACTGCTGGGCACGGGTCTTCTCTCAGAATGAGAGAGTATTAGGCCATAGTCCACCGCTCTGGCCAAGTGCAAATTGGTGGACACCGTTGGTGTATAAGATTTAAACCGGAAAATATAATATTTTGGTCAATACCTTAAGAATGGAAGGTTGTGTCAATATTAAATGTTAAAAAAATACATACAAGACATACACTTAAATTATTCTCTGTATTGTGGAGTCTCTATTGTGTGTTGTATGTGAAGAAAATCTTTCACGTCATAATCCGTTCTATTTTCTATATAAGAGAGCTGAATCGTAATTCGACTAAATGCCTCAGTCTATTGAGTATTTTGTTTTATCAAAAGCGAGTCGTATCGGTTTGAACAAAATATGTCGTATAAAATAATTTTAAAGACGTGTACGAATACTTGTACGCATCCGAAATTATTTTTCAAATAAAATTCAAATTATCGTAAAATTACGATGTTTCTAATGCATAAAAAACCTTTGGTAGCATAAGAATTTGGTTACCAAAAATTCCTAAATAAAAATTACTTGAATAAAAAATTGTTTACAAAGGTAAAAAGATGGCGATGGAGTTTAATTCTACTCTTTCAGTCTAAACCCATTAGAAATCTAGACATCTGCGTTAAAGTGTTATATACATAGAGGTATTATAGATAAAGCACGGAAGACAAAGAGAAGAAAAAAAGCTGCGGCGCCATCTCTATCTCTCTCTTTTCGCGCAATTGCGAGAGAGACAGATAAGAGGCAACTCTTTTTTCTCATTCTAACCGTGGACATTCCCGTTTGCAGGCAGCCGTATGTCTCCCATACTCTATATATTCCTCATCGTTATTTATTTCAAATTATCACAAAATAATAGGCTTGTGTCATTATTACTCGTTTATGAATTTTATTTCTTCAATTTATTCATATGAACGTTCTAACACAAAATCGAATACTTTAACGTTGTTTTAAAGTTGTAAATAAGAGCTATACCGACTAATATTTAAAAAAATACTTCTATCTTTTAGAGAAACTTTTATACAATTCGGTATATCAACGTAATAATCTACACGATTATAACTCTTGACATCGATTTATCGATTTTATTTCAATAATCGAATAATCGATTTTGAAACCTATACCTTCTCAATATATTCAGAAACTTTTAAGCAATGGCGACAATCTTCATACGGCCTATTATTTTGTGATAACTGATAATTAAAGTCATACAACGCCATATTGGGATTCGCTTCCCAAATAATCACATACATACACTTTTCAAATAACCCCTAATCACCTCACAATATAAACGATTCAAGACCATTTCTATCACATACGTATGCGGTTACACCTTAAACCTTATATTTTCAAGTTATACGACTTGTTCAGAATCGTCTCTTGTTCCTGAAGCCACATCTGAACTAGTCGGTGTAGAGGTTCTGTATAGCTTCAAATTCGATTCCGTATAGTCTAATATCTTTCTACTAGAGTGTCGTATATATAGCATTTGTTTGTGGTATATTTTTAACGCGCCCTTAATAGTTATATACGTTAGACCGCCTAGAATAGTTCTGTGTAAGTTGTTTTGTATGGATCTGAAGAAAATCTTGCCGATTATCGTCGATATTGTTGGGAGCAGGAGCGCTGAGCAGAATATCCTTGTGGGTGATAAATGTGAACTTTGATTTTGGTTCGCATTGTTTCCTTGTCCGGTCACGATGGCACCTCTGTCACCTTCCGCACTGGAATTTAATAAGTACATTTAAATAAGAGGTAAAAATAATGTATTTCGCGAGCAAACACTTTTATGTCGACGGGCCCCTAGAACAAAATCGTATACGAAAAATTACCAATTTACAGTATGAAGCTTAGAAGTTTTGTGAAATGAAATGAAATGTATTTATTTTGCATAGGCCTACGGAGGCACTTACAAATTATCAGTTACATTTTTTTACACTACCACCGGATCGGAACACGACCTCAACTGAAAAAATACATTGTGGACATACAGACATTGATTACTTACGTCAAGAAAGACGATATGTGGGAAATCATTGTAATAGCTATTTAGGAACTCATTAAATAAGATCCTAAATAGCTATTACAATCAACAAAGCTTCATAGTACAGGTTGTTATAAAAAAAAGGTAACACTTGATATTATCTTATTATTAAGCCTAGCATTCAAGTGTAATTTCTGATGAGATTGCAGCCCCCCCCCCCCCCGCTTGATTTATATCCCCTGCACTATAAACTGACCTTCCAAAGGGCAAGATATAAGCCAAAGCGGGTATCTTGGCGCAGTATTTCCTCAGGAAGAGCAGCACTGGGTCCTCCCAGTTGTACATCTTGGCGCTGATGAGAGTCACCGGGATGGTCGGCAGGAGAACTAGGAGAACTAGAGGGTCGGCTGACTCCATCATTTCTAGGCCTTCTCTGTGACCAACCACCTGGAAGGGACAGGAAGCGATTTTGATGAAATATTAAACACGCTTTCTACACATAGCCCCACACTAGGATTTTCTCCTGTGTCGTGGGTACCATGAACACACACAAAACGAATACACAAACACCCAGATCCAGAACATGAATCTAAACCATCATTCAGATACCTGTCTGGCCGGGAATCGAACCCGGGACCCATTGCAAGTCTGACCGGTATGGTAACCGCTCCGCCACGCGGGCCGTCTTTTACTTGAATACTGTCACGTAGCGAACATTGGAATATCACTAAGATCTCTAAGAATCTTTGGCCAAAGTGAGATAAGCGAAAATAACCGGATAAGCGTTTTGGGAAAAACTGCAATAGGCTATGAAAACTTATGTAATTTAACATTTCCTTTTTGCATAAATTAACGTTTAGACTTCATTATAACAACTGTAGGATGTAGAAATTTTCTGTCTCAAGGAAGTAATAATTTGCTAAGGCGACATAAAACGTTAACAGGACAACAGTTTCATTCTTAAAATTTGAGATGGCTAAAAATAGCCACATTTGTTGAGCGAGAACATCAAACAATCCAATTGTTTTTCTCGCAATTTTCGGAGGTAGCTAATTAGCGCGAAGGTCATTGTCAAAGTACATAATAATATTGATAGACACGAGTTACTACTGAATAATAGTTATGTGTATTATGTAAATGTAATTGATTTGTAAATGTTTATAGTCGCGTCTACATTCAAAATACAGAAAATAGTGAACCGTATTAAAAATTTTAAACATTGGTATTATTATGTAGAGTAGTAGAATCATATACATCTTTTTTATTGTTAAAGTAGTAAAGAGGATGCAGCAGCCTCCGCGTTCGATCCACCTTAAATTGTGTTGTAGAAAATAATGTGCACGACCTATATAAATTACTAGCTGTGCCCGCGACTTCGTCCGCGTGGCATGCAACGCAAGCCCTCAAGGATGAATAATTTTCCCCGTTTTTTTCACATTTTCCATTATTTCTTCGCTCCTAACAGTTTCTGCGTGATATTATATAGCCTAAAGCTTTCCTCGATAAATGGTCTATTCAATACAAAAAGAATTTTTAAATTCGAACCAGTAGTTCCTGAGATTAGCGCGTACAAACAAACAAACAAACAAACTCTTCAGCTTTATATATTAGTATAGATTAGTTTTTTAACGCAGGGTTCAGTACCCTCTATCAGTGTCTCCTATTAAAAATATTTGGTTCATGCAATTAAAGTTACATTTTTAACACACTTTCCAAAGGAAAATGTAGCCCACCCCTCCTTCAATGGCAAGACCGCGAAAAATCACTACATAGTATAAAACAAAGTTGCTTCCCGCTGTCTGTTCCTATGTATACTTAAATCTTTAAAACTACGCTACGGATTTTAATGCAGTTGCAGATAGAGTGATTCAAGAGGAACGTTTTTATGTATAATAAATGCATAATATAGTGGACGGACACTGATTATTTTTAACCGACTTCCCAAAGGAAAGAGGTTATCTATTCGTCACGTATATTTTTTTTTTTTTTTTAGATTTTTCACTTTTAGGCGGAACAAAGTTCGCCGGGTCAGCTAAAACATTTTTTTGACAGTAGCTAATTACCTATATTGACATAGGTACTTATTTTTACTAAATAATAATGTTATTGTGTAAGGTCAAATAAAAAATACCATGCGGCCATAATACTGATTAATGTTTATTGTATTCTGATAACACTGATGTAAGTGATTTGACCTGCCTTTGTACTAGTGATAAATAAATAATGACCATTATGGTTCGTGTGATAGGAGATTTTCTTACGCATGCCTTACGTATTTTTGCTGTTTTTCTGGGTGTTTTTCTATTTTGTTGTCTATTACAACTACGACAGAGAGTTCGATCAGCGTAAATACTCTTAATTAAATAAAATTGATAAATTGTTAAATCAAAAAAAAACCAAATGCTTAAAACAATTGATTGCAGTCAGTTTCAACAGTTTTTACAATAATTTATTTTTATTTAATGCTTATTGGATATTGCTTAAAAATTTAGTTTAAAGACATTTATTTCTCAAAAGATTTTACACAAAATCACTTAAAGAGAAATTACAATATAAATATTATAACAAACAATATTCATTGATTAGCGTAGTGTAGTTGTGGGTAGATACAATGTTAATAAACTAAACTACAGAAAAAATACAAAGGCAATTGTTGTTGGGTAAGGCATGGCACAATGACGGCAAATTAACATACTTGACTTGGTTTTGCCAAAGTAGACATATTAGACCAGTAGACCAGTAGGGAAACTTCCTATAATCGCATCGACGAGGCCGCTATAGGGTTTTCGCGCTATTGAAGCACCGCGATAACAACATAGCGGCCTCGTCGATATGATGTTTGTGTGAGTGTGCCGTTTTCGAGCGCTTATAGGCAGTTTCCCTACTGGTCTAATATGTCTCGTCCCTGTAGTTCCGGGATCAGAATAGGGCTACGGTATCCTCTGCCTGTCGTAAGAAGCGACTAAAAGGGGCTTCCGGGGTTGCGGGCGGCTAAAGTGGGAGCTTGAACCGTCCAGCCAGGCGATCCCGGGAAGGACGGCGGTATGTGTGGTCGCATATCGTCGTATAGACTAGACGGAGCGGTGGGCCCAGCCGCCCATCTGGGAGGAGCCCGATGGGGCAACACGCTTAGAGGATTCCGGTGGTGTTTGTTGGAGATCCCGGAGTCCTCTTTTTAGCGCCGAGGATGGCCACCGGGGGGGTTTTAGTGCGGTAAAAATCCCACATAACCCTTCGTCGCTCCCACGGCGTCGGGTACCTTTTGAAGGTTTCCCCCTCGAAAACAAAAAAAAAAAAAAAAAGGTCTAATATGTCTACTGTGGTTTTGCTTAAAAAGTAACATACTTAAGTGTTATAACATACACATAAATGTAACTGAGTAAATATAATTATACGTTACTTCTATTAAGAAGTGTGATTTGTAGCGCGTGCCAAAGTAATAGGCAGACTTACATACTAACATATCTGGATACGCTCGAAAAACATCACTATCATTCAGTTAAAAAGTCCTTTTATGTCCAAAAAAAAATATCAACGGAACCCCAAAAAGTCACTAAATTTCACTTATAACACTCATTTTTCATACAATAAAATAGGTTTACATTACAATAACAATGTACAGTTCGGTCGTGAGGAATCACTTAGCAAGTGTAATTTAGGCAACGGTGTCCACATATCCTCGTTCATCGTATTCATCAGGTCATCGTGTTTTAACGGTGAAATGGTAATGTAAACGGCCGATTTATTTATATTGATTTTAGATTTGTATGCTGACTGAGTCCCATATACTTAGTCTACGCAGAAGGCATAATTATAACGTACTAGCTCTTAACCGCGGCTTCGCCTGCACGATCAAAGGGAATTAACATTAGCATTTGATAGCGTGCTTCAGAACTTTCAAGTGAATTTTACTAACGCCATCTATTAACAACGTCTGGACCTACTAAATATCCACTAACAAAACATAGATATTCTAGGAATGAGAGAGTGCGGTAAAAAGCAGTCTACGTCATTCTCCGCCCTCCTAACTATCTCCCAGCATATAATAGCTATGTGGCAACGTGGAAAAGGAACAAACAAACACACTTTCACATTTATAATATTAATATGGATAGTATTGTTTTCGAATCCACTCCCTCTTTCCCATGGGTGTCGTAAATAGCAACTAATCCGAACAAAATCCAAGTTGGGCAGCAACTTCTAGTAGTATTCTATCACCGTTTATTATGGTCAGCAACACGCATTCTATAGCGGTAATTATTTACAAAACCCCTAATCATCGCCAACCGGCAGCGCTCTGTCTAGGCGAGAATTAAAGGACTTCACAGATCTTTGAGATTTTCGACGTGACAACGTCTTATAATTCGATGGAGCTGGCTGCACGCACCAAAAATCCTGACTCATGCGGCGTTACTTCGCTCTGAGGCGTTCCATTTAAGGCTTGAAGTGCAAGCGAGGGCGCGGAACGAGCGACAAAGAGGCACAATCGGCCTCCGCGTTCGGAAGCGTTCGACATTTTTTTTTACCACCGCCACACTTATTTTCAGCAATTCTTGACTTTCGATGAAAGTGAGTGATTGCCGGCACACTTTTATATGAGGCGACCGTCTTAGACTTTGGAAGTAGTAACGCATATTTAATTGACTTCAGATAGAACCCATATTCTATGCGAAGTTGCTTACAGATATCTATGGGCAGCAGAGACCACTCACCATCAGGTGGACTACATGCTTATTTGCTACATCAATCTTATAAAAAAAAAATTGCTCGGATAAGTATGACTAATTGACTATAAAGACCACTAAAATTGGTATTTTGCTGCTATAAATAAACTAGCACGTGAAACCTGTTCATATATCCTGAAAATACTTTTGTTTCGACACTGACAACTAAATAAGGACAACCGGTATTTTGAACGACATGCGTATAATTAACGAATTCAAAAATTCTCAAGGAAAATATTTATTTTGCTTTATTTCAAATATTCTCAAGGTGACTTCTCAATATTTTACAAATTGCGACGAAAATATAAGTAGGTACATGATTTTTTAATAATATTATCGCTCTAGGAGTTGTTTATATAGAATCTTATATAAGTTATTACATTAAATTTAGTCAATTTGAATGATTTTCCCACGGTTTTTCATCCTTCGTTTTTGGCCAAAAATCGACCTTCGGTCCGATGTCACGTGTAATAACTATTGTAACAGCAGACGTTAAATTAAATTAAATAAATAATAATAAAAACAGTAACTTGCGACAGAAACGAGGAACCTTCGGCGCGCTAAGATATAAAAATTGCGTTTGCAACTTTAACGGTTTTTAGGGACACTATGAGAATAAAATTCATATGATATCTTTCTTACTATATCTCCCTATATCCATAGTTATGCAAAATTTTTCAAATATCTTGAAATTCTCAAAATCCATTTTTTTCAGTCAATAGGTATTATCGTTTCAAACATTTTTGAAATTGAAACTGTAATTATTATTGTATCATCTTTAACCTGCGTGTTTAATGAATGTAACCAAAGACTTCAAACATCTTCATAAATCCGTCTCTAAAGTAAACTTAAAAAAAAATAAAACCAACACAAACCTGCATAACAGTCACAGCGCCATACGTAATCGCGATCCAGTATATGGATCCGAGGAGCACCCCGCCAGCTATGAAGGGGCTGATCTTGTGAGTGATCTCCTCCATCGCGTCCAGGAGAGCTACGAAGGCACCCATCGAGGGAAATACCACTATGTACTCCGCTTTACACTGAGGACAGAGGACCTTCCGGCTGATGTTGCCTCGTTGCTTCTCGTCTACCCACCGCTGAAGGCAACTTTGGTGTACCTGAAAAAAGTAATGTCACTTTTAACGCGATAGTAGTACTCCGGGAATCGTTGGCCAGAGGGGATCATGGCCAAAAGAATGCGCAAGCGTATCCCTGCCCCCCGGCGTAACCTGACGAAGGGACACCGTCAATGGTTTAGTCGGTATACGATCGCAACCGGACTCCGACCCACCCTCTCCGTTACCCAGCGGATAGAAGCCTATAAAAGGTTCCCTGACGTTAAAAAAATAGAGGGGGCCATGGCCCCGGGTAGCAAGTTTTAAAGATCGGCAAAAAAAATTTTTCCTATTATATGACCGGTATATTTTATATGAAAAACTTCGTAACCCAACTTTCGCCCAGGGGCGTCACATTTAGGGCTAAATATTTACATTTAAAGACCTTTTTTGGTAGGTAATTTAGATTTTGCCTTTTTTTGCTGACTAATATTCCTAATTTCTTGATGGACAAATTCAACTTCGGCCTCGGCGGCATGAAACTACGCTACGCCACTAGTAATGGGTACTCATGAGACATTGCCGTGAGCTCTCTGTACTTTTATGACACACTGCAATACACAACAAAGAAAGGTCCGGAGTATAAAGTAAAAATCTGCTCAATTATTATTGGTAAAGGGATAAGGGGTTAATAGCCTTGACGGTTGTTTTGAAATCGTGCATAAGTCCTCCAACCAAGTTTAATATCCTATGAAAACTAGACAGACTGCAATACGTGACACCATAAGCACGGAAGCGTGCATGATTTTATGGCACAAGCAATCACCCATTGTACCTAAAAACTTTATGATTGCCGAATCACTAATAAAAATGAAAAAAAAAACATGTGTTGAAAAACAGAAGAGCTGCACGAGAAAATTAAACAAATATCTAATGCAAACAAGCATTTAACAAATTATCAATGCAGTGTATAAAATACCGGCGTGACCGGTTTATTTCGTAGGAGTCAACACAAAAAACACATTTGTATTCACTTCCGATAATAGTGGAAGTAAATACCTAGGTACTACTCATTCCGTTCAATCATACGTATCATTGACACGAATATTTTTATCGATTATTTATGCGCCACGGCTTAGTGCTAATTAACTCTTTCATTAATCCACAACATAGGATTAGAGTCCAAGTAGCTTTATCTCGCGGCCTGCTTGGCACAATTTTCACACTGTGGAGAATAGATATGATTTTTTTATCAGATTAAAGTGGTAAACGAGAATGCAGTCTGCTTGATGGTAAGTGGTCATTTCATATAGAATAAGGTTTCTATCTGAAGTCAATCACAGATGCGTGACCCGAGGACTAAGTTGGCAACCAAAATGAATCCAGGGAATGTACTGTGTACTACACTTCAATAGAATCCGATTAGTAGGTAGTTTTTTAGTGAATGAATAGCAAACATCCATCCGACCTCACAAACTTTCGCACTGTATAATAATTTGAACAATACTTCAAACAAATCCGAGTATTTTGAGCGTGAATGAGCAGCAAACAGCCACGCATCCATCCTCACTTTCGCCTTAATAATACTAAGTAGCAAGATCTTGTTCTAGTATTAAATTTAGTTTTTTTACGCTAAGCCAGGAATTTCGAAAGTTAAATTTTGATATTAAATTAAACAAGACAGAGGAGCTTTAACAGATGGAGATTGAACATAAACACAGACATCGGGTATTGGGCACTACAGACTTTCGAACAAAATTGTTAATTACAAACACCATTACGTTAACGGTTAAAGAGAAACGTAGCAGAAACGTTACAGTATGACAGTTTTCCTATTACATGTCAGCAACGCTCTTGACTGGTATGTGCTAATTTCAAAAAGACCCTCTCCCCAACAACGCTGAATAATGATTTTACAGTTATAAATTCAAATAATCAGTGTGCATAGTCGCGATGTGACGTAGTGAAATGATGAAATAAGAAAAATTTTCACGAGATGCACGAGATTATCCAATTGTAAGCTGCATAAAAACAAGAAATGTTGGCCTACCAATTAAATGGACTAGTCAAAGTTAGACACATGTTTGTGACGTACATAGAATTTCTCTACCTGGGAGCGTCCAATGGGTTATGTGGACTACGTAGATCTCAAGGTCTCCATGTTCTGGTAACCCCAACCACAGTAGACATATTAGACCGCAGACGAGGCCGCTCGTCGATGCCATATTTGTGTGAGTGTGCCGTTTTCGAGCGCTTATAGGCAGTTTCCCTACTGGTCTAATATGTCTACTGTGCCCCAACGAAGCACAAAAATGTCTGCGATAAATAACCGCCCCCTCAAGCACGGTATCACTGTTGTGGTTGCGATGTTGTCAGTATAGCCCACACTTGATTTGAATAGTAAAGTGTGGTCAGAGTGTATAGAACTATACTTTGTCCTACAAACTCACATAATTACGTAGTGATGATACGAAAAATTTGCTAGTAATTGCATGTAATTATTCATTTAGGGCTAGTTCAACAGTCAATACCTTTCAATTAGTATTCTTTATTAAAAATAAAATATTATTGTGCAATCCGCTTGATAGTAAGTGGTCACTGCCAGCCATGGACATCTGTACGGAACTTCTTATAGAACAGAGGTTCAATCTAAACCTATATCACAGAACAGTGGCTACTTCTGAGGACTATTTGTTGACTGTCCCTATGTATGCTTACATCTTTAAAACTACGCTTCGCATTTTAATGTTTTTTTAATAGATAGAGTGATTCAAAAGGAAGGTTTTTATGTATGTTATATGTACAACACTGATAATTGTAGATTTTTGAATTTTAGGTGGAACGAACATCGCCGGGTCAGCTAGTAAGTAGTTAAATAAAGTGTAATAAAAACTCTATGTTGAACTACATCCTTTCCGGGAATATAAGATAGTGGAACATGTAGTACACGTATTGTAAATAATAAATTAGCACGATGATAACTAATTAAGTATCTACGCCTCGTGGGAATGAGTTTAATCAACCTTGATTGAGGATACAATCATACAATAGTACAGAAGTCTTATACTGATTATAATGACTATAACAATCAACAATTAACAATACTAACTGAATTCAATACTTTCTATAAATAAAAAAAAATCACACTTAAAATCTTTCAACAATATGTTATCAGAATATGAAATTAACAATGAACACCAATAGTCACCGCGCCTGGCATGAGTGTCGGTGAGTGTTAAAAAAAACACGCTTTCTACACCCATAGCCCCACACTAGGATTTTCTCATGTGTCGTGGGTACTCTGGACACACAAGACGATTACACAAACACCCAGACCCAGAACATGAATCTAAACTTATCATACGGATACCCGTCACGCCGGGGATCGAACCCAGAACTCATTGCGCGTCAAACCGGTATAGTAACCCCTCTGTCACGCGGGTCATCATGCAGTGGGTGCAGTGAGTGTTGATATTAAACAGGAAGACGTAGCATTAAGTTAACACAGTCAAACCAGACAGTCTGTCACATTTGCAAATACGCAGCTATATATACATACTTAGACACATGACACACAGACATGCACACTCGCACACACGCATTCATGCACACACATGCACGCACGCATGCACACACACACACATACATTAAAATTTAATTAAGAAAATAGGATAGTTTCTATGTAACTTAACTTGTCTTTGTAATACCTTATACATATAATGGAAGAGCGGGGTATCCTGGCACAGGTAAATATTTACTTAAAAGGATGCCTCAACTGTAGTTTCTAAGATGTAACCATTTTATGAGAAATAAACTATTTTTCTATTTTCTATTTAAAAATTCCCTGGTACTGTCGTCGAGTATTTATGTAGTACATTGAGAATATCGTCCTATATGTCACATCACGAGACCTAGTGGCGTAGCGTGGGTTCGTGACGGTCAAAGGTCGCAGGTTGACTTGCAAAGCTCTGCCTACAGAAATTACTGGTTGTATTATGAAAAAAAAGCAGATTTAGTTGCCTGCAAGGTGTGCAACAGGTGTTTCTACCCCTCTGTCCCCGCCGTTCACGCTACGCCAATAAACAATTTAATAACTGTGGGTTAGCACCCATACGTAATCAAGTAAGAATCCATTGCATCAGCGCCGTAGGTAGAGACTGGCATGAGGGGCACCAGGTCTATCATGCCATCGTATCAAACTTGTCACCCTAAGGGCGCGACTTTCGCGGGGACTAATGTCGACCGACATAGAAAACATAAACTATGAAAAATTAAACATGCATATTACCGCATGTTTAATTTCTAGGTAATATTCTCACAGCTCTTGAGCCTCACGTTCCGACCGAAAGTATTACTTATTGTAGGTTGCACGTATTGCGGTAGACACGCGGGATAATTTGGAGATCGATCCCACCGCTGCTGTCGCAGAATCCAATGGATTGTTATCTGATTGGTCGCCATTTTCGTCCAACATATCGATATTTGTTTAATTCTAAATCAGTGTACGTATTTATTGACAAAACCATCACAAGCGCTATTGACTGATTCTCTGACATTAACAACTCAGTGATAATATTCTTATAATATGAATGAGATCTTATACCATGGTAAATGGATTAATTATCTCTAACATGTATATTAACGCATGTTTAATTTTTCAAGTGTAGGTACATGTATGGGGAAACCCGAAGCCATTAAGATTAGCAATAATACTGATATCAATTATGAGGCAGATTTCAATAAAAACTGGAATGGTGTCATTAGATTTTATAAAGATATCTTTGCCTTAGCAGAAATGAATGGAGCTAATTTTTCAAACCATTGTCTTAATGTTCCACCATTACAGTGTCATTTATAAGAATCAAGTTCTGGAAAGTGGTGAATCAATAATAATTAAAGGAAAAGGCTAACTGCCTTTTCCCTAAACAACAAACCAAAGGAAAACACTATTTTCATAGTAACTTATAGTAAATGTTTAAAATAACCATGTATGTATAAGGTGCTTCAACACCTTTCATTTGCAGCAATCAACTATACAATTTTCATTTACTTCTGATCTCAACTACAATCTCTAGTGTCTTCAAAAATTTTATAACACTAAAAAAATGCATGCAAAAAACTGTATAATTTAAGCAACAGTTTGGTAACAAGATTCATAATGAAAAGTCACTTAAATGAGTACCTACCTCTTGGTTATGAAATAAAAAAACAAACAGTCTAGTATTAATCACTGCTCTAAATTCAGTGGATAATAAAAAGAAATTACAGAACATTGATACGAGTACAGAATGAAAAGATAAAGGTATTAAATTGAAGTTAATGACACAAATAAACTTTATCTACACAGATAAGCCATTGTTTTTGTACAACCCAATTGGAAATGGCTTATTTTAAATTATGACAGCCATACTCATAGTATATTCAAAACTGAACAGAAATGATAAAAGATATTTTTAGTAGTCATCTTCTACGGAACTTTTGAAGGTGTTTTATTAATAAATTTGGTTTAAAATTTAAATCTAATTAAAAAAACATTAATAAAGTATCTTGTATCTTCAACATATTTCCCAATTTCAACCAAGACAGAATTTTTTTCAATAAACATCTGCCAGACTTGCTACTAACAATATAAAAGAATATACAGACTTCTCCTGATCAATTTCCGCGTAAAGCACATTTTCGTATTTTTTTTTAATCTAACTGAAGTAGCAAACAAGCATGCAGTCCACCTGATGGTAAGTGGTCACTGCCGCCCATGGACATCTGTAATCAACTACATACAGGATACCGGTTTCATCTGAAGTCAATCACAGATGCGTTGCTACTCCCGAGGACTATGATGGTCGCCTCGTGTGAAAGTGTGCAGGCAACCACACCCTTCTATCAAAACACAAGAAATGCTTCACGCTAGAAATAGGTGTGGCGGTGGTACTTCTCCGGTGGAACTACACTGGTTCTACCACCTTGAAAAAGGTGAAAAAAAGGTTAAACTGTTATAGACAATGTAATGTCATTTTCACATTGAACTGATGAATAGGATAGTGGGATAGATATATCCTAACACGAAGGCCATCAATACAAACTTTTTTATTGCAATTTCTAGCTGTAATTACATAACCATGGAACCTGGTAATAATGCATACATACTATCTTAATGCCAGACAGGTTTTAAAGTGGGCTAGATTTTCAAAAATATGCATGCCTAGGTATTAACATAAATTGCAGACAGTACAACTGGCATTGTGTCGACCTATATTTTAGGAAGGTTTCCATAACTATAAATACTATATATACAAATCATGAATTATAAAAATGTTAAAATGCACTATAAAACTATTTAATTGAAAAATGTCCATTGTTAAACTCATAAAACACAAAAAGAACTCTATAAAAAGAGGTTGGTAGGTATCTTATTTATAATTACTACTTTCAATCTTGAGAGAAGTGATAAAGGGTTGATTACCTTTAAGATACAGTTAACCTTGAACAACCACAGATACAAAGAGTTGGGAAATGTCTGACACTATCTCCCTCATGCATCTTAGACAATGAAATACTTGTAAATAACAAAGAATCTTGAAAAGATTTATTGCGATCATAAACTTGAAGAATACTTTCCAAAAACTACTAATATTTCTAAAGACATTAAGTAACAAAGTCCAAATTCATGAATAGGTAATTAAATAAGCAAAAAATGCAAGTGGAGGACAAATCTACAATTTGACTATTTACTTTATGCCAACTACTAAGAAAATATTAATATCACTACTTTAAAACAAAAGGGCCACAAATCAAAATATTCTACTTATTTTTTAGAACTTTTTTTTAGAAAAAAATAACCAAAGAATAAAAATAACTTTCTAACAGTGTATAACACATATTTATCTGATTTAAAATTACCTAGCAATTATACAAGAAGTGATTTTCAAAACTTTAAATGGCTCTCCTGTAAAATTAGGTCTATTCGAGTTGTGGCCCTTTTGTTTTGAAGTAGCGATATGTCATTGCATAGAATTGACTAAAGATTAATAGGTACATATATAGTTTAGAACAAGATTTCATCATTCCAACCTGATTATATATGAACATGCTCATATGACATCATCTCAATGTGTGATTTTTTTAAGGGAGTAAGTATATTCATACAAAAGAGTCATGGTAACAATCTATAAATATAATTTTATTTTATCCATCCATCCATTCTCAATATGACTTTTGAGTTTCGGAGCTGGCCATAAAGCTCCCTTTAAAGAGCGTTTTTGCTAATAGCCACCACACTTGGTATGTGTTATTACCTGTAGTGCATGTTAATAGTGGTAGAACCAGTGTAGTTCGCCCAGGTAAGTACCGTCACCACACATATTTTTAGCATGAAGCAATTCTTGCCTTTCATTGGAAGGGTGTGGTTGCCGGCACACTTTTATATGAGGCAACCATCTTAGTCCTCGGGAGTAGTGACACATCTGTGATTGACGTTAGATAGAACCCGATATTCTGTATAAAGTTGCTTACAGATGTCCATGAGTGGCTACAACCACTTACCATCACATGGACTGCTGAATAATTAAGAAAAAAACAAGAAGATACTGCATATCTCTTGTCCTCCAGTTATCTCTTACGATATCCAAAGGAAGAGTGGGAATTGTTTGATCTAAATGCCTATATATCATTGGCTGATTAAATTATGAAATTCTACCACTTCATCATTAAGGGTTTATACAAATATGTTTCTGGTTTGTTATTCTTTGTAGTTCTTGATCCCAGGTGGTTGTTATAATCTCAAATGAAGTCATGTTCTGATCAAATAAGAAAAATTTACAATTTGTAAGTGCCTTCACAGGCCTATACGAAATATAAACATTTCATTTCATAATAACAAGAAGTAAGTATATGTTTTTATTATGTTATTATTTTTATTGCTCATAACAGTAATTTACTAACTAATTAGTTTCTATTATATAAGTGGCATACTTTATCAGAAAAACAGTTATTATCATAAAATTTGTTAATTGCAGGAAGTGTACAATTATTTATTAATCAAAGTAGTCATTACTTTATGCTAATTTAATAGAAAACAATGGCCAAGATTTATATGATGCCTATTTATAGCAATGCAATGTTGTTTGCATGATACTTGTTGGCATGAAAAAAGGGTACCCTGTGTGGTAGCCTCACAATCCCTACCCTTTTATTGTAGGAAGGTAAATAAACCAACCTGCTTTCATATGACTAATCTATATATTAATAAGTGAAGCTTTTGCTTCCTTTTTGGTTCTACTGCTGGATAAAGGCCTCTTCTGTGCACAAATGGCAGCTGTGTTATTCTTGACAAACACCATACAGCATACATCATCTATATATTAATATGTAAAGCAAAAACTTGTGATTAGTTTTTAAGATACTTGCCGCGGACAGATGAGTATGAAATTATGCATGGTTATAGTTGTTGTAGAGAAATATCGAATAATGCATAAAACATATATAAAATTAACCAAACACACATTACACTCAATACCTTACATTTGACACAAACACATACATAATGAATGAAATTTTTATTTAAAATAAGTTAAATTTCGATATTAATGATGCTAGGACATAGATCTTTTACATCAGCAGATGAAAATGGGCATTATAACTAGATGTTAGATTCTATACATATAATAAAAGTAATGGGAAGACATTTGTGACCTTATATATTTGAGGTTTAAAAATATTAAGTTCTCAAAAGAATATTAACTTACATGAAAAGCAATTTGCCCGGGTTTGTTCATAATATATAGATTATATTTTTATGGGCTTAGCTTAGTTGTAGATTGGATGTAATATGCAAAATTTTGCAAGTTAGTAAATATTACATGAAAAACTTGCAACGTCCAGAAACATATTTCATGGTGTCAACAATTTTCACAAATAGGTATTTAAACAATAAATTTGTCATCAAAAGTACCAAACATCAGTACGAAATAGTTTTTTTTCTCTTAAATTTGGAATTGTACCAAGTTAACATTGTAGTAGCAGTGATATACAACACTATGATAACTATTTCACATCTACTAACTTCTACAACTATTTCATTTCTACAACTAAGTGTTTATTTACCAGCACTGGTCTCATACCAAACCTAATAATAGTCAACTACTAACATCACTTCTCAATTACAGGAAGCGCGGGTTTAAAAACACCACGAAATTATCATATTACTCACCCATTTAGTAGTGCCGATGCATTTGCAAGGTTGCACCCACGCAGCGAGTCTGTCATCAGCTTCGGTGGCGAAGCATACCCAGCAAGACTTCCCATTCTCTTCCTCGGTAACCTGCAAGGCCTGGTTTCCGCTGTCACCTTGCACCCCCACATTTTTGTCTTCAGACATTTTACACAATTCACAAATGTATCACGATAAACACCGCCGTGCACTATTAAACTGATTTAAACTACACAAAAGTTTCTCAAATTAAGTTACTACTCAATTGTTATAGAAATGATAGAACAACTTTGATACGTCGAATATAAAATTGTAAATGAAATGACCAAATGACATAAAATGTATGCAATGCAATGTTGTCATAAGCTCATAGGCATGTCAAAATCTATAATCGACTGTTCGGAATATCGACAGCTTTGAATAAAAAAGATCATCGATGTTGTAATCGAAATGCACGATATTGATTTATTGATAACCCAAAAAGTCTCCTCACAATATATCTGCGCATCTTTTGATAAATTTTATTGTATACAATATTTTATTTTACTCAATTTATTTTACATATTTCGTACATTTTAAACGAAATACGACTGACAGCATCTCAACCAGCAAATCTTGCAAAATTAAAAGTTTTAATTTTTTTATCTTCTTAAAAATAGTATATTTAGTGATGTTCAACATCGATATAGTCAACTCGAGTTTGGCATAACTTGAATCGACTCTAGTTAAATTCCTTCTAACTCGACTTTTAATTTTTGTGTACGCTGATACCTTGCAAGGTTTTTTGTGCCGCCAAAATACGTATACACTCGCCGGCAAAATTGGAGGTCCCAAATGTGCTTTATCACCTTCGTATCCGATAATCGAGCTGGCCTACCGATGTGAGCAATGCCAACTTCAGTTAAGTAATCAGGGACTGTTCGAACCAAAGAGTAAAATAACATACAGGTAAAGAGTACACTCTTGCGAGATATTATGGCATCTCCTTTAAAAGCGCCCTCTGCACTTCGTCGCGCGCAAAAGATCGCATGGCTTATACGTACCTACATATATATTAATTACTTTAATATGGTGTATACTGTATATTTATAGTGTAATTGAATACATAATTTACTTGTACTTCAGTATTAAAAAGGGGTTGTAAAACTAAACTCATAATTATTAATCAGCGCATTTATTATTTTTATTGTTTTTGTGTTTAACACAATAACTTTGTGCTACAAGTTTGGTTTCGTCGATACCATTGTACTTCACTGCCGATATATATCAACTGACCTACACCAGCTATATAACAAAATAATAATAGTGTTAGACAAAATATTCTTGTAATTTCATTTTGTTCCGAGCATTTGAATGTAAAGTTGAGTAATTAATTAGCCAAAGAGATTATGTCTCCGTGCGTTATTTGTATTAAAAAAGATTCCGTAATGTTTTGCATTGAAACAATTTTACACACACTAGCTGGAGATTTTGAGGCAGTGAAACCGGCACTAAAGTCACAAATTATAGCAAATAACAAATACTAGCGCACACGCATTCGCATCCACCATATTTAATTTTGTAGTTAGATTATGTCAAAACAAAACAGTCAACCTGACATTATTATGCAATGACAGTATTGCCTGTACGCAAATGCCCAGTGCGGGGATATTTAAATTCTACATAATATAGTTAATTATGCCTGACCTATTACATGTTTAATAAAATGGTGAAAACGAAACGAAAGATTTTATCCAGGTAACTTGAGTTACTAAAATTTCAACTCGAGTTAACTCGATACGTGTTCATATCCCGAGTTGGCACATCACTAAGTATAATTAATATTTCGTTGCCATAATAATACCAATTGGTACAAAAAGAATAATGTACACCCGTTCTAAAATATTTGAAATAGAGTTTTTTTATATCTTTAATCGATATTTCTAAGAAATATGATGAAGTACCGATTCTATTGATTATAATCGATTTTTTTTAAAATTACTGAGTAATGGTTTGATTTTAATGGAATCGATTCAAATGATTCGGAAGTTCAATAATAGGGACTGAGTCGACGTGCTAACTGGAGTTTCAATAATTAGTCATGATTCGCCTTGTCAGCGCGTCAGTTTGGTCAATCTTGCATGATTGTGATTTTTACAGTTGTCTTAATGTGAACTTGATATACAAAATACAGTTTTATTCTATGATAAGGTTCGTACTTCTTAAGCACTTCATAGAATAATGTGAATAAACGTGTTCATGTTTTCAATTTAAACATTGAACGCATCTATAAATCAAACTGTCAATGTCAAACATGTGACAAATTTGTCAATGTAACTGTCATTTGGCGACTGTCAAAAATTTTAAGAATCAATCATGTGGTTATTGTACATGTAGGCTGTGCACAAGGATTCACTCAATTATAAGTACTTGAGGTTTACGGTATAAAAGTAATTCGGACTAAACGATGAATTAATGAGTTTCGTGTCATATTCTTACATAAAGTGTTCTATAATTAATGTATAAAGACAGTATTTAATATTAATAAGTTAGTAAAAAGTATTTTTGTGTTATTATTGTGGGAAAGGAAACTACTGTAATTCACGAGTGTGGTGTGGGCTTTAATGTAAGTACTAATAAATTACAATGTCATAAAGCGTACACAAAATTTAGTTTAAGTTAGGTAGGAATTTCTTTAAAAGTCTGTGATATAACCACGCTGTCATCAAAGTTAAAAACAAGTTTATGTAACTGTACCCAGAATTTCTTCAGATAATGATAACTGTTTCAACGTTTACATCTGTCCTTTTTTTATTTTTACAAGTACTTCTAATCTTGTGTACACGAAGTCGACGAATTTTTATTTACACAAATAATGAGAGTAGATGATTTAATTATTAAATGACCTATTTATCTTTAAATTAAAAATATTGGAACAATAAATGCACGTTTTCATATTTAAATCATAAGAATATATCCGTTTTATTTATTTTATCTAAGATTTATACATATTTACATACATTACAACTTTTATCTATTAACATTATTGTTCACATTTACTTATCATTTAGCTACAAAATTCTGATGCAGCATAAAATCAAGCACATTGTATTAAAAGTCATTAAGAATGATCAGTAGCTATCTACATATATACATATTAAATTTAAAACAGCTGGAAATGTCTTAGCAGTAATACATCCCATTTACAAAACACTAAAATGTTGGAAAAAACAAGTATCTTAATTTGGACATGGTATTAACTACAATATTCAATATTTTATGTGATCCTCTGCCATATTTAGTACCTTGCAAAATGATTTTTCTCTTAAAATATTATTATAACATAAATACGAAATAACTTTCAAATTTCTTTTGTTTTTCTGACATGTGGATTAGACCAGAAGTTCTTAAAATAACTAAGCCACACCACATGTAATCAAATTCTAGGAATTTCTAGGAAGTTCTCTTATTCATGTAGATCTATTTACATGTAGATCTATTCACTGTCCTATTCCTAACATGGTGGCAAAAAAAAATTCCTACAGTCATTGCCCCACAGTAGGATTTTCTCCTGTGTAATATAACAAACATGAATACACTAACACCCAGACCCAGAACAGGAATCTCAGCTCATCATTCAGATACCTGTCTTGTTTGGAATTGAACCCACAACCTACTGAGTGTCAGACCGGGATGGTAACGGCACCACCATGTGGGTCATCAAAACATTATATTAATTTGTTGAATTGATTATACATTATTTTTTATAACATGGATGTACAATTAATATTTGTACCCTGTCACCCCCACATATCTTGGAGTGGTAAATAATATCTAAGTTTTAGGTAAGACCAAGATGGTGGAATGGTTGTCTGGTGGAGAATAAGGCTCACAGCCTTTTTTTGTTGTTCTCGAGGAACCTTCAAAAAGAAACCTTCAAAAGGTACTCGACGCCGTGGGAGCGACACAGGGTTATGTGGGATTTTTACCGCACTAAACCATCCCCGGTGGCTGTCCTCAGCGCTACAACGAGGACTCCGGGATCTACAAAGGAACGCAACCGGAGTCCTCTAAACGCGTTTCCCCTATCGGGCTCCTCCATGTTGAGCAGCTGGACCCACCGCTCCGTTTGGTCTTTACGACGGTATGCGACTACGCATACCGCCGTCCTTCCCGGGTCGTCTGATCGAACGGTTTGAGCTCACACTCTAGTCGCCCGCAACCCCGGAAGCGCCTTTTAGTCGCCTCTTACGACAGGCAGGGGATACCGTAGTCCTATTCTGATCCCGGAACTACAGCGACAAAGGCTCAAAGCCTAGTGAATTAATCAGATGGTCGAATCGGATCACGGTTAACCGGCGTCACATTTCGTCAGACCTGCCAGTGAGTGAATGATCCTGCGCCATTCAGTTCAGTTGCAATTGCGAGCGGCGCGCGGTCGTGCTTGCGCCATACCTAGCTCGCTAAGTTTTAGTATTAAAATACGGCGTATGTGCGTTGTTTTGCGAAACTTTCACTTTTCTTACGTGTTATTGCGTCATATCGGTGGGAATCCGGTGAGCACATGTGATACTAATGCCTAACACAGATTAGACGGTTAAATGGAATGATTGCTTGTAAAAACGCACAATACAATACCGTCCCCAGTGATCAATGATCGCACGTGCTAATCATTTAAATTGTCGTCGTATTATTCTACGTTATATTTTGTTTTATCTTAAAGTCACATTTACCTACCTACCTTAGATAATATCGCTAAATTGTTTCTTCATTACGAAAATATTATCGTATATATTCGATACCTGAAGTTTAATAGATAATATAGGTACTTATACATTCAAAATTTCCATAAATTACCTATTTTATTACAAGCTAGCTTTTAACTACAATATGAGTTAACAATTACAATAATATTTAAAATTTCTTCGACCCCGTCAGCTCAAGGTGAACAACTCATTTTGATTTAAACTTTTTGCGCAATGTTTAAAAAAAATAACTCAATCAGCTTTTTGCTGTTAAAATGAACGACAAACATAGATTGTAATAAACACTCAATGTTTTCAGACTTTTAGATAGTTTTATTACGTAAAGAATATCTTCTATACTATAATAAATCTGTAAGAGGTCGCTGTCTGTACATGGAATAAATTTAGGTGAAAACCATTTCTAGAGGTCTTTAATACGATATAGAACCCAAAATAATGGTTTTTAGAAATCTTGTCTGTTTGTCTGTTTGTCTGTTTATCTGTTTGTCTGTTTGTCTGTTTGTCTGTTTGTCTGTTTGTCTGTTTGTCTGTGTGTTTGAAAACGCTAATCTCAGGAACGGCTTATCCAATTTGAAAATAATTTTCACCACTGTGTCGTGGGAAACTTCACTTAACATTTAGTGTTTATTTTATGTAAATCGGTTTATAAATAAAAAAGTTATGTCCATTTTAAACTACGCACTATTTATTCCGTGTTCGAAAAGTGTTAATAAGATAGTTGAATTGGTTGAAACTAAACATGTTATGGTCTGTAAAATGTATTCCTCTGTTATGTATTTTTATTGGTTATGTGTGTACCTATGTTATTTGATACTATACACATCTATATCTCTATATCTATATATACTTAATATAAAAACGAAAGGATGCTCTCTCACTCATCTATTGAATAAACATCGTAGAGCCTAAACTGCTAAAGATACGAATATAATTTTTACTAGGGGTTCTTTTTATGACGTAGACGTCAATTATGAATTTTCTATCCCCCCCCCCCCCCCAATTTAACCCAAATAGGAGATGTAAGTTTGTATGAAAGTCAGTCAATTTTCAGAGTCAGGCCACCTCAATAAAATTTAGTATTTCGCTTTGATTTTTATGTTAAAACATAGTTTTAAATCGACTTTCAAAATGGAGAAGGTTATCAATTCGTCTGTATTTTTTTTTTTTTTATTTAATATTTGTTACTCGATTTCTCCGCACTGGGTGAACGGATTTGGATGATTTTTTTTTTCATTTGAAAGGTAGTGCGTGTCATGGGGTCCCATTAATTTTTAGTTCACTTTTGACAGTGGCATCCATAAGAAAAGCGCATAAGTCTGATATTTGCATTAACGATGTGCGCGATAAATAGATGAATAACTCAATATCCCGCCAACCGATTTTGATGATTTTTTTTTATTTGAAAGAATGTACTTCAAGGGTACTCTGATAGGATTCATTTCTTTGAAGCAAATTAACGAAATTAGCGATACTCGGCCAAACCTAAGCTGTAGGAGTCCAATTGGGTTGAATGTAGAATGTGATTACTAAGCAGATATTTTCTAAAAAAATTTACCTTCAACTCTTCAATCCTGATGATGCAGGAGTAATGCTAGCCTGAACCGTAGAAGTAAGTCAATTTGTTTTTATGGATATATAATAAGATTGTTAAACAAATTCATGGGACAAAAATTTGATCTTCAACTCCTCAACCCTGATGATGTAAGGGTATTTCAAGACTAAATCGTAAGAGTTGGCTATTTGGTACTTTCGGTTATGTAATAAAAATACCAAGCAAAGATACACGGTAAAAATTTTGACCTTTAACTCCTCACCCCTGATGATGCAGGATGCTGCTAGCCTAAACTATACGAGATGGGCATTTGGTGCTTTCAGGTATTTAATATAATTACTAAGCAAAGACACATGATGAAAATTTTGACCTTTAACTCCTCAACCCTGATGATGCAGAGGTACTTCAAGCCTAAGCCATAGAAGTTAGCTATTAAGTGCTTTCAGGTATGTAATATAATTACTAAGCAAAGACACATGATGAAAATTTTGACCTTTAACTCCTCAACCCTGATGATGCAGGGGTGCTTCAAGCCTAAGCCATTGAAGTTAGCTATTTAGTGCTTTCGGGTATGTAATATAATTACTAAGCAAAGACACATGATGAAAATTTCGATCTTCAACTCCTCAAGCCTGATGATGCAGGGCACTGCAAGCTTATGCCATAGGAGTTGGTCATTTAATGCTTTCGGGTATGGAATATAATTACTAAGCAAAGACACAAGATGAAAATTTTGACCATCATCTCCTCAACCCTGATGATGCAGGGGTGCTTCAAGCCTAAGCCATTGAATTTAGCTATTTAGTGCTTTCGGGTATGTAATATAATTACTAAGCAATGACACAAGATGAAAATTTCGATCTTCAACTCCTCAAGCCTGATGATGCAGGGTACTGCAAGCCTAAGACATAGGAGTTGGCCATTTAATGCTTTCGGGTATGTAATATAATTACTAAGCAAAGACACATGATGAAAATTTCGATCTTAAACTCCTCAGCCCTGATGATGCAGGGTACTGCAAGCCCAAGCTATAGAAGTTGGCTCGCAAGTGCTTACATATAAGTAATAAGAATACTAATAAGAATACTAAGCAAAGACACGGGATATTTTTTTTACCTTCAACTCCTTCCTGATGATGCGGGATAGTGCAAGCCTAAATTATAAAAGGCAGTCACATAATGCTTACGGTTGTTTTTAGTATATATTATAAGTTTAATGACAGCTCATTAAACTGAAATGTGATTAATAAATTAAACTTCAATTCATCAACCCTGATAATCTAAGTACACAACCTACTTAAGCCGTATGAGTTTGGTACTTATTGATTACAATACATTACAACCCGTTCCTGAGAGACCATTATGATGAAAAGTGTCACTTTGAATACCTAAATCCTAAAAATGCAGGAGTATTGTCATGTTATTGTTAAGAGTCGGATTTAGCTGTAGCTTTTTAAACAGGATGGGTTAGGTTAGGTTGGAACATAAAAGAAAACATAAAAAATAAGCGAGCAGGGTGCGGCAGCGCCCTGTGAGCGGGTGCGCCCTGTTCGTATGAGTTGTAAAAGTGTTTTGATTATGTCTACTGCTTTACAAAGAACAATGCGGGATTTACGCACACAAATAGCCCGATACACCTCTTAAAAGATCTTATCTCTGGCCACATGAAACAAAATATGAACTTAGAATATATGTCGCTGTTCAGTGATATTCCAATTATCTAATGATTTACTTCACGTAGATAATAGTGCTACAAAGCACTATTATCCGGAAAAGTTAAAATCAATCTTTATATCGATACGTCTTCGTTTAAATGTGGAGGAGTTGGTTGAAAAAGTATATCCCAATATTGTTAATACAACCAATAACACTATAAATTGGTTCCAAAAGACGGCTATATACCCACCCACCAAAGGAACGTGTCGATAAAATAAATGATTTATTTTTTTTCAAAATTTAAAGCAGCGTCACAGATCTACTATTCGGTAGACACAGTCATTGAGATGGAGGAAGCAGTACATTATCCAACAGAATTTTTGAATTCCTTAATGCCTTCCGGAACTCCTGAACACAAATTAATATTAAAAGTAGGTTTACCTATAATCTTACTTAGAAATTTGAATCCGCCAAAATTACTTCAAATAGTATTTTCCAATTCGGAAAAGTTCAAATCAATCTTTATAATCGATACGTTTTGGTTCAAATGTGGAGGAGTTGATTGAAAAAAAGTATCCCGATATTGTGAATCAGACCACTAAGAATGTAAATTGGTTCAAAAAAGCGGTTTACAACATTAGAATTCGTCTAATTAAAAAAAAACATAACAATACGTTCCTACCCACAAATACACACTTTAAATTCGTTTTTTCACTCTGTGTTTGACCAGATAATCCTTGAGCGGCCAAACCGATTTTAATGTTACTACTTTTTATCATAGAATTCCCACGGTGTCGAGATGTGCTCGGGAAAAACTTTGTGACACGTTGATTTGCACGCGGGCAAAGCCGCGGGTACAGCTAGTCTTTAAATATTCTTGATGAATTATTGATGTGTCTACTTAAACATACGATTGTATATCTATGAATTTTGTTATGTTAGAATTATAACGTAGGACCACGAATAATTCGTTAAACGATGGAAATGTAGCGAATGGCAACAAATCTCAGCAACGTCTTGCGGCGAAATTTCGTGGCCCGATGAGTACGGACACATAGGTACATTTGTTTTTAACTAGCTGTACCCGCAATTCCGTACCCGCTGTATCACAAATATATAGTAAGTCCCATTAAAATCGGTTCAGCCGCTCAAGGATTACCCAGACAAACACAGAATGAAAAACGAATTTAAAGTGTGTATTTGTGGGTAGTAACATATTGTTATGTAAAACTATTTTTAAAATTAGACGAATTCGAATATTGTAAACCCATTTTTTTGAAACCAATTTACATTCTTAGTGGTCTCATTAACAATATTGGGATACATCTTTTCAACCAACTCCTCCACATTTAAACTAAAACGCATCGAATACAAAGATTGATTTGAACTTTTCCGATTTGGAAAATATTATTTGAAGTAATTTTGGCGAATTTAAATTTCTGAGTAAGATTATAGGTGAACCTACTTTTAACATTAGTTTGTGTTGAGGAGTTCCGGGAGGCATTAAGGAATTCAAAAATTCTGTTGGATAATGTACTGCTTCTTCCATCTCAATAACTGTGTCTAGCAAATAGTAGATCTGTGATACTGCTTTAAATTTGGAAAAAATAAATCATTTATTTTATCGGCATTTTCATTGGTAGGTAGGTAGATATACAAGTATAGCCCTTTTTGGAACCGATTTATAGTCTTAATACATACAAGCCGCGGGTACAGCTAGTATTTTTATATATTTGGATTGTAACACATTATGACATATCATTGAAATCGACTCAGTTTGCGGAGTGACAACGGCTATTTTATAGTAGTATTATAAAAAAAAAACATTTTGACACAATAACTAAAAGGGATAAATTAGACTCAACTCATTAGACGCAAAATTTAGTTTTAGCAGTCTGATTTTATGTTTTCATAATATCTTAACGCTCAACTTGCGAAGCGATGGGATTTTTCTTTATAACTAGTCACTCGTCGCATCGGCCGAAATTCGACCGTAATTTAAATAAAAAAACTAAACTTCATATTGTCCAAAAGTAGCACCAGTATTTCTCTAATTTAAATAAATTGTAATAATTTTCAAGTTATTTTAAACGCATCAGTTATAGGTCAATAGAGATATATTAACTAATCTGCATTTAAAAGCAATAGAGGGTATTTTGACAAAGACATAGGTATGACATTTTTGACGTTACGTGTTTTCATAGTAAGACATTGAATGTGCTATTTCGTTTACTATGTATGTGTTTGCAAAATAGTGAGTGCAAATATCAAATGCAAGATAGTGAGTGTAATGTGTTTCAGTTGATTTTATGTATCTTTTATGCATTATTTTAAAAAAATAGCATTGCGCAATCCTTCTCTACATCAACTATAAGCATGCGTAAGCTCATTCTCCTCCGCCTGCGGCAAGTATCTTAATAACGAATCACAACTTTTTTCTTGACGTATTAATATAATATAGATTACCACTTTGACACAAACAAGTAAAAGGGATCAATTAAACTCAACTCATTAGTCTCATTATTTAGTTGTACTTGGCAGTCTGGTTATGTTTTCACAATATCTTAACGCTCAACTTGCGAGGCGATGGGATTTTTCTGTATAATTTGCGCGTCGTGGTCATCGAGTTATAATAGTACCTATCTACAACTAACTTTTTGCCCCGTCATGTTATTATTACGAGTACATGCATCGAGGCCAGCAACTATTGAATCTTGAATGTTGTTTATTTAAATATCGGGATTCTCTTGGTAGGTATATTAAAATATTGCATAACTGTATTAGCTTTGAAGTATCGCACAAGAACGAAAGAGACTGAGCTCAAAATTTGGGAAAGTTAAATACTTTTATCCACCAAATTTTGTCCACTTTTGTCCATCAATTCGCACTTGGCCTGCGCGGTGGTCTATGACCTAAACTCTCATTCTGAGAGAAGACCCGTGCCCAGCAGTGGGACAATAATGGGTTGACGAGAGAAATACTTTTAAAATTCCTTATAATGTAATCTGTCGTCTAACCAATTACAAAAGGATTATTTCGTGTTAGATAAGGTTAAATATAAATGATACGTCCCTTCAATAACCGTGCTCTTTAGAAACCCCAATATGAAAAAACGCTTTCTACACTCATAGCCCCACAGTAGGATTTTCTCCTGTGTCGTGGGTACCATGGACACACACAAACACGAATACACAAACACCCAGACCCAGAACAAGAATCTAAACTCATCATTCAGATACCTGTCTAGCCGGGAATCGAACCCGGGACCCACTGCATGTCAGACCGGTACGGTAACCGCTGCGCCACGCGGGTCGTCGAAAAAAATGCTATTTCGTATTTTCACCGTCTGATGTGATAATATGCTTTTGAAGAGCAATGACATTAAATTGTTTATATTTCACTATTTTGTTGTGTTCTCAGTCGAAGTTATTGCTTATTTATTTACAACAACAACATGCACCAACTGTACATATTAATTAATCATACGAAGGTGATCTTATCGCCCTAGGCATTACATCTTAACAATTTTAAATCATAATAAACACATATTTCTAACACTGCAGTTCATATCTTACGTTTGAAGAATCTGTGCCCTTTGATTTAGACCATGATTGCGACCATCTTCCTTAATACATCTGAGACTCCGGGTTCAGCTGGGTACGGAACCGTCCCTCACTCTAGCAAGAGGCCATGTAATTCGGCAACGAGGAGCAACCATCCTTTTCAGCCCTTAGTCTTCTTGTCCTGACAAATCTTCAGGGTCCTTACTAAAGTCTCGTAAAGTCCTATTGGTCAATAGTTGAGTAATTACGTATATAGAAAAACAAACAATCCTGAGTTTTAAATAATAATATTTTTTACGCTCAGAGGATCCCTCACTAGGATCTTCTCCTGTGTCATGGGTGCAATGAACACACACATAGAGGGAAAAACCAACGCCCAGACCCAGAACAATGATCAAAATTCATCCTCCAGAAATCTGTATAACCTGGGATCGAACCCAGGACCCATTGCGTGGCAAACCGGTATGGTGACTGCTCCACTACGGGGGTCACATAGTGACACGACATAGGTGAATAGTTACAACGCATCTGTAACTGATCTCAAGAAGAGAATTGAGTCTTTAAGATACTAGAGCTAACATGAGGAAACATGATTGTTAATATATTTTAAAAAATATAAACAAACAAGAAAGACAAACCCGCTGAGTTTCTTGCCGAATCTACTCAGTTGTGGTCGTCTTCCGATCCGGTGGTAGTGTGAATAAAAATTGTAACTGACAATTTGTAAGTGCCTCCGTGGGCCTATACAAAATAAAGACATTTCATTTCAGTGGTATTCTATGCGAGTTGGTTACAGATGTCCATTACAGATGGGTGGCAGTGACCACTTACCATCAGGTTGATGATCTCTTTTGCTACTTCAAGTGTTTCAATAACTTGGTTATTCATAAAGCTTTGTCCGCTTTGGCCTGCGTGATGAATGTCATGTTGACCAATAGTTTTTGTGTGAAAGAGAAACAAAAACACATGCATCCTCATACTTTGACATTTATAATAATTATAGGAAAGATAATACAAGGCATTTATACGCAACATGTCTACGCACAATTACTAAAGACATAGAGTATTGCGAAATATCCGCAGAGATTTTCTCACGATAGGACACAAGGCTTTGATACGAGTTGATACGAGTATACGTGACTTTCGTCACATACAGGTACTAAAGTTCGGTACTGCGGGTCAGGGTCATAGGAAAAGACTAACACCATTAACGTATGGTATACTACTCTGCCTTATGGTTTTACTGGCTAATTTATCTTTTTATAGCCTATGTTAATCCGTATAAAACAAAAGTCCCGGGCGTCTGCGCAATTGCATTGTAATGTTTGGAGGACTGAGAATATGTTATAATAGGATTGTTCATAATTTGTAGAAATTTTGTGTGTCTGTTTGTCCGTGTGTTCGAATCGCATCGAGCCGCGTCAGTCTTGTATGGACTAATGATGTAGCGAAAATTCAGTTTCTTTTTCAATTTGATGGCAACAGGGGCGCTGCCAGATTTTATTAACCAATATAAGTAAGTGTAAGGGGCGGTAAAATAAAGATTAGTTGACCTTTTTTTTGATCGTCAAATTGTCGTCGTCAACCCATTATTGTCCCACAGCTGGGCACGGGTCTTCTCTCAGAATGAGAGAGTTATAGGCCATAGTCCACCGCGCTGGCTAAAATTTATATACATTTGGCGACGTTTTTTATGTTTGGTCTGCAAACTGCAGTTTTATATTCGCAAAACGAAATTGAATGTTTAAAAACGTGCGATTGCATATATTAGTTACATCTGTACATATTATTAATATTACACTACTACTGTACATACTAGTATGGTCGGAACAAGGCAATTTTTATTACTATTCAACTATTACTATTAAATATTATGCTTTTACACAAACGGTGAATTTTCGACGTTAATAGGCTTTTTTGCAAAACTTGCGACATTTAGCTAATTTTATGAAATGAAATGAAAGTGTCGTTTTTAAAGATTCACACATACTTTTTCCCACTGCATCAAAAGAATTAAGTAAAAAATGCGTTTAAATAATTTGTACATCTTTTGAAAGCAAAATTAGAATGAAATAGTAACTATGGTTATATAGTAACATTTTACATCATTGACATGACTCAGGAAGCAGTGTTATGAGGATAAATACTCAGCAGCATGTAATAGCGGAAGTGTATAGAATTCTATTCATGTAACGATGTAATACAACTATGTTTAGATTGGCCCTTTGTAGTAAGAAGACTCAACACGTGTGACTTAGGGAAGGATCCGTCTTCGACGTTTGAATAAAAGTTCGTACACAATATTTTTTTTATCTGATTGAAGTAGCAAATGAGCATGCATGCAGGTGGTAAGTGGTCACTGCGGCCCATGTACATGTGTAAGCAACTTCAAATAGGACATGGGTTCTATATGAAGTCAATTACAGACGTCTTGCTACTCCCGAGGACTAGGATGGTCGCCTCATATAAATGTGTGCCGGCAACCACACCCTTCCACCGAAACGCAAAAAAAAATGCTTCACGTTAGAAATAGGTGTGGCGGTGGTACTTCCCCGGTCAAACTACACTGGTTCTACCACCATATATTTGTTGAATGAAAATACACAAACTTCGCTGTTTTTTTATTTTGGATGACTGGACCATTCAAAATAAAAAAAACGCTTTCTATACTCATAGACCCACAGTAGAATTTTCTCATGTATTGTGGGTGCCATGGACATACACAAAGACGAATATACAATATACAAACACCCAGACCAAGAATCTAAACTCATTATTCAGATACGTGTCTGGCCGGGAATCGAACCCAGAACCCATTGTCAGACTGGTACGGTAACCCCACCGCCACGCGGTCGTCAAATGCATTATACAAGTAAAAGATACAGCTTCATCCAAAAAAAGGCCAGAATTGAAAACGTGGGTGCTGAAATTGTACCCTGGCTAATGGCGTGGTAAATTATTTTAACTATATACATTAAAAAGGTATACTTAACAAAAACATCGTTTAATGTTTTGGCTCTCCTGTAAAATTGCCTTTTTAAACAAGAATGATTACAATCCGATAGTCAGTTTTTGACATGGTAGGACAAACACACAAACATTCTTGTGTTGAAATGAATTCATTTTTAAAACAGAAATATATAAGTAATAACACCAATAATAGAGAGAGAAAAAAGTTATACAAAGAAAAAAGTTTTTTACCAGACCTTCTCAGTTTAGATCGTATTCCGATCCGGTAGTGTAAGAAAAAAATTGTAACTGACAATATGTAAGTGCTCCCGTAGGCTATGCAAAATAAAGACATTTCATTTTATTAAGATTATATATTTAGAGTTTCCCTTTAGTTATCATTAATAATTATATACGTACTATATGAGAAAAATACAGTTCTCATTCAGAACTTGTAACTTATAAACCTAACCTAAAACGCTTTCTACACTCATAGCCCCAGTAGTAGGATTTTCTCCTGTGTCGTGGGTATCATGGATACACACAAAGACGAATACACAAACACCCAGACCCAGAACAAGAATCTAAACTCATCATTCAGATACCTGTCTGGCCAGGAATCGAACCCGGGACCCATTGCCCGTCAGACCGGTATGCCACGCGGGTCGTCAAAATCACAAAGCCACAAACATATATAGTATATATAGTGGCTATATTACATGTATTTAAAGCCAAAGATATTTAGAATGTCTATTGAAAAATAAATCGTGTTTTAGGTATAACTAATTGACCCGGCGAACGTCATTCCGCCTAAAAGTCAAAAATCTAAAATTATCAGTGTTAATTTACTATATTATGCATGTATTATACATAAAAACCGTACTTTTGAATTAGTCTATCTACTAAAACTGCATTAAAATCCGTAGCGTAGTTTTAAAGATCATTGTTTTCCTCTGTCCTCTTTTCTAGTTCTGTATTATAGGTACTTGTTTTCTTTATTCTATTCCTATATATTTTTATGTATTTAATAATACATTATATATTATTTGCACCCTACTTATTATTGTTCTCTTCCACACTTTAACTCCGCACCGTAAGGTTGTTTGGAAGAAATCGCTGATGGCGATATGACCGCCTATTGTATTGTTTCGAATTGTATTTTTCTTTTGTAATTTTTGTTTTGTCGAGTACAATAAAGTGTTATATTATTATTATAAGCGTACATAAGGACAGACAGCGGGAAGCGACTTTGTTTTATACTATGTAGTGATTAGATGCAAAATAAAGACATTCAACTCGCTACTAAATGTAGACAGTCGCATGGTACTTTCGTTACATAAAATAGTGCAGTATCAGTCGCTGAATTAATAAGGAAAGTTGAACCCATAAAAAGTCGTAGACAGAGACGAGTACCTACTCCCGACAGAAGTGAAGATTAAAAAAAACGAAAAGTAAATATGCCATTCTATCCATATCATTATCAAACATTCATCCATGCATCCAGTGTCAAAAATTTTCCCCTGTTTAATATGAGTAAGATATAGGATATATATAAAATGTATCTATAGCTATGAGTATATTAACCAAACAGCATGTTGATGCGCGAACATCACGAATCCATAACCTTACACTTCAAAACCCTTTTACTGCAAAATATAAAATCGCTTGTCAAAATTCAAAAGGGTTCTGCAAATGTTCATTACAATCTTCAAGAACTCGCAGAGTAAATATGTAAAGTCTTATCCGAATTCTATTAGACACCTGGTTATTGGTAACAAACTATAAAACGGTTAAGTAATGTTAGTTCACTATTATCTAAATTTGTTCTATTGTTATTGTCTTCCTTACAATGTTAGGTAATGCTTGTAAGTAGTTTTTGCTCGGTATAAATGAGTAAGTCTATTGAATTCTTGTTACGTCCTATTTAAGTAGATACTAAAACAAGACTTATATGTCGGAATTTAATTTTAAAGTAAATTTGATGATTAAATTCTGGTTAAGTTATTCTGTTTAAGTAACTGATCCCATCAGCCTTTGATGTCTGATAGATTTTTCCAATAGTCATCCAGCGAGGCAATTGTGTTAGTCACCGCAGTGGGAGTTGATGTTACACAGGAAAGGGCCACTATTCATCTTCTGAATTTTGTTTCTCACTCTCCCTTCTTTATACAACGTTCATGGGAAGAGAGTGAGAGATGATTTCCAAGATGAACACCATACAACACTCGACATTACATTGGTTACCAGTTTAACAGTCGTTTTGATACTGAACTTCTCAGTTACAAATAGAAATTTCACCTAAAAAAGTCTAATATATTACTTAGTCGGTCTAACTTGATTTACTGATTAACATCATTTACTATACTAAATTTACTAGAATTTTCTTTCGTTCGTCTGCCTGTTAGAAGTCAACCGCACGTCTCTTAAAACCTTGTTATGAATATAAACTCACTCTAATTGTGGCACTCTAACCTGTCCTGTGTCTTTTGAACCCAAGAATTGCACTGTTTTTCATAGAACAACTTTTCAACTGTCACAACTTTTCTTTTCCAACGGGTATTGTTACCCTGAATTATGTAGCTGACTATTGACACAAAAGTCTTCAAATTCTTAGGCTAGTAAAATTTCATTTAAACACTACACCTTATGAATTAATGAAATGCAAATTTTACAAAAACTTCATATTAAGCAAAATGGAAATTATAATCTAACTTATTAAGTTTTAAATGTAATCGTATATAGGAGCTAAGCAGCACGTGTGGAATTTGCAAAGCAAATAGCAAACCGGTTTGGATTTATTGCGAAGTTTATTAAGTCGTTTCGACACGAATATTCTTCTGTTTACGATTTTTTCCAAGTGGCATCCGTTTCTTTATGTTCTTGATTAATTGTCACCAAATTTGTTCTAAAATGGACTTCCTCCTGAGGTATTCCCGGAGCGCATGACATGAGGTTTAAAAAAGGTGAAAAGAATTCCTTCAAAACCGGTTATGCATTGGCGACTGCTCTGGTGTTGCAAGTGTCCACAAAACACGGTGACTACTTCCCATCAGGCATCTAGTTTGTGTGCCTTATCGTAGGTTTAAGTGTGAAAAATATACTAACTACCGGGTACGGGTTCGGGTTTAGATCAAGCTTCATGCCGTAACGGGTAAATTTGTGAGCCAAGTGCGAGTTTGCAGGCTTTACGCACTACTGACGGTATAAATAATTCTTATAGGTATTTCCTTAACACGCATGTAACTTTAGTTACGGAATTTTTAACATCAATGCACTCATGTAAGATACATTGCATTTGCAAGTTATTCGATGATTAAATAATATTGTGTTTTTATCTAATGTAATCTTATTTCTTACTAGCTGTACCCGCGGCTTTGCCCGCGTGCAAATCAACGTGTCGCAAATCTCGACACTGTGGAAATTCCATGATAAAAAGTAGTAACATTAAAATCGGTTTGGCCGCTCAAGGATTACCTGGTCAAACACAGAGTGAAAAAACGAATTTAAAGCGTGTATTTGTGGGTAGGAACGTATTGTTATGTTTTTTTTTTAAGTAGACGATTTGTAATATTGTGAGCCGCTTTTTTTAACCAATTTACATTCTTAGTGGTCTAATTCACAATATCGGGATACTTTTTTTCAATCAACTCCTCCACATTTGAACCAAAACGTATAGATTATAAAGATTGATTTGAACTTTTTCGAATTGGTAAATACTATTTGAAGTAATTTTGGCGGATTCAAATTTCTAAGTAAAATTATAGGTAAACCTACTTTTAATATTAATTTGTGTTCAAGAGTTCCGGAAGGCATTAAGGAATTCAAAAATTCTATTGGATAATGTACTGCTTCCTCCATCTCAATGACTGTGTCTACCGAATAGTAGATCTGTGACGCTGCTTTAAACTTTGAAAAAAAATAAATCATTAATTTTATCGACACGTTCATTGGTGAGTGGGTATATAGACGTCTTTTGGAACCAATTTACAGTGTTATTGGTTGTATTAACAATATCGGGATAAACTTTTTCAACCAACTCCTCCAACGAACTCCTTAAACGAAGACGTATCGATATAAAGATTGATTTTAACTTTTCCGGATAACAAAGAAATCATTAGAAAATTGGAATATCACTGAACAGCGACATATATTCTAAGTTCATATTTTGTTTCATGTGGCCAAAGATAAGATCTTTTAGGAGGTGCATCGGGCTATTTGTGTGCGTAAATCCCGCATTGTTCTTTGTAAAGCAGAAGACATAATCAAAACACTTTTACAATTCATACGAACAGGGCGCACCCGCTCGCAGGGCGCTGCCGCACCCTGCTCGCTTATTTTTTATGTTTTCTTTTATGTTCCAACCTAACCTAACCCATCCTGTTTAAAAAGCTACAGCTGAATCCAACTCTTAACAATAACATGACAATACTCCTGCATTTTCAGGATTTAGGTATTCAAAGTGACACTTTTCATCATAATGTTCTCTCAGGAACGGGTTGTAATGTATTGTAATCAATAAGTACCAAACTCATACGGCTTAAGTAGGTTGTGTACTTAGATTATCAGGGTTGATGAATTGAAGTTTAATTTATTAACCACATTTCAGTTTAATGAGCTGTCATTAAACTTATAATATATACTAAAAATAACCGTAAGCATTATTGACTACCTTTTATAATTTAGGCTTGCACTATCTCGCATCATCAGGGAGGAGTTGAAGGTAAAAAAAAATCCCGTGTCTTTGCTTAGTATTCTTATTACTTATACGTAAGCACTTGCGAGCCAACTTCTATAGCTTGGGCTTGTAGTACCCTGCATCATCAGGGCTAAAGAGCTTAAGGTCGAAATTGTCATCATGTGTTTTTGCTTAGTAATTATATTACATCTCTCGTCAACCCATTATTGTCCCACTGCTGGGCACGGGTCTTCTCTCAGAATGAGAGAGTTTAGGCCATAGTCCACCGCGCTGGCCAAGTGCGAATTGATGGACTTCACACACCTCCGAGAATATTTTTTTTTTAAAGAACTCTCGGGTGTGTAGGTTTCCTCACGATGTTTTCCTTCACCGAAAAGCTGTGATAATTAATTTCTAATACGCACATGAATCAGTGGTGCGTGCCTGGGTTTGAACCTCGGACCTCCCGATCGAGAGGGCAAGTTACAACCATTAGGCTATCACTGCTCATTTATATTATATACCCGAAAGCATTAAATGGCCAACTCCTATGGCTTAAGCTTGCAGTACCCTGCATCATCGGGCTTGAGGAGTTGAAGATCGAAATTTTCATCTTGTGTCTTTGCTTAGTAATTATATTACATACCCGAAAGCACTAAATAGCTAACTTCTATGGCTAAGGCTTGAAGCACCCCTGCATCATCAGGGTTGAGGAGATGATGGTCAAAATTTTCATCTTGTGTCTTTGCTTAGTAATTATATTACATACCCGAAAGCATTAAATGGCCAACTCTTATGGCTTAGGCTTGCAGTACCCTGCATCATCAGGCTTGAGGAGTTGAAGATCGAAATTTTCATCTTGTGTCTTTGCTTAGTAATTATATTACATTCCCGAAAGCACTAAATAGCTAACTTCTATGGCTTAAGCTTGAAGTACCCCTGCATCATCTGGGTTGAGGAGTTAAAGGTCAAAATTTTCATCATGTGTCTTTGCTTAGTAATTATATTACATACCTGAAAGCACTAAATAGCTAACTTCTATGGCTTAGGCTTGAAGTACCCCTGCATCATCAGGGTTGAGGAGTTAAAGGTCAAAATTTTCATCATGTATCTTTGCTTAGTAATTATAGCTTAGTAATTATATTAAATACCTGAAAGCACGAAATGCCTATCTCGTATAGTTTAGGCTAGCAGTATCCTGCATCATCAGGGGTGAGAAGTTGAAGGTCGAAATTTTCATTTTGTGTCTTTGCTTGGTAATCATATTACATACCCGAAAGCACCAAATGGCCATCTCCTATGGCTTAGGCTTCAAGTAACTCTGCATCATCAGGGTTGAGGAGTTGAAGGTCAAAATTTTTACCGTGTATCTCTGCTTGGTATTTTTATTACATAACCGTAAGTACCAAATAGCCAACTCTTACGGTTTAGTCTTGAAATACCCTTACATCATCAGGGTTGAGGAGTTGAAGATCAAATTTTTGTCCCATGAATTTGTTTAACAATCTTATTATATATCCATAAAAACAAATTGACTTACTTCTACGGTTCAGGCTAGCAGTACCCCTGCATCATCAGGATTGAAGAGTTGAAGGTCATTTTTTTTAGGAAATATCTGCTTAGTAATCTCATTCTACATTGAACCCAATTGGACTCCTACAGCTTAGGTTTGGCCGAGTATCGCTAATTTCGTTAATTTGCTTCAAAGAAATGGATCCTATGATCAGAACCGTATCAAATTCATCAGAGTACCCTTGAAGTACATTCTTTCAAATAGAGGAAAAATCGTCAAAATCGGTTGGCGGGAAATTGAGTTATTCATCTATTTATCGCGAACATCGTTAATGCAAATATCAGACTTATGCGCTTTTCTTATGGATGCCACTGTCAAAAGTGAATTAAAAATAAAAGGGGTCCCACCCCATGACACGCACTACCTTTCAAATGAAAAAAAAAATCATCCAAATCCGTTCACCCAGTGAGGAGAAATCGAGTAAAAAATAAAAAAAAAATGTTAAAAAAAATACAGACGAATTGATAACCTCTTCCTTTTTGGAAGTCGGTGTAAAACTATGTTGTAACATAAAAATCAAAGTGAAATACTAAATTTTATTGAGGTGGCCTCAAAATTGACTGACTTTCATACAAACTTACATCTCCTATTTGGGTTAAATTGGGAGGGGGGGATCAGAAAATTCATTCTTAACTGACGTCTACGTCATAAAAGGAACCCCTAGTAAAAATCATATTCGTATCTTTAGCACTTAAGGCTCTAGGATGTTTATTCAATAGATTTTTATAAAAGTATATATAGATATAGAGATATAGATTTGTATAGTATCAAATAACATAGGTACACACATAACCAAAAATATTACATAACAAAGAAATACATTTTACAGACCATAAAATGTTTAGTTTCAACCAATTCAACTATGCAGTTACTTATCTTATTAACACTTATCGAACACAGAATAAATACTGCGTAGTTTTAAATTGACATAACTTTTTTATTTATAAACCGATTTACATAAAATAAACACTAAATGTTAAGTGAAGTTTCCCACAACACATCCCTGAAAATTATATTCAAATTGGATAAGCCATTTCTGAGATTACCGTTTTCAAACACACAGACAAACAGACAAACAGACAAACAGATAAACAGACAAACAGACAAACAGACAAACAGACAAACAGACAAACAGAAAAGATTTCTAAAAACCATTATTTTGGGTTCTATATCGTATTATAGACCTCTAGAAATGGTTTTCACCTAAATTTATTCCATGTACAGACAACGACCTCTTACAGATTTATTATAGTATAGATTAATAATAAAAATGCGATTGTTTGTAAGGATGTATGTGTTAGGTGTTATTTTACGAATAATTTTCCTGTAATTCCGAGTACCTAGAACATGTGCATAATTTATATTGTTAAATGCATAAATGATGGATAATGCATTGTTTATATTAAAGTATCAGTATCTTGGCGACGTGCGTCACGCCAGGTCAAGCGGAAAGTCAGTGTTACAAGACCAATGCAATCGGGGTTTTACCAATTAGTTTATAAATATCCATTGAAGGTCCATGCAATACGATTTGGTTACTTTTTTTTTATATGGCTGAAGTAGCAAACGAGCATGCAGTCCACCTGATGGTAAGTGGTCACTGCCGCCCATACTGTCCGCCCCGACATCTGTAATCAACTACATACAGAACATGTGCTCCATCTGAAGTCAATCACAGATGCGTTGCTACTTCCGAGGACTATGATGGTCGCCTCATGCGAAAGTGTGCCGGCAACCACATCCTTCTATCGAAACGCAAGAAATGCTTCACGCTAGAAATAGGTGTGGCGGTGGTACTTCCTCGGTCCTACTACACTGGTCCTACCACCTTTACGAGCATTATTTCACCAGTCCAGATTGGAATTGCGTAGTGTTGCGCATGCGGATCAAATTCCTGCGTGCTATTGTCCCACTACTAGGCAAGGATCTTCACTCAGAATGAGAGAATCATAGGTCATGGTGTAATGCTCTTTCCACATTTTAATTGTTAGACTTTAAACAGCTTTGAGAACTCTTTTAACGGTTGATGGTAGTAGTTGGTGATAGCAATGATAAATATTTTGATATTAGTGATGGGATTTTAACATTAGCCCATCAATTAGGAGGCTATTTCAACCATTAGGTTATCATTGCTTATTACGCACTTTTGAGTTCATATTTTATTTTTAGAGTATTTCCTTCTTTCATCTTTTAGAGCGCTGTTCCAGGTATTGTTATTCAAATTTTAGTATTCAAACTTCCTTATGATTAATAAAGGTGGAATATCCGTTATTCTCTACGAAAATAAACTTGTCCATGAAGTGATTTACAACGGCAATTCCCAATTCCGGAATGTGACGTCACAAGCGAAATCATCAGATGCTCCACGTAATATTATGGTCAGTCGGATTTACATAACAATACGATCAACAGCAGTTTTAAGTTGCTTATTTATGAGATTTCTCCAAAACTTTTCATTTTTGCTTATGCCGTATATGAGCTTCTTTCCGCTATGTTTATGATGAATGTTTTAATGTTTTTGATTACTTGAAATAAAGATCAAAAACTACATATTAGTAAATTATTACTAATTGCTAATATTATATTAACAAAATTATATGTAGGTTTTGCTTAAGACCCTTACAGTATCGTTTTATTTTGCAGTATTATTTGTATTAAGAGTTATTTAGTAAGATCTTAATACAAACGATATTGCAAAATAAAAAAGTTAAGTCATAAATACATACAACACTTGGTGGTTCGTAACACATTATACGCGAGGCACAGTTTAATGCGACTATTTGTATACATTTATACAAAGCATACAAAGTAGTGCCCGCGTGACGCTGCCTCTGTTTGTTAAGGTACTGCTCGACTATAAATACCTATACTCTTTTACATTGTAAAATTTACCGTGTGGAAGTGACTGTCCAGTTTACTATCAGCCTTTTTCGTTTCACTGCTGGACTGGGCTGGATTGGCTTGTCCTAAGATGTGCCGAAATGCAGATTGGACTGGCTTGGCCTCTCCCAAATTGGGCTGAAATACTGGTTTCTTCTGCTATCTATAAACATAAAAAGTCTTATAAATCTTATGCATTTTGTGGTTTGTGCCAGTTTGTGATTTGCGATCTTTTTTTCTAGGACTCTGATATGTACGTAACCACCAGGGGTTACCACTATCTCTGGTCACCTGGTGCCTCGACTTCCTATATTATTTCAGAAAATACATTAACTGTTAAGTACTTCGTAACCCCTGGTACCTCTGTACTCCTGGTAGCTACTTCAACTTAAGCCAGAAAATACATTAAATGATAACTCAATTTCTTATTTGTCTCTCCTATCATTGGTTTTGCATTTTCATTGTGGGCTTTCTTATTCTCATTGTTCGCAGACCGGCGGTTAACCAAACATTGCAACAATGATGTAAAGTAGTTTCTGATTTCTATTCTGTTCCCACGATAGTAATATTACTACTTGATTGTAATAATTGGATTACATTGTACGCATGACCTTTCATTCATGTGTAAATACATAATGAAGTACTTGACTGACCACAATCAAACGTAAATTGTCAGTCTGCGAGTTACGGTATGTTTGTATGTTTCGGTATCTATGTTAAGGTTTAAGGTCTAGGTGATATTAGAAATACAGTATGGAAACGCAAAAATTAATCCATTCTTGCATTCCTTAAATTTTTGAGGTCTACTTAAATCATTCAATAGACTTATTTTAATTACTTATATTTTACACAGAAAGACGTCGCTACTGATCTGCTGGATATTGCCCAAAATTACGTAGTATCTTCTCGTCCACGTCGTCAATTCCTCAGTGCCTGAAGTCGAAATTATTCGAGCAATGTGTATTCTTCACTGTAATCCTCATTCGGAGGCTCAGAGTCGCTCAGCATGCTATGGAGAGGGTTATGCTCGGAATTTGACAACGAGACATAATTCGCAACGATGCAATTCGTAGACGAACAAAGCTTACCGACATAGCTCTCAAAATTAGCAAACTGAAGTGGCAATGGGCCGGCCACATCGCTAGTAGGACCGATAACCGATGGGGAAGGAAAGGGCAAAAGGAGCACAGGTCGCCGCCTCACCAGGTGGACCGATGACCTGTAGAAAACAGCGGGAAACCGTTAGATTCAGAAGGCACAGGACCGGTTGGAGTGGCGTCATTTCGGGGAGGCCTATGTCCAGCAGCTGACCTCAAAGGGCGGGATGGATAGATAGACGGATCGTACGAATCCTACGATATCCATGGAAATGTAAATGATGCTATTTAAGATTGATATCTCACGATAATATTATAGAATCTTAATATTACCATGTACTGCATATATTTTTTTTTATTTTCAACAACTATACATTCTAGGTTTCGCACTTAGGTATTGCCACAAATAGAACGGCTATTTCCTTCTTTCGTCGATGATAGAAGCTTTCGTGATGCGACTCAAGAGTTACCATCACTACTTTTAATTCTGTCTGAGGTTGATAATATCTGTTATTGGACAACAGCGGCCACTTATTATTAGGTCGACTGCATGTCGTTTACTATCCCAATAAAAATATAGTTTAATCCTTGTATCTCTTATTCACTGTTTTTCGTTGGGTATCTCGGAAAAAGCGGTCACGAATAAATAAGCATACATCAGAATATTTGGTAACCAAAATATTGAACAGATTGAAAGAATTTAAATTATTTACGTCACTGAGTTTATTCACTAGCTGTACCCGCGTTCGGAACTAATTTTAACAATATAACAGTTTAACAACCGGATTTTTAACATTTGTTTCGTCCTTAATGACTCGCTCATCCTGAATGCAGATATGAGTTCGTTCACACCGTTCCACTACTTCAGGTATAATACTTAAACACGTGAAATAATATAGTAACTGGCGAAACTCGTATGGTTAAGTATCTTTTGAATAGTATGTTTCTTGTAAATATTTAGTATTAATAAAAGACAAAAAGCATATTTAAAATGTTTTCGGTACTGCTTCCAGGAAGAAAGAAAAGTGGTGGTTCCGCACTTGATACAAGGACACTACTATCTTTCAGTGTCACACCATCATCTATAATGAGTTTATCATCCTTCAGCTATATGTGTTTAATTAGACTTTTACGACTAATGTTAACTTGTTTCTTATTTGGTCTACTACAATTTCTGATGAAATTGCATATATAATCTCCTAATTGGCCTTATTACTTCAGATCAGGATCACGTCAAGATCTGATTTCAATCCTGAACCCAGTGGTATACCCCCCGGGCTTACTAGCTGGGTATTCTACATAATGGTCGCCATCGGCGGACAGTCTCAGGCTCGTTTATAAATTAGTCACGCTTGCATAATTATCTTTCGTAAAATTACTATATATGTAGACACTCAAGAATGTTTATACCTACTTGCAAAGATTGCTACTAGTCTACTATGTTTAGCTAAGTTTACCTCTATCCACGACCTTGGGTGGAGACAGTTATTCGCTTTTCTTACATTTCGGTCCTTCAAAGACGTGTAAATAATTGAAATTTTATAACACGTGTTGAACAGAGAACTGCTTCGTTTTAGAGCAGCGAAATTGTTATACACTATAGTTCTCTGACAACAATGGAAGATGATCACGCAAGCAATAGGACTTAAGAACTCACTATAAAGGTCTATTAACTTATAATTCTGGTACTCACTGTGTGGCTTTACGAAATTACTATGTAAATAAAAACAAAGGTCAAGAATAATTAATTTTCAGCGAGGAACGCGAACTTGCTTATACACATAATTGGTGCAAATACCGGCCGTTTCAGCCACGAAAAGCAATTACTTGTGTACCGAAGACTAACTTCAGTCAATACTGAATTCTTGGTGGGTAAAGTCATTAAAATGCGCTTCTGTATTAAGTGAATAGTTTTCTTGGCTGTAGAAATACTTATTGCTTGGATGTGTAAATAAATCATTAGTAAGTTTTTAGAAATATTGTACAAAGTTAGTTTTATGTCTACTGGCCGCAAGAATGCCTTCGATTTGCTTTGGTTTGACCAGAGAGGTATCACCTTCACATATATTAATAGTGTAAACTTGTAAAGCAATTCAAGCGTTTCGTTGGAGGGGCTTGGATGGATGTCAGGCGATTTTATTACCACTTTAGGATTGGAAACGCATCTGCAATTACCTTTAGGCGTAATCTCAGCTCTATGTGGTGGTAACAGATGTCCAATGGCGGCAGAAACATACCATTAGTTGGACTGCATACTCGTTTGCTACTTTACTTAAAAGTATGTATATTGACATTTTGGAAAAAATGTGGGATAACCTGCAACTCATAAAGATATTGCGCCACTATGATATATCAGCAACGTGATTGGTGTTGTCATGGCTACCGCTGATAGTATGATTAGTTGTGTATGAAATTGTAGATGTTTATTTTAGTGGGCCTCATATCTTCTATACGTTTATTGTATACACCGAGACGTAATGATAATGAGAAATAAACGGAATACCTATATGAAGCGGTCTTATCGCTAAAGAAGCATCTTTGTAATAACCTTTGGACGGAGGGAAAATCTAGAAATACTGAGAAGCATTGATCCCTAAGACAAAAAGCAGGTGTTGAAACCGTTTTCCTCATTTATGCATTCTGTGAAATCGATAAATAACAACATATACGCTGACTTTAAAACTTGTTTCGTTGACGGTACTCAACGGATCGAGAATTCCAGATTGAAAATAACAACAAAAAACATAAGTCGACCTTATTGTTCGGTGTGTGTATGAGGCATACAATCTTCGGACAAAAAGGCTCAAGAAACAAAATGTTTTAAACTCTTGACCATCTAAAATTATATCGATATTAACTGTAAAAAATATTTTCATTTTTTACAATAATTAATATCGATATGATTTATAACAAAAGACCAGTCAGCAGTTTTTGACACTTCTGCAATTAAACTATCTTCTTTTCCGTAGCATTAAGCTAAATACATAGGTACGTAATGTTATAAATTTAATATCAACTACTCTCCAGAAATCCAGTCTTAATGGACAATCTGAAATAATGTAACTTTTTAATTTGCTTGTACCTATTACGTTTAATCTTTCTTATTTATAGTATTTCGATGCCATCTATAAAGCTTTGCTTTTAATCTTCACAATCAGCTTTTTAAAAAAACAAATTGATTGGAAATGAACACGAAAAATAAACAAACTGACTTCCGCATTTCTAATGTTATTAAGGCACTTGTAAGATAAACATAGTCCATTCTAGTAGATAAATATAATCTTTGCAAACATTGTATGAAATGCTTGTACAAACTCGAGATAAATTTGATATATTTACTTGTGATATCAAATATGTTATCGTACATCTTCAGATCGCGATGGGCATTTACACTTTGTGATAGGCATACGCATTATGCGAATGTTGCAGAATCTTATGATAACGTTTTATAACTAAATAATGCAATTATTGGTTATGGGCGTCACTGAAAATCAGCTCATTGGTCCACAGACCTCTGTATACGCTGAGTGCCGGCTCCTTCACGGTATAGGTACTGCAGCACAGCTACACGTAGGATTAGCTACATACTTACGTTTAACCTACTTTTTTTATTGTTATTGTTATACTAAGTTAGTTAATCGTTTCTATTTTTTTTTTATCCCAATATCAGTGTATTGTGTTGTTATATTGTGAATAAAAACGTTTTCTTACTTTCTTTCTTTCTTTCAATTAGGGCCATGATAGAAAGTAGTCAGTTAGTTTCTGCCAACTATATTAAAATGTTTGTATCACCAAATGAGCATTTGGCAAAGAAAGATCTTCCGCCAGGCTAGATCATGCCTGGGGAGCGGCCGTGCTCCGACAGTCTTTGTTCGGAACTTGTATATATGCGGGGTATTGAGAATACTTCGATAGCGTTTTTCAGAATACTAGTAGCGCCATCTCTTGATGAGTTGCGGGAGGTCGCCACAGAGCATAAGACCTTTTATGGTTTCGTACGCAAAGGGTAAAAACGGGACCCTATTATTAAGATTCCTCTGTCCGTCTGGCCGTTTGTCTATCTCCAGACTGTATCTCATAAACCGTGATGGCTAAGCAGTAGAAATTTTCACAGATTATGTTTTTCTATTGCCGCTATAGCAACACTAAAACAGAAAAAAAATTAAAGGGGGCTGATACGGAATCCTTCGTGCGCGAATCCGACTTGCACTTGGTTTTATTTTGTTTACTCCGATGTCATTGCGATGCGGGACTGCCTCTGCAGGATTGTTCTACCTACATTTTGTCCTTAAGGAAAGCGCAAACTGGCTTGTGCAGAATTGCCACTTGTCCACTTGATATTATGATTGTACCGTCATTATCCGGCGAATTAATATAATAAATGATTTGATTTGATTTGATTTGAATCTTATTCAGTGAAAATTGTGAACTTAGAATTTTACTAAATAATTAGTTTTCAACGCTTGGTTCAACCTAGTCATTATTTTTTTCCAATGGATTAATATTTTCTTTTAATATTGTTATCGTAAGTATTAAAATAAAAATACTAAAATTCTTACAAATATTCTTACAAAATAGCTATTCGTCAAGGCCTTAATATGTATTAGTTACGTACTTTTTGATAACTTGAAATTAATTGTAATTAAATTAATTTTCTGCAAATAAAAGCGTAACTTGAACAAGAACACTTATTTAATTATTATCAAATGACATTGCTACTAGCAAGTAAAGTTGATTATAAGGTTATCTGTTGCTGTCATCATCGATTTAATTAAATTGCGTACAGTGTAAAAAATGCAATTTCGTGCTTCTTTGTTGGCATGATCGAAAACGTTCGGTAATATTTAAGAGTTTATTTATAGCGTCGATTACGTGATTTGAGTTGCATTTTCGTTCCGTTTTACGAGTAACTTTACGGGTAGAGGCGCTCCAAATGACATTTTATCAAGTTTTGTACTGGTTTAAATGTTAATGCGTGTTCTTGGCACTGTCTTAATGTCGTGTGTGAAAGTTTGATCACAATAGAACGCCTAATAATTTTAGGGTTGTCTATTCCTGTAAAATCTATAGTCTGTACAATATATCCATTCAATTGTTCGGGTAAATGTAAGATACAAAGGTTAGTAAATTATTTATGTTTAAATTACTAAGCAAATAATTTATACGCAGTCATTTCATATCGTATTTTTATGTAAATTTTGCCAAGTGAAGGAATCACTTAGCAAATAAAATGAAATGGCAGAAAATGGCGCGAAATAAAAATATAGTCTATGGGCGTTAAAGTACTATTCAGGTGTTACTACTACTGAGGAAAAACCTCTAGAGACCAAAGCGTTTGGACAAATAATTTGTAAATGAGATAATTGCACAATTAATTGCTTTATTTGAAAATTACAAACATATAAAATATGTCTCGCAATATAATTATTATTCTATGCGAGTAGGTAAGCACTAAATACAAGGTAAGAGTAATGTTATGTGCAAGGCCAGATCATAGAGCATAGTTTGATATTGTGACACTTTTTATTTGCAAAGATAACTAGCTGGTACAGCCAAAACTAGTTAGTGCTTGTATAAAATTAATTTACTTCTTAACATAGATAATTTATTAAATAAGTAATTTTATTGATATGTGTAAAGTCAGTTCATAGAGCATAGTTTGATATTGTGACACTTCTTTTTGCAAAGATAACTAGCTGGTACAGCCAAAACTAGTTTGTGCTTGCATCAAATTAATTTACTTTTTAACATAGATAATTCAACAATTACGAGCTTAATATCCCATTAGTAACTACTATCAAACATAACATTACATAAATAATATTATTATCGTTTAACGAAAAATATTTAATCGTACTACCATATTTACCTATAATTATAATAATTATCTGTACCACTCAATTAAGTTTGTTTTAATTACGTTATAATTATGTTATAATTACCATGAATTTACAAAAACATTTCGTTTACTTTTCAACCTCTTATTACAGTAATTAAATTGGATAAATGTTTGATATTAAATTTGTAATATACATACGAACATAATATGTATGTCGGAGTGGCAGTCTAAATGTTGAAAACAGATGACGTCACAATGGTACGTGCACTGGCCGATATCGAATGATCGACCTGTTTCTGAAAAAACTTTATTAAAAAAATAACAACAAAAAAGACAAACCCGCTGAGTTTGTAGCCGGATCTTCTCAGTTGAGGTAGTGTTCCGATCCGGTAGTATTGTAAAAAAAATTTGTAACTGATAATTTGTAAGTGCTCTCGTAGGCCTATACCAAATAAAGACGTTTCTTTCTATTATTTGCTTCTCCTATAAAAAGGGCTGTGGACTGTGGTAGGCGCGCATTACATTTGGATGCGTCTCAGAAAAAACAAATTGCATTGGATGGTGCCCTTGAAATGGCCTCCACCTCCTTCTCCAAAGATTCCTCGCGAGGCCCCTTTAAGTGCGAGGCCGTGGGCGATGGCCCACTGCGCCCACTACTACGCCACTGTTCACGCGTCCTAATGTCCGTGTGCGTGTTTTACCATAATGATTGAATTAACTCCCAGCAGTCTTTCCCTGTCTTACATGCCTGCGACTTATGTAATACAAGCTGAACGCCGCAGCTTCGCCCGCGTTAAAATTATGTATCGAATATAAATCGATGTATCGATTGTCCCGTGGGAATAAGATATTTTCTAACAGTAAAAAGTAGCCTATATGTTAATCCAGAGTGTCAGCTAACTCCCTACCAAATTTTATGAAAATCGATCCAGCCGTTTAGACGTGAAGAAGTAACAATCATACACACTCACAAACTTTCGCCTCTATAATATTTGTATGAGTATGATTGGAAAGTGTAAGAAACAGTCTCTGAAAAGTTTTATCAGTTAACGAGTTACAGGCAGTTAAACGGCCCAGGCGGTACAATTTTATATTTAGAAGACCTTTCTTTGGTCTTCTTATAGCCAAGTGACTTAACACCGTTAAATTGAGCTCGCACCCTTCCAAAGGTCTCACATACCCGGTATAGGTAATAGAGGTGCAAGAATTTAAAAAGACACCAACAAATCATTGTACCTAATTTTAGAATTTTGAAATTTGAAATTCGCGGCTTGACGCCCTCTACACCTTACCCTGTCGAGGTCGATGTCCAGGGTTAAACCTTCAAAAGGTACCCGATGCCAGGGAGCAACGCAGGGTTATATGGGATTTTTACCGCTTTAAAACCGCCCCGGAGACCATCCTCGGCACTACAAAGAGGACTCCGGGATCTCTAAAGGAACGCAACCAGAGTCCTCTGAGCGCGTTGCCCTTGGGCGGCTGGGCCCTCTGCTCCGTCTGGTCTTTACGACGGAATTCGACCACACATACCGCCGTCTTTCGCGGGGTCGCCTGACTAAACGGTTCGAGCTCCCACTCTAGCTGCTCGCAACCCCGGAATCCCCTTTTAGTCGCCTCTTACGACAGTCAGGAGATACCGTAGCCATAGGGCTATGGTATCTCCTGCTAATCCTGCTAATCCCGGAACTACACGGACGGACGCCGTCTACACCCGGTGTTACATAGAAACAATATTATCAAGTAATGTGGTAGTCCATATACCTTATCGCAAATATCACGTGTACCAACTAAATAAATAAAATAAAATTGGTTGTCTGTCTGTTTGTCCGGACTAATATTTAAAACGGGAAAGTAAACTCAAAACTAGACTCAAAAACTTTCATTACAGGTAAATAATTGCGCAAAACTCTGAGAAAATGAAGGTTTGTTTAGAACAACGTATGTAGAGTTTAAAGTAAGTCTAGTCCATTTATTTCCTTGGATATATATCTTGTATGAAGTATTTGTCCCCGACTATTTACTGTTTCATTTAAACCTTACGTGAGCTTGGCCGATCGGTAAAACAATAAAAGCTACTCGGGTCAAGGTTTGAATCACTCAATATTTCCATGGAGTTTGCAAGTGCCTTTGGAATTAAATTCAGGAGATTGACACAGTACGTAAGGTTACTCATCGTTCATCAGTGACATAGCCAAGTGCGGTGGTTAAAGCAAATCCCATTCTAGGGAAAACCCCATTCCAGCAAAGAAATTTTGAGAGTCATTATTATGGTCATGATCATAGCTAGATATAAGCGTAGTTATAGCTTTGATTAAAGTGGAAGGGGTTCCTAAAGTGGCAGTACGCAAAAACAGCCGCCTAAACTTACTCTACATTGAGGGAGGTTGAAAAATATAGATTCAGAATATTTCGTGAAAAGAAACCTACAAAGGGCTGTCGAAACGTCCAAAAGTAACCAAAAAAAAACACCATAGATTTTTCGACTATGCTAGGGGGTGCTCAAATACCCCCCCCTCCCCTTATATACCAATACCTATAGATTACTATAATTACGTGTGTCATAATGAAGTTACAATTTACAACGGGAAAAGCAAGAAAAGATTTGTTTGGCGGTCAATTTATCATAATTAACGCTAATACACCCTTATCTCAGGTTATCAGTACGTGACACCGGCCACTTACCAATTACCGAAAACCGTATGGATTATTGCTTATCAATCTACAACCTTAATATGAGGACATAAAGTTAATCGTAGTATAATATAAATGCATTTGTAAGATAATAATTATGTAAAATATGTATATGATGATATAATTTTAATACTCTTAGCTGAGTCTTCATACAGCATACATGGATCTATATATTCTTATTTAGTTGTAAATGTGATGAATTAATGTTAAGTGCTTCGATATAACTATTATAAGTGAGTGTTGAAATTTTTTAAAGCAGAAATAAGTTTAATGCGTATGTGCCTGTCTGTGGTAATGTAACTCTTAATTATGGATCGATTTGAATGTGGGTTTTGATTTATTGCGATGTTTGCTAAGCAAAGTTTAATTAAACTCTGTTCAGCTTTTTTACAAAATGTATAAAATCCTTCAAACCATCTTTCAATTATGATTTTTATATATCGCAGCTTTGCATGAATAACTGTACAATTCAAAATTCATCAATTTTAAGTTGAAGATACAGTTTTATCCTTATTGTATTGTTTAAAAAATGTAATTTGATGCTTCAATCTCGACTATACCTTACAAACAATATAATTATGGATGTCTCAGGCAAGCATTCTTCCGTAAGGCAGTTATTTTCCTGTGTCATCAAAGTAATTAAGTATAAAAAAGTTGTTTGAAGTCTTTGAATTCGTTGCTATTTCTAGACTAGGTCATAAGGACAGTTGAGAAATTTGTATGTTTCGTAATAAAGTGGTCGCTTAGTAAATAAATTATTCATGAAGTGTATGATAATTTATACAGTAAATAAAATTAGTTTAAAAATAATCCTTATCAATGTAAATATGCAGCTTATCTTAAGTATTAAGATCTATATCGCCTCTAAAAAATATTAAAGGCCACAACCAAACCCTTATACACTAAGCCAAATAAAATAAAAAAAAAGCTAAAATATATTTAATTAGCATATTTTCTCAATAAGATACTGCACTTTTGTCATTCATGTTTTACCTATAACTTTTTCGAAAAATCCTTTATTTATTAACGCAAAATTATATTTACTAGTCACCCGTCACAATGGCCGCAATTCGACCCTAATTTATGCGAAAAAACTAAATCTTATATTGTACAAAGTAGCACCAACATTTCTCGAATTTAAATAAATTGTAAAGCAATAGCGGGTATTTTGGCAAAGACATCTGTCATTTTTGACGTTGTGTTTCGTAGCGAGACATTGAATGTTCTAATTCATTTATTGCGTATGTGTTTGTTTCAAATGCAAGGTAGTGAGTGTAATGTGTTTTTAGTTGATTTTATGTATGTTTTAAGCATTATTTGGAAAATATATTAACATTCTGTACTCCTTCTCTACGTCATAATAATCCGTCCGCGGCATATTACTTAAAAATGCTTCAAGTTTTTGCTTCACGTATTAATATATAGATTATCAATTAACGTACATTTCAAAACTGGCCTCCGAAGCGATCATTTTCAAAAGTCCATTTTCATAAAATCAACCGTTAAAATTATAGTTTGTCTGCATGTGTCTTATATTTGAAGCCTTATTACGTTGGCTTCTAATACTGTACCTTACCTTCGCATGAAAGTAGGTCAATGTATAGAGAAACTTAATGCTGGATTATCTTCGTGTCAGCGCTATGCAAACAATTAGTCAAAGCGTTGTTGTTTTAATATATAATGTGATTTAAAAAAAAGAGCTATGATAAGAGTTCCAATAACGCAGAGGTTTAAAATATTACTCATTTTAAGTACGAATAAATACTTTAAAACAAATAGTTCATATTGTTTACTGTTAAATTTGTTAACTAAATGAGGTTAGTAAAAACGTTGAACAAATTAGGCTACGGTTATTTTTTCTGATACTTTGGTAAATCTTCTTTTTATGTTAAAACTTTTAGAAGGAAATCTTAATTTCATATTTTTGTTTTTATCTAACTGAAGCAGCAAACGAGCATGCAGTCCACCTGATGGTAAGTAATCACTGCCGCTCATGGACACCTGTAATCAACTTCACACAGAACGGATTCTATCTGAAGTCAATCACTGATGCGTTGCTACTCCCGAGGACTATGATGTTCGCCTCATATTAAAGTATCTGGCAACCACACCCTTCCATCGAAATGCAAGAAATGCTTCACGCTGGAAATAGGTGTGGTGGTGGTACTTCCCCCGTCGAACTACACTGGCTCTACCACCTGCAATATACATTTAAATAAATAGAATGTAGATATGTATATCTAAACATACTAAAGTAGATATACTTGTAGGAAATATTTATTCGAATTTTTATTATTATTTACGATATTTATCTTAAATTGAATTGGTTCCTGATGAGGATTGTAATCAATTGTCTGATAAACATTTTAAGCTTAATCGGATATATAGATAAAGAAAACACGTGATGCATGTATTAAATCTGTAATCTTTGACTTTGCTGCAGGATTGTGCCTTTAAACATATTTTAATAGTATTGTTTAACAAATTAATTTTAGTAAAAACTAAAACACACGGTGTTCTGAAAATTCTTTTTTCATATTTTATTGGCATCGATACTTCATATTCATGTGCAAAGTTCCAAATGAATGAATTAATTAATTTTGGAAACCGGTGAAAATTGAGCTTAAAGACTCCGTTATATACATACATGTTACATGCAACCTCATATAACAGCTAATATAAAGTGTGTAAAAAAGTCTTAACGTCGAAATACACTGGTTCTACTACATGGTAAACCAATTCTTTGAAATCCTTCTTCAATGATGAGAGTACCATCAGAATACTCATTTTGATAAACTCCTTTTGATAATCCTTTTAATACTTCTAATTTGATAGGTACCAATAGGATAGTGAGAGTTGATTCATAAGAGAGAATAATGGTAAAGAATTCACAGCCGGCAGTGAAACAATTTCAAGTCAGTAATAATAATACAAACTTTTCCTTTTTCCAGTGTACCGCAAGATGTGTCCAATATGGCCACTGCACCTCATAATCCTGTATCTGCTGGCGCTATGCCCTCTCTGGGTGATCTGCCAGGCCGCCCCCGACCTGGTGGCCACTTACTTCCCGAACAACATCACGGTGCACATGGGAGAGTACCAAGTTGTCGACGTCAGTATTCAGGGTAAGATTTCAGTGTCTTCTGTAACGAAGTAGCAAGCAAGCAGTCGATTTCGAAACATTTGAAGCTTAGTGACAACAGGAATGCAAATCTAAAGTCACTTACAGATATTTTTTTTTCTTACGTTATAATTTATGATGCACTTATTAATTACAAACTTGGGCGTACGGAAAATAAATAGAAATTAGTAAGGTCCTTATACTTGAAGCATTTTTTTGTTGCCAATATTAATAAGGGAGGGGGGGGGGGGTTGTCTCTTATATAAGACACAGACTAATAGCAAAAGGAATCTCAACTGGATACATGTTTTGTTTTCAGGCACCGGGATGCAAGTGGATGATAAACTACTGCTCAATATAGACGACCGCGTGGCGATGGCAAAATGGAATTCCACGTACAAGTTAACGGAAGATGACGTCAATGCAAAAGAGTGGAATGGGAAAGTGCGTGTGGAAGCCGTCTTCTTAGGTACGATGCTTTTAGCTTGTCTATGTTAGTAGGGCGATTTGGACAGCTATACTTAACCTGCGGCCCGCGGCTGGTCTGCCGGGCCCTTTAAATGGCCCAGTTGAAATTAATAATAGGATAGCACGTAGCAACATACTGGAGCTAACTTTTATAACCAGTGTAAAATGTCAATGGCAATAAAAAAATACAAAGAAAAACGACAAACCCACTGGGTTTCTTGCCGGATCTTCTCAGTTGAGTTGGTGTTCCGATCCGGTAGTAGTGTAAAAAAATATACATGTAACTGTCAATTTCTAAATGCAAATATGCATATGCAAAATAAAGACATTTTATTTCCATTTTCATTTTCATTGCATTTCATTTCATTTCAACAAGCCAGACCTTGATAAAGTTTGGAAAAAGAAAACAAGTGTTGAAATGGCGACATATTTAGATTTAGTGACCTCTTTTTGGTGTAATATAGTAAGTAGGGTTCACTACATTTTATTTTCCGCCTCGAGCGGCATAAGCTCACGCTATGCCGTTTGCAGCCCCGTATCACTCCGCTGAAACATGTTGAGTAGCACTGGGCAAGCAAATACTAAAAACAATAAAATATCGTTTTAAGGGGGATTCCTACACAACAAATGTATTTTTTGACGTTTTTAGGGTTTCGTACCCAAAGGGCAAAAACGGGACCCTATTAATAAGACCCCGCTGGCCGTCTTTGCTTCTGTCACCAGCCTGTATCATGAACCGGTATCTTATAAGCAGACAGTTGAAATTTTCTCAGACGATGTATTCCTATTGTTATAACAACAAATATTAAAAACAGACTAAAATATATATTTAAGGGGGTACAACAAACGTAATTTCTTAACCGTTTTTAAACTTAATGGCACAGAACCCTTCATGCACGAGGCCGACTCGCACTTGACCGGTTTTATTAAGATGTTGATTATAACAGTATTTCTGTTTCTAGGTCGTGCTCCCTTAACGGTAGAAGTGGAAAGGGCGTCCGTTGTTACGGGGAACGTTAACGGGACCCTTCCCGTGATCATCGTGAGGCCTGAGAGGGTCATAGACACTATATTCACTACCAGTATAGCTGTGTTCGTAAGTATACTATGTCATACGAGTATATCATGTATCTTATTTGTTTTTTTTCTCGGGTACCTTTTAAACGGAAACGTTTAAAAGGTACCCGACGCCGTATGTGGGATTTTTAACGCACTAAAGCTCTCCGATGGCCGTCCGCGGCGCTACAAAGAGGACTCCGGGATCTCCAAAGGAGCGCAACCGGGGTGAAGGACTTTTGCAAAGAAAAAGGTCGCCAATTGCAAATATAAGTAGAACTGCTGTATGTCGACCAAAAAAAAGATCGCCAAATCTATACCAATTTAAACCGAACTGCAGTCATCGACCAAAAAAATAAATCCGGCCCTAAAAAAAATACTCCGGTCCCCCAACGCTAAGGAGAATTTTTCTTGTGTGTCTGTGAGGCGCGAGGCTCTTTCGTCCGCGAGGGTTACCGTCCCGCTTTTGACTATGGAGTCCCGCTTTTTTCATTCAAAAAGTTATTAGTAACTTTGAATCCTGACTTACTAAAAAGAACTGGCAACGCTGGTTGCTTGGTACTGTGGCGACCTCCCGCTACTCATCAAGAGATGGCGCTACTAGTATTCTGAAACACGCTATCGAAGCATTCTCAGAATCCTGCATATATACAAGTTCCGAACATCAACTGTCGGAGCACGGCCGCTCCCCAGGCATGATCACCTAGCCTGGCGGGAGATCTCCCGCCGCCAAAGTACATTACACGTTTACGTTTTTTGCTTTTAGCCACACCTTGTATTTTGCAATGATGGGCGATAAAGTTAACAAACGATATAATTGAATTATTCAGATAAAATGACGCAGTAAAATAATCTGCTTGATATTCGAAAAATGACAACTGCAACTTTAGACTAAAATTGATAACTTTGAAATTAAATGGTCTCTTGTAGTATCTTATTTCGGAAATATTAAATTGAAAATAAAGACGTATCACTACATAGTATAAAACAGAGTCGCTTCCCGCTGTCTGTCCCTATGTATGCTTCGATCTTTAAAACTACGCTACGGATTTTAATGCAGTTTTTTTAATAGATAGAGTGATTCTAGAGGTTTTCATGTATAATACATGTATAAAATAGTAGAGAAACACTGATAATTTTAGATTTTTGTAATTTTAAGCGGAACGAAGTTCGCCGGGTCAACTAGTATGTAATATAGTAAATTATTCTAACATTAATGTTCATTTTATGTGTATTAGTTATTTTAGTTTTCGAGGTAGAACAATTTCGTTGTTTCACATTATTTTTATATTTGTTCTTCAGATATCGTTGATATTCATAAACTTCGGTTGCGCGATGGACTGGCCGACAGTGAAAGAGTGTGTGAAGAGGCCGATTGGACCTCTCATCGGTCTGTGTGGACAGTTTGTGTTCATGCCTTTGGTAAGTTCAGCACTGTTTATTTTTATAATTTTTATTTTTTATCAGCATTCCATTGTAGTTTGAATCTTTTTATCTGATTCCAGTTATCAGCAATGCATTGTATATCTTTATACCAATATTTTTTAAGAATAAAATAACAAATGAGCATGCTGTATACCTAATGGTATTTGGCGGCGGGAGAACTCCCGAGTTGTGGAAGATCGTCCTAGTGGCGCTATCTGTTGACGACTTGTGGGAGGTAAATGGCCAGTGTCACATGGATATCTGTAAGCAACTTCATACAGAAGAAGGGTTCTATCTGAAGTCAATCACAGATGCGTTGCTACTCTTGTGGACTGAAATGATCGCCTCATATAAAAGTGTGCTGGCAACCACACCCTTCCAACGAAACGCAAGAAATGCTTCACGCTAGAAATAGGTGCGCTTACTGATATTCATGAGCAGCCTGACCACTTAGTAACAGGTGGACTGCATGCTCGTTCGCTACTTCAATCAGATAAAAAAAAACATTATAAATAGCTAATTATAAACAAATCTTATCCAAATAATTAATATTAATTGTATTTATAAAATCCACAGCTATCATTCGGCCTAGGTTTCCTGATATTCCCCAATCAGCCAGAGATGCGTCTGGGCATGTTCTTCACGGGCTGCGCGCCGGGGGGCGGGGCCTCCAACATCTGGACCTTCATTCTGGGTGGCAACCTTAATCTGTCGCTGGCTATGTCTGCTATATCTACACTTGCTGCTTTTGGTTAGTTTAAAAATACTATGTTTTTCATAAATCGAAAGCAAACTTGTATCCCGAAAAAAGACAAGTAAATTATAGACATAAAATTGTTAACACTAATATTAAAATAGTAAATGGAAAAGTCTGCCGTTTGTCACTAAATTGTATCTCATGTACCGTGCTATCTGGACAGCTGAAATTTTCATAGATGGTATGTCTGTTGCCTCTATTACGAGAACTACTAAGAACAAATGTAAATATTTAAATTAAATATAATTATATTAAAGGGTTAAAAAACATATTAATTGTATGGAGTTATTGTAATCCCCCATACAACAAACGTGTTTATTATATATGATGGTACGGACCCTATCGTGCGCGAGATCAACTCACAAATCGCCGTTTTTTTTTCAATTTATGATATAGTATTAAAAAAAATAGATGTTAGTAGATAAACTAATCAAAAAGTTACGATATGTTATATTTTAGTTTTATTGTCTCTAGTACTTCCATTTTTTAACCGACTTTTACCTCCTTAAAAAAAGGAGGTTCTCAATCCAACTCACTTTTCTTTTTCTCGAGATATAACAAGATTGCTTTCCGGCTTTGATATGTAATTCTGGCTTTTGTGGTCTTAATTCTCATACTCGGTAATATTGAAAATACATTATTTGTTTCATAAAGTATGTAATCTGCCAATTTCCATTATTAATTAATCATTTTATTTTAATAATAAATCGTATAAAAACACCTATTATTTGTCTCATAATCTGCGTCATCTGTGCCTACGTATTTTTTAACCGACTTCAAAAACTTGGCCGAGAGGCCGGCTACCTGACACCGCGCGTAACACGACGCCGCACATTCGTGTTACATAAATTTTAAATATTGTTTATGTATAGTATTATAATATTTTATATTAGTTAGTTTCTGTTTTGTATATTATCATAGTCCACCAATTCGCACTTGGCCAGCGCGGTGGACTATGGCCTAAACTCTCTCATTCTGGGAGAAGACCCGTGCCCAGCAGTGGGCCTATAATGGGTTGATGCGAATAGTATCATAGTTTTATTAAGTTTTATGTATTAATTTGTTATATTGTTTACTTGTATTTGTGTATTAGTTTGTCTATGGGCCTTTGTAGCCTGATATAAATAAATAAATAAAAAAAAAAATAAAAAAAAAGGAGAAGGTTCTCAATTCGGCCGGTATATATATTTTTTTATGTATGTACAAGGATTACTCCACCGTTAGTGGACCTATTTTAATTAATCTTTTTTTATTCTATTATTCGTACTGTTACGCGGGAGCCCCTGATTATCCTTTTAAATTACACACTGAAAACTGTCCCTCACTTTTCTTTTAAAATATGTAATATTTACTTAAACGCGGATTAAATGCAACTGACAACACATGGCTGTAAACTGTTTATATTAATTAAAAATGACAACGTCGGCGTTATATTCTCGAGCAATATTGAGTACTTAATCAATTTTGTCCGCAGGTTTCATCCCACTCTGGCTCTTCTCCCTCGGCCAAGTAGTATTCAGAAACGCCAACATAGTCGTCCCGTACAAGAACATATCGTTCTTCGTGGTGGGTCTGATAGTGCCGCTGTGCATCGGGCTGGCCATGCAGAAGTACACCCCCCGGATATCCGCCTTCATGGTGCGCATCCTGAAGGTGTTCTCCACCACGCTGCTCATATTCATCATCGTCTTTGCCATTGTCACCAATTTGTATATCTTCCAGCTGTTCACTTGGGAGGTGAGTTTTGACCCTTATGACCTACTAGCAATTTTTTTTCTTAACGCGCTATCTACACTCATAGCTCCACACTGGGATTTCCTCCTGCTCGTGGGTACTATGGACACACACAAGACGAATACACAAACACCCAGCCCCAGAACTAGAAGCCAAACTCATCATTCAGATAGCTGTCTGGCCGGGAATCAAACCCGGAACCCACAGCGTCTCAGACCGGTACGGTAACCGCACCGCCACGCGGGTCGTCAATACTAAGTATATTATTGCCGCAATATAACCTTCCTATATTATAGTGTAGCTATATTATAGTCTACCTATATTATAGTGTAGCGATATTATAGTCTAACTGTATTATAGTGTAGCGTAATAGTGATACCGAACAAGAACATATCGTTCGTGGTGGGTCTGATCGCTGTGCATCGGACTGGCTATGCAGAAGTACAATTTGTATATCTTCCAGCTATTTACGTGGGAGTTTTGAAGCTAGTAGCCTACTAGGGGCGCGTTCCAGAAGACGCTCACAAAGTCCCAAACGCCAAAAACGTCGTTCCACAAGACGACCGCGGTCGTTGTGGTCGCGGCGAATACGTCACTCATGACGTCATGACTTACGCTCACGCGACGCTCACGAGGACCCATCTAACAAGGTGGGTCGAAGTGATAGTTCCAAAACTTCCATGCGTTTCTACAATGTGTTTTGCAACAAATTAGTTTTTAAGGACTGTTATAAATAGTTTTTTAAACCCTAGTGAGAAAGCAAATTCTATGGTAATATCACGTAATTAAATGTCAAAGTCAAACGATAAGGAAATCTGCCAACTACAGATTCAACCCATAATATCTCTGTTTGACGATCCTCATAGCGAAATTGTCACTATACTGATCTGACAAGGTCAGCTGAATGAATGAATTAATTTTCTGGGTCTATGTGTGTGTGTGTGTGACAGAAGAGAAAATCCTTGTGTACGGCGATGATTGTAAAAAGCATTATCTCTCCGTTACAGATAATCGTTGCGGGTATGGGTCTACCCTGGATAGGCTACCTGACGGGCTACGTGGTGGCCAGGATCCTCCGGCAGCCGCACGAGGACGCGCTGGCCATCTCCATCGAGACCGGCATCCAGAACACCGGCATCGCCATCTTCCTGCTGAGATACGCGCTCGATGCGCCCGAGATGGATCTCACTACTGGTTAGTGGCTTGTCTGTTAAAGGTCTCTTATATGTTCAGATAAAAGGTATTATTGCAAGAAGGCTTTAAACCCCTAAGACACCATGGTCCGAGCGAGCGTTCTCAGATAAAACTCTGCGATAAAATATTCATTTACTACTCTTATAATACTTAAGATGTTTTATGTTATCCAAGAAAAATGTATTGTTTATCATTTTCGCCGTCGGATTTTTCAATACTTAATACTTAATGTTTGATATGTTTTATAATATAATTGTTGCGATCTCATTGTATATTTATTGTACAGAGAAAGAAAAGTTTGTGGACTTCTTAGAAGTAAAGACAGAATGTTTTAGTTGTCATAATTTATTATATTATAAAGAATCAGAAGTGAAATTCGGTTAAAAAATAACAATAAAAAACTTGATAATCTAATTTAGATTTATTTATTACATTACAACGCGCAACCACACCGACGGCAGTCTGACCAAAAATTCACCAGTGCACTATTTATACTCGTAGGGCAGTGTTGCCAACTCTCAAAAATGTATTCCCCTAAAGTCTTCATTAAAAACCCCTAAAATCCCCCATAATGATTTTTTTTTTGTATTGTTTTATTGGTATTTGCTGTAGACCTTGTTTTCGTCAATAAAAGTTATTATATTTAAACTATATATTTAATTGGAATTCTTCCTGGTAACCCGACTTGACGACGAAAAAAAAAAGGTCTTCGGGTGTAGTGCATGACGTTTTTTTTCCTTTTTTTTTCGTCGTGAGGCATTGATTATATAGACTGGCGGGGAGATTTCTCATTAAAAACACCTATATGTTGAAGTTATAAAAACCCCTCAAAATACCCCTAAAAAATTTACACACGTAAATAACCCCATCCTACTTGAAAATCCCCTAAATTTGGGGGGAAAACCCCTAAGTTGGCAACACTGTCGTAGGGTACCCCTATTTTATTAACGTTCGATCATAACGACAGGTAGTAATGACGTCATTCGTTGTCTTTCCCAACAATATATACTTTTATATTTGTGAAAAGTCGATAAAAATATGATAGCGGCGTATACTTTTATTTCTTCCAATATAATGTTATTTTCACTCGATTTATATTATTTTTCTTAAATTATTTCAGTGGTGCCAGTGTCGTGTGCCATCATGACGCCCATCCCCATGACGTGTATCTTCATTTACCAGAAAGTCAAAGGATGGTACGTATTCATATTGCATTTCATGTTCAAATGTTTTGCGTTGGGAAAATTGTATTGGGTAAACTACATACATCAAATTCTTTATGCTATAAAATTATTTGCTATTAACTTCTATAAATCAAGTTTATTAGGAACAAATGACCATTATCTAAAAATAAAAATAAAAAATATTTTATGCATTTAAATCGAAACAAATATGTGTATTTTTGGTGTCGAAATGCTTTAATTAATTAATGAGTGAAGGGACAAATAAAAATATACAATTAAAAAAAATTAAAATTAAATATTTCTATTAATAAATGATATATTCATAATGATAAAAAAAATTGTACATTCGACCCAAAACATATTTATGTATTATTTTGATGCAAATGCTTTAATAAATTTTTGAGTGTGTTCATTAATATAGGAAGGATTGTTGTGTGGTACGGATGAATTGTCCATGGGGTAAACTGTTTGTTTATTGGGCTATGTTCATTTGTCATTCAAAAAATATTCAAAGATTTATTTTTTGAATGACTAAAGGAAATTTTCATGGGACATCATTATAATTTTATTATTCGACAATACTCATAATATTCATGAATATCAAACCAAACTTCTGTCTCAAATTGGTTAAAGACTTTATTTTTAAACATATGAAATAGGTATTAATCGTAATATTTTTTTTATTTCCATATAAAATGTGATCATCACCGTCATTACCATATCGAAATGGCTTAGTTTTGAAGGTATGTGTACGTATTATTTATATAAAGGTGTAATGTACAATGGTGGCGGTATGCTTTGGATTTTTTTGGGAAAAACGGTTTTTTGAGTCCGCTTTTTGTGTTGTCAAGGAAACAGGATATATGAAATTATGTACGCTCATAAATTAGTGTTTTTTTATAAAGACTGTTAAGACGTAATGTTATAAATTGCTTGACATTGGCTAGGCAAGATCACTATATCGTAAGATTGGTAGTAGCACAGGTAATAATCTATATTAAAGTATTCAACTAGAACTGTCGTTGCGACAGTCCGTGCGACCGTTGTAACGTGAATGCCCACCTTTATTATGCATCAGAAAAGAGCAAGAATACACTTAATGACTTTTTTTTTGTTCTCGAGGGGGAACCCTTCAAAAGGTACCCGACGCTGTGGGAGCGACACAGGGTTATGTGGGATTTTTACCGCACTAAAACCCCCCCGGTGGCCGTCCTCGGCGCTATAAAGAGGACTCCGGGTACTCGGTCCGACCGCAACCGGAATCCTCTGAGCGCGTTGCCCCATCGGGCTCCTCTCAGATCTCGCTACCGCTCCGTCTAATGTTTACGACGGTATGCGACCACATATACCGCCGTCCTTCCCGGGATCGCCTGACCGAACGGTTCGAGCTCCCACTCTAGCCACCTGCAACCCCGAAAGCCCCTTTTAATCGCTTCTTACGACATGCAGGGGATGCCGTAGCCCTATTCTGATCCCGGAACTACAGGGACGAGACTTAATTACTTGTTGATCCTTTTCTTTTTTCATAAAGAAAAGACTTGCATAAATTATAATTTTTTTTCAGCTTTTAAGTCTGCTAAATACAATGCAGATGTTATTAATTTATCACATTTTTGTATTGTGAGCAATTTATTATTATTAACAATATTGGAAAACAATTTCTTGGTTTATGGTTCAATGCATGTTATTTTCTCCTCTATTTTCGTCATACTTTATGGTTTTTATTGTTTATGCGTGTCAGAGGTGATATGAAAAACTACATTATTTAGTATTGTTTTTGAATTATTTCTTTGTAATCGTGATGAAAACTTAATAAGACAAGTTTCGAGATTACTATTAGTGGCTCATGCATTTTTGAAGCACAGTAATTTCGTTCAAACACGTTATAATTTATAAACGGATATTTAATTTTCAGATCACTTAACCTGATATACAATCAGAATTTACAATAAATAAACTCATAGTCCCCATATTAGTACTATTTTCTGTGTCGTGGGTGCCATTTTTTTTTATTTTGTATAAATTGAAGTAGCAAACGAGTATGTTATCCACCTGTTGTTAAGTGGTCAATGCCGCCCATGCACATTTGTAAACAACTTCATACAAAACATGGGTTTAATCTGAAGTCAATCACAGATGCCTTGCTACTCCCGAGGACTAAGATGGTCGCCTCATATAGAAGTGTGCCGGGATCCACACCCGTCCAACGAATGGCGAGAACTGCTTTACGCTAGAAATAGGTGTAGCGGTTGTACTTCCCCTGTCGAACTACACTGGCTCTACCACCTTCATGTTGCCATGGACACCCAGAACAAAACAGAAATCTTAATTGATCAGTATATTTATGTTTCTATTAAGTCGATATGTATACTTCTGTACACCCCTACCCTCTGCATTTTAAATGTTTCCTTCAGCCACAAAGGTTGTCTGGAAGAGATCGCTATCTAAGTGATAAGACCGCCTGTACCTAACATTATGTATCTTTTGTTTTTGTTACATATAAATTGGTGTACAATAAAAACATTTTGTATTGTATTGTATTGTATATCTCAGTCTGACCGGGGATCGAACCCGGAATCCTCTACGCATTAGATATAACCATTCCACCTCACTTTAATTTAATTTTTAAATTAATTATGTATTTGCAGCATCGTCAACCGAAACCAACACAAGAAGATGGCGGAAGACCTCACCCCCATACCCGAAGCGCGAGAGTCCGACCTCATCGCAACCATTGATGTCGGAAAGTAACCCCGCTTAACGCCGCTGTCGAGTCTTTTACGTATTTAGAAATTTTATAATTTAAAATTTTATAAATTTTATAATTTTAAATATTTAGAAATATACACAGTTTGCAATATATGATTTTAGACTAGTATTATCGCGGAATTGATACATTATAATACTTAACGGGTACTCACGATATGCGGTTTATGAATTCTTATAGAGATCTTTTTGCCGATATTTCGACACAGTTGCATGGATCGTTAAGTATTATAATAGATACACAGTCTCGATATAGAAATATACTAGATACATTCTCGAACAAAAATGATACCTAAAACTGTCGTTAAATGTACGTAGATATTTATAGATGGTCATAACGACCATATATTTTTGCAATACAACCTTACGTCTATGAACAAAAAAAACAACTCGGTGTGCCGAGTTCACTCGGTAACTCGAGTGGTACATTGTTTCAATCGAGTACGAGTTTGACAACTCGAGTGACTCGAGTAAAAACACGACTGGAGTCACATCACTAGGATGAACAGATAAAATATACATTTTCAAATTATACGATGACAGAAATAGTGTTGTGAAGTGTTGTAATAACAATCTATAACCACACGCAATATCGCAACACGCAAATAATACGTCATTTTCATCAAATGTGGTTATGCTTGTTTACAATTTACATATTTGCAATACATAAAAGATCTTGACGAGCGGCGAATATTTATGTATATATACGTATGCAAAGTAGGTATTTATTGTGTCAATTGCATTTTACCATTTATGCAGGAATTTATAACATCCTTTACTAGGGTCGTTTTTGAATTATATCACATGATTTGCGATAAGAATCATAAGGTCACGTTTAATTTAAGATATTAAAAATGTTTTAACGATAATTTTATACTTTTTGACGAATATGAACTCTATATGACATTTTGTTTCATCAGTAAGGTGTCTGCCAAGGCGGGATCTAATCAACGGTATATTTTAGACATATAGCCATATTAACGTGGTTGACGTGAATGTTGGACGACCCCCTTATAACTTAACTTATCGGCTTCAGGTAGAATCTACTCTATGGGCACGTTCCAGAAGACGCTCACAAAGCCTCAAACGCCCAAAACGTAGTTCTACAAGACGACCACGGTCATTGTGGTCGCGGCGAATACGTAACTCATGACGTCATGACTTGCGCCCACGCGACGCTCACTATGACCCATCTATTAAGGTGGGTCGAAGTGATCGTTCCAGTAAAGAATACGTCAGTAAAGCTCACAGTCGTCAAAGAACGTCTAAGGGCCGGCGCACATCTGATGGAGCGCAGCGCAGAGCATGCCCGCGAAATTTTCTAAACGAATCACACACTAGCCGAAATTCGCGCTAATTACTGCGAAAGCGGACGCTCGCGGAGTAGCTCCGCGGTCGTAGCGGTCGCGCTGCTGCGCGCTACCTTTCGCATGTGGTCGCTTCCATGCTCCTCAGAAATAAATTGCTGCTATTTAATTTTGGATATTATTTCTAAAGGGGCAATGACGATAATAGTTTGACAGTGAAAAATGCTCTACGCTGCGCTCCGTCGTATGTGCGCCAGCCCTAATGGAACTCACCCTATATGGCATTGCCTTCAGACGTCCATAAGCGGCAGTAACTTACCATCAGGTGGACTGCATGCTCGTTTACTACTTCAAAATTATAAGAAAATGTGACAGTGTGACAAGAAATATAAATGTCGTTAAATTCATGTGACATAATTTAAAAATAATCCATTTTACATCCGTTTACATATGAAAATAACACGGTGCTCAATATTTTGGACAAATTCTGAGCAAATATTTTGTTATATTACAATGTTTTGAAATATTTATGAGCGGTTTACGCATTTTTCGGATAAATTATTGTTTTTATTGACATTTGGCCTTCATATGTTTTGGCTCAACTGTCAATGTGGTAGATTATAAACCATGTTTAGAACAACATTACGAAATTTATATGAGTATGTGTGATTTTTACAACAAAATACAGAGTTCTGACATATCTGTGACTGACTTTTACAAGAATATAAAAAAATGTTTAAATATTCATAAAATTTTTGTTTATAAAACTTTCTGGTGGACTTTTAATACTGTATTTAATTTGTTTGTTATATTTATGATTTATTTATTTGCAATGTTGTTGTAATTTTGTTAAATTTCACCTATAAAATTTTCGGTCACTTTAACACAACTGTTGGTTTTTCAAAAAAAAAAATGATTTTTATTTGTATGGGTTTATTTTGTTATTAATTTAAGAATAACTCAATGTATGCTTTTAAGTTAAACTAACATGCAGGCGATTATTTTAAAGCTGAGAAATTCTATTTTTCAAGTAACCTTTGAAATGCTGTAACTGTTTTATAATGTTAATAGTTTAATGCCATTTGTTCGCTTTATACGTTTTCTTCATCTTTATTTTTTTATTATAAGTACGCATTTTCTCAATATATTTCTCAGCATGTAACGTGTTAGTTTATATTAATAGGTATATTTATATCAAAGGTATTATGTATATCTTCTTTGAATTGAATATAACTGAATATCGGTGGAATCGAGGCCAAAAATCCCAGACACGCTCATTTTTCTAAAATTATGGGCGCATTAGAAATTATTTATCACTACTTTATGCTGAAAAAAATACAGAAGAATTGAGAACCTCCTTTTTGGAAATCGGTTAAAAAAAAAGTTCTCACAGGTGTTAAGTCTACCGATTCGCATTTGACCAGCGGATTACACTATGGCCTAAAACTCTTTCATTCTGAGAGAAGACCCGTGCCCAGCAGCGGAATAATAATGGGTTGATTGGGAGAGAAACTAAAACGATGAACGATATGATGAGAAATGTCTCATACACGTTAATTTATGTTAACCATATATATTTTTTATACCTACGTTCCATCTTTCGAAGTCTAAATATACATAATATCTTTGATTATTATACGTAACCGTTTAAGGATCTCTGTGACTCTATAGAGTTCACATGACTGGTTTTATAGGTGAAACAGATGTGAACTGAATGATTTGCGATGAGATCAGTATTTCGTAAGTTATGGAATCGTTGATGTATTTATGTGGATTAGACGGTGAATAAGGAAATATACATTCATTTTGCATTTTGTGTTTTATTGTGAACTATCTGAATTACCCGTGCTTCACTACGACACTATTTCAAGATGGCGACTTTTGTGGCATTTCTGTCAACTTTAAATAGTGCAAAATATCGTAATTTAAAATAGCCTATAAATTAACCAGTTAAATAAGCAACATCCGTGCAAAACTTCATGTAAATCAAACCAGTGGTTCTTACGTGATTAAGAAAGAAGAGATGGGAATACGTTACTCATAACGTCATGACTTACGCCCGCGCGACGCTCACGACGACCCCTCTATAAACCCTCTTACGCCCTAGCGGTTAACCGCGGGCACGGTTAACGGCGCTAGATGCTTTTCCAGTTTAATATGAAAGCGTCCCAAAATTTCAACTGTCGCGGTTGGCTAGCTGCACGGTTAACCGCTAGTGCGTAAGAGGGCTTAAGGTGGGTCGAAGTGATAGTTCCACTAGAGATTGTGTCAGTAACGCTCACAAGCTAGTGGAACGGGATAAACTGCGGTCGTGATCGTGAACATTGTGAACATCTAATGGAACTCTTATTAGTATGGCACTCTTATTAGTATAAATTTTAGCCCATACTATTTAAAAAATATATATTGCGTTTTTAGATATTTTCTGAGTAAACGCACACTCTGCCACTGCTTGTAAACTCTGTGCAAATTCCATAAAACCGGTTTTTTATAGGGTGCAAAAACCGATTTTTAATTATGATAGTGTAAAAATACATGCACTTGTAAAAATGTACTGGTTGTGTAATGCATTATTTATTTGTGTGTGTATACTAACTATAATTTAATTCTATACTTATGCATAACAGCTGGTGTTGTCAAAATAAACATTAACAATCCCAATTATTATGGTCTTTGGCAGATTTATAGAATAGCGAAGAGATTGAATAACAATCGTAAATAAACGCAATAAAAAAGACAAGAAAATTAGACGTAACAACGACATTCGAAAGTCAAACAACGTCAAAAGACGTCAAAAGCACAAACATGGATAAATAAAGCAATAGAAATAAATAAACATGTAAATCTGTAAATATACTTACACCCAACATATAACTCTCAGAATAGCTAGCCTTTCAAAATGGGTAAGCCAAGGTTCGATCCCCCCACCAACACGTTTCCATACAAAATACCAAAGAGATTAAATATATTGAGTGTACCGAGGAAGTATATCATTGATACGGGAGAAGGAATGCCGTCGATAAATCCCAGAGGTATCAGAGTGTCTGCGTTGAATGCTCAGATAACCGACAGAGTTAATGATGCCGCTTGGCCTTACTTACGGTAAGTAAAACTGTATAGTCAAATAAGGGGTTCCTAATGGCAAACCCGAAAAAGAGGGGCTAAGGAGCCCAAGTACCCCACCCGAAATCTAAACGCAAGTTAAGGTAACTTTCAGAATTTGGGGGATGTCTCAAGGGGAGTACCCAAAAAGAAACATTTTTTTTGTTTAAGTCATCAAATACTTTTAAAACTACCTTTGATTGATCAATGCTGCTCTCACCTCCCCCCTCCCTAAAATTCGGGAACCATCAGTGGGGTTTTCATTTTTTTCTTCGGAAGCAATAACGCCTAGTTCCTGATACAAGCAATAGTTTCGTAAGGCGTAAAAAATACATTTTCTTTACAGGCGATTTCTTATAATAAAAAAGATGTACAAGAACAGATTTAGCCAAGAGCGTTTGGAGCGCATAGATCGTATGATCGAAGCGGCCAACGCCACCTGTTATTCGAAGCTAGCCAACTGTGTTCTGGATCTAAAGAAAACAGAAACGAAAGAAGTGAAGAAAAAACGCGGCTGGTCAGAAAGCGAATGGAAGAAACACATGGACTACATCAGTCAAATCGCTGGACCTAAAACGGACTTCGAGCCGCCTCCAATTCGAGTTTGTATTGTTGTTTTAAGATTAATTTTTGAAGCGAAACTATAAAAACGCGATTTCGAACTTGACGTAACTAAAACAGTTCTCGACGTTACAACTAGATGGCGCTTTTGTACCTAGAAGCTATTGCACAAAAAAAATTGAAAAACAAATAGTCTCGTAAGTGCAATTCAGAAAGGTGTACAGCGCCATCTAGTTGCAACGTCGACAACTTAATAATACTATTAATTTCTTACTTATAATGCTATTCATCTAAAGATACTATTTATTACTATAGTTTACTATGTATGAAGTGGAATTTACAGTATATTATATATAGTTTTAATTTATGATTAAAACATTTAATGATTTTTTTATAATGTTATTATTTACTAATACTTTAATATTGCTGCAATACTACTTATACTACATGGATATTGTTACAGAGAGGACAGTGTAAACCACTGGATGCCCTGCTTCCACGAATCAATCGCATTTGCTACTTACCTGATTTTAAAATATATAAACGCCTGTCTCAGGAAGCCTGGTACAGAGATCCTGTTAAGGTAATCATTTCTAACATATACTCATTCGCTGTAGTTATACTGCTTTTATCGCGCATTGAAACTAAAATAAGAGTTTTCTGAAACGAAAAAGCAGAGCAGAAAATATGTAGGATGAAATTCATATACAAAAAAAAATTTACATATGTAGGTCTTGACGATTTTCGACGTTTTATAAAAAATGTCTTTAGAAGTGGACGATTTTATTATCTAAAACAAATAATATAATCCCTTTTCCAGTCACTAAACATATTTTTATAATGAAAGAAAGTCATATCAGCAAATTTAAATAAAATGAAACGAAAAACTAAACGGTTAAAATGCACTTTGAATCTGAAATAGGCATCACAAATGTACTAGGCTGATATGAGAGTAGAGGAGGTAAACACTTCTTTCAATAGATTTATATGCCTCTCTCGCTCTAAACTTGCAACAATGTGCGAATGCGACAAAAATACGGTTAACTACAATGTGGAAGTAAGACAAATAAAACAATTGGCACAGTGATGAAAATATACTTGTCTCTTTCTAGCCATAAGCTAGATGTAGGATAGAAAGAGAAAAATATATTTTACTCGTCCTAAGATGTTACTCATACTCATACGCACATTCATAAACCATTAGAAATTTCTGGGCTCCTAGTAAAAATGTTTATTAGTTTGATTCTTGCCAAACTACCCTCTTCTACCAAAATTTGAAGAAAAGCATAACATTTGACAGATATTCGTTTTGCTTACATGGAGATCTTTCGATACGACTAGTGTTAGAAAAAACGATTGAACCCGTTTAAAAGAAACGCGAATATAATATGTGCGGCCGATTAATTAATTTATTTATGATAATCCAAAACCTGAATGTTTCAGTGTCTCATGCAAAATCTTAAACAATGCGTACACGTTATTTTATAATATTTAATTACCCGAGTCTCGATGGGCAATAGTTTTTTGAGCGTATATCAATTTCTTTGGACAGCCCAAACGACTTGGGGCGCCTGATTAACCCTTAAGCTTATTAGGCTGCAGCCTAGGGCGCGAGGATTGAGGGGGCGCGCTAATAATTTAGCACCCTACATATTTCAACTAGACCGAGAAAAAACAATAACACACTGGAGGATGTAGATTTGGCGACCTTTTCTTTGCTTGACAAGCTGTAGTTAATACTTTTAGAATCCAATGGCTATCGCTAATACAATAGCGAAGGTAAGGAGGAGTCTGTTCAAACAGACAGCGGTCCGTGCCTGAAAAAAATCCTGACGTTGTGTTCAACCGTGCTTTTGGTTCGAAATAAAGAAATTTAAATGACATCGGGAATTCCTAACCAAATATCGTCTTACGAAAAGCTGTAATATTATTATTTTAACCTATTAAAATATTCCAGGTGCCTCCGAACGCGCTAAAATACGTAATATCGGACCGAGTGAAGAAGTTAGCTGTTCCTAGAGTTATACCACAACCCGGAGCTTTTGACTAACATCTAGCCACCAATCTGTTGATAAAACAGCTCAACACTAAATGGCATATCTATATAACGAAGAGGGCATGACGTCAGGAAGGTCAGGGCATATATTATGGCTAGATATATTTCTAGATTTCTTTTTATGTTTCAAATTGTATCACAAAATGTTTTGTTAATATGGTTAACATTTAACATTTTTTATTCAGTAACTAATGTTAATACAATGTTTTTTGGAGCGAAAAAATATAAATTGCCATTTAGTGTAGAGTTTGAAAGTTAATTTGAAGCACCAATAAAACGACAGTAACGGTTAACCTTTGTTTTATTTACATAAGTAACACATTTCGAAATAAATAAAATCAATACTGTTTTAGAAATTTCATTGAACTACGGTACAGATCACATTTAAAATATAAGTAGAAATAAATTATCCTTACAAATTAACAAACTCTATGAGTTGGTAACTTTGCTACTTTCGGATTGACCATAGAAATTATGTGATTTAGGCAACTTTCATATTTCTCGCTCACCAGGAGGCGTTAGACAAATAGTAAGCTAAGTAAGCATTTTGGAATTTAATTGAAATATACGATTTTTTTGCATCTTATCTCAATGTCTTTATCATATTCAGATCTGAAAAGTTACAATAATAACATGTTGTAACGCTAGGAAGTCAGTTCTATGTAAGTATATGGCACTATTTAAATTTAAATGCGACTTCGAACAGGTGGTACTACTAATTGTTTTTATCTGATTGAAATAGCAAACGAGCATGCAATCCACCTGATGGTAGGTAGTCACTGGCGCTCATAGTATGCAACTTCTTATAGTACAGGTGTTCTATCTGAAGTCAATCACAGAGGCGTTGCTGCTCCCGAGGACTATGATGGTCGCCTCATATAAAAATTAGCGGATATATACTAAAAGAGGGTCCTCAAGAATGAGATGTGAACCTTTGAAAAAATCTACACATTTGTGTATGTATAATGCCGTTCGCATAATTACTATGGTCAATAGTATAATTTAATGGTCAAGGCTGCTAATGATTGCAAAGGTGAAATCTTTGGTAGTAGACTGGCCGCCCAAATCCTTTGTCCTCACTTTCCCGTCCGTTAGAACCCTGTAAATTAACACTTGCGTTAGGTGTAATGTTCATACAAAATCAATCCATACTTCCATACTAATATTATAATTGTGAAAGTGTGTTTGTTCCTCTTTCACGTCGCCACATAGCTATTATATGGTTTATATGCTGATAGTTAGGAGGGCGGAGAGTAACGTAGGCTACTTTTCACCGCGCTCTCTCATTCCCATGAGAATGTCGATGTTTTCTTAGTTGATACATATTTAGTAGTTCCAGACGTTGTTAATAGATGGCGTTAGTAAAATTCATTTGTAAGTTCTGAATCCCTATGTGGCGACGTGAAAGAGGAACAAACACTTTCACATTTATAATATTATATATTTTATAATTTATATTAGTATAGTGTATTACTTACTTGCTGATAGCGTTCTTGATCATCTTGGAGTATGAGTGCAGGTTGACGTGGGCCAGCATATTGGCCGAGCACAGCAACATGGCGGTGGGGTTCGCGATGTTCTTTCCCACAGCGCCGGAGAAGATATGCCGAGCGCCCTGCGAATTTACAAATTGAAAAATTATATCATTGGAAATTAATTATAAATGCTTCACGATGTTAAATATCGTGAGGGAAACTAAACACCCCAGATCTCTTTAAAAAAACCCTTGTAATATTGTGATCTCTACCAATTCGCTCTTGGCCAGCGTGGTGGACTATGACTGAAACTGTCTCATTCTCAACCGTGGGACAAAAATGGGATGATGACAGATGATTGTAACTATTTCAATAATGGGTTAGATGATAAATTTTTAAATGACCCACTATTTCGTCCAGTTCGAAACAATAAAAAGAGACGAATCCACCGCCCTTATACAAAGCTCTACCCACCGGCCCACTGTCCAATAGGTAGACAGTATTATATCTACGCAAACTATATTGTTTAAGTTAGGTTGGGTTAGGTTTTAAGGATGTAAAAAAAAATGTGTGCGTGTACTAGCGTACACTCGTAAGAAGTGAAACTTCTTTATGACGTTATTTTTCAAAAAATAATTTACTATATGCAACTTTACAGAAATTGGTTAAATAAAGTTAAATTAGATAAAGTTTAATAAAAGGCTTTTATTAAACTTTATCTAATAATCTAATCTATGATAATCTATCTAATATCACGCGTGGTAGGGATAAGAAAAAGATGGCGCGTAACGGAATAAAAAAGATGGCGCGTAACGAAACGTAACGTAAAAATGCTCACTTCAAAAAAAGGTTTTAACCCAAGGCCTATTATTAAAATAAGAATAATTAATTAAATAAATAAATTATTTTTTTTATATAAAAAAAGGTTTTAAGGATGTGACCCAGGCCTATTATTAAAATAAGAACCCCACCTGTTCAAACACAGCACACTGTCCACTGTACGACGCCCCAGCGACCACTCCGGCCCCACCGACCAGCCCACTAGCCAGGTTGTCCACGATGTTACCGTACAGGTTGGGCGTCACCATCACATCGAACTGGTTCGGGTTGGAGACCATCTGCATCGTGCAGTTGTCCACTATCATCTTCTCGAACTGGATACGCGGGTATAGCTTCGCCATCTGAAATTAAGTAGTGATTTGTTTTGAAAGAGAAAACTTTAGGCGCGTTGAGCAATTTAAGGGCGGACAAATCATGGAATTCGCGTCGTCGTCTCCGAACGCCTTTCATCAGCTGTATATTATGGATATATGTACATAGATATATCTCCGTGAGTTATACTTCTTTAGACGCGTTATGAAAAAATTATGAGGGTGAAATTTTTTGATTCGTCACACAAAAGTCACAGTATGAAGTTGAAATGAAAATGCTACGCAATAGCTTTCAGCAGTCAGCAGTAAGCAGATTTATTACAAATATTTACCCCCATTCCCCTTGTCAGCAAACGTTGCTTACTTTAGCTCTAACCCCTCCCCCCATGCTTACGTAAATATTTTTCAATTAAAAATGTATTTTTGTACAGTATTGTAAAAAAGTAAATAACTAGCGATAACGTAATCATCATCTAGACCCCATGTCATCCAAAATAAGAAAAACAAAGACCCCCCCCCCCCAATAGTGCTTACGCAATACTTGAACGGCCCCCACTTCAGGTATATAAGTATAAATAAATAAAATAAAACACCCACCTCTTCACAGCTACGCAAGAACAGTCCATCCCCCAGCTTCATGATGTTGGCCTTGTGGACGGCGGTCACCTTCTTGCGGCCCATCTTCACCGCGTAGTCGAACGCGAACTTGGCTATCCGTTCAGACTTCGCCGCTGTGATGATCTTCAGGCATTCCACCACACCTGTGATGTACGATCATAATATTATCAAGGCCTTTTCTATGTGTGGGATTTGTAGCATTTATTTTTTATTTTTTTATTTAAGATAACCAGTGTAGTTCGATCGGGGAATTACCACCACCACACCTATTTCTAGCGTGAAGTATATCTTGCGTTTCGATAGAAGGGTGTGGTTGCCGGCACACTTTCACATAAGGCGACCATCATAGTCCTCGGGAGTAGCAACGCATCTGTGATTGACTTCAGATGAAACCCATGAAGTTGATTATATGACCATACCATAGATACCCATATGAAGTTGATTATAGATGTCCATGGGCGGCAGTGACGACTTACCATTATAGTACTCAGGGCGCGTTCCAGAAGACGGTCACAAAGCCCCAAACGCCCGAAACGTCGTTCCACAAGACGACCGCGCTCGTTGTGGTCGCGACGAATACACCACTCATGACGTCATGACTTACGCCCACGCGACGCTCACAACAACCCATCTAACATGGTGCGTCGAAGTGATCGTTCCACTAGAGAATACGTCAGTAAAGCTAATGGAACGGGAAAAACTGCGGTCGTGAGCTTGCGCTTTGTGAACGTTTAATGGAACGTTAAGTAATTTAAAACTACCCAAAGTTAAGTAATTTAAAACTGACATCATTAGTATCAACTCCTTTAGTTGATACTAATGATGTGTTATATGTTAACGTATCTTTCAAACCGTTTAGACTGCAACGCGTGCCAAAAAAATGGACATACATTTTTTTTATCTGATTGAAGTAGCAAACGAGCTTGCAGTCCACCTGATAGTAAGTGGCCACTACCGCCCATGGACATCTCTAATCAACTTCATACAGAACATGGGTTCCATCTGAAGTCAATCACAGATGCGTTACTACTCCCGAGGACTATGACGGTCGCCTCATGTGAAAGTGTGCCGGCAACCACACCCTTCTATCAAAACGCAAGTAATGCTTCACGCTAGAAACAGGTGTGGCGGTGGTACTTCCCCGAGCGAACTACACTAGGTCTACCACCTTGAAAATCTCTAAGTTTTATAGTACTCAAAGTTAATTGGTATTAACTCAGTTGTTAAAACTAACAACTGAGTTGATACCAAAGTATGTCATATGTTAAGGTATCTTTCGGTAACCGCTGGATTCAGATGGCTCAGGACCGGTCTAAGTGGCGCAGATTAGGGGAGGCCTATGTCCAGCAGTGGACTTTCAGAGGCTGATGGATGGATGGACGAACGTATCTTTTTAACCGTATAGGCTACAGCGTGTGTCAAAGAAATTGACATATCGCACACCTAGATCTAAAGGGAGCTAACTCAAAAATCTGTGTATTTGAGTTATGGTCACCATTTAATTTCCTGAACGGATACCTATCTAGCAATAGAACAGATTTAAAAATAAGTGCAAAGGCACCTAGCCTAGCTTTGCACTTATTTTTAAATCTGTTCTATTGCTAGATAGGTATCCGTTCAGGAAATTAAATGGTGACCATAACTCAAATACACAGATTTTTGAGTTAGCTCCCTTTAGATCTAGGTGTGCGATATATACAAAAACATACATGCACTCGAAAATTATCCTCCGTATGACGCAGGGGAGTAAAATTGGGTCTGAAACACTACATAATCAACGACTAACCAGGCACACTCTCGTGTTCCAACGCAGAGTACTCCCCCTCGGTCTGCTCGCGTATGATGATGCAGTCCACGTCCTGATGGCGACACTTGACGTTGGGCAGAGACTTCACGTGCACCACGTTGGCGTACAGGTCCAGGGCGTTACGCAGCTTCATGTTCAGGGTTTGAAGCTCGCCGGTGTGCGAGAAGTCGGGGGTTGCTAGAATACCCTGGGAACAAAAGCAATATACGTCGTCAATCCATTATTGTCCCACTGCTGGGCATGGGTCTTTTTTTTTATTTTTTTTTTATTTGACTGAAGTAGCAAACGAGCATGCAGTCCACCTGATGGTAAGTGGTCACTGCCGCCCATGGACATCTGCAATCAACTTCATACAGAATATGGGTTCCATCTGAAGTCAATAACAGATGCGTTGCTACTCCCAAGGACTATGATGGTCGCCTCATGTGAAAGTGTGCCGGCAACCAATCTATCCTCACCCTTCTATCGAAACGCAAGAAATGTTTCACGCTAGAAATAGGTGTGGCGGTGGTACTTCCCCGGTCGAACCACACTGGTTCTACCACCTTAAAAGTCTTCTTTCAGAATGAGAGTTATAGGCCATAGTCCACCGGTGATGGACAATATACGATTATTTCACACGAATAAATTAAGAATCCAAGATGTAAAAAGATGAGACTGCTTTATTTATCCACAATAAATTTTGCTCAGATCCAGGTCTGTGGTTTCCTGAATTATTCTCCCGACAAGCTTTTATATGATAGAAAATTTTACGATGCAACAAAATGATGGGGTTGACTACTTTTTCTTTTCTTATTTTTTCTTTTCAGTGCACTGAACTAAAAGCTTGTTTAAAAAAAATTGATATTATTTTATTTATCAATATACCCGCTATTGCTTTTAAATGCAGCTTAGTTAATAAACCTCTTTTTACCTTTAACGGGTGCGTTCTAAATAATTTGAAAATTATTATAATTTATTTAAATTAGAGAAATATTGGTGCTACTTTGTACATTATAAAGTTTAGTTTTTTTAATATAAATTACGGTCGAATTTCGACCGTTGCGACACTTGCGACGGGTGACGAGTTGTATATAAATATCTCACCTTAATACAGATCTTGTTCCTGGCGATAGAACTGACCACATCCTCGATGGGCGCGCTGAGCGTCGGGTTCACCTCAGAGAAGAAGAACGACTCGAAGTCTACGGGGATCCCGGCTGCCTGTTGTACAAAGAATATTCATCATCATTAACATATGTTCCTTAAGGTAGGCATTCACGTTAGGACGGTCGCACGGACTGTCGCACGAACTACGGTCGTATGCGACAAGTTCGATCGTGAATGGCTTGGCTCTAAGGCGAACTGTACGACCAAGGTCATGTCGCAGGCCCGTTGAAGTATTCAACTTGAACTGTCGTTGCGACAGTCCCTTCGACCGCTGTAACGTGAATATACCTTTTTTACCTTTATTTACCTTTTAAGATTGATCGAAACTCACCATTCAGATACCTGTCTGGCCGAGAATCAAACCCGCAACCCATTGCGCGTCAGACCGGCATAGTAACCGCTTGGTCACACGGGTAGTCAAATGTTCGTACAGTACTCATGATAGTCACTGTTAAACGTGGACATCCATAAGCAACTTCATACAAGGATTCTATCTGAAGGCAGGCAGAGATGCGTCTCTACACCCGAGGACTAAGATGGTCGCCTCAAATGAATTCGATTTTTTAAAGCAGGAGTTTCCAATTAGAGGGAGAGAGGTAGAGAGGGCAAAACGTTTTCATTTTAAAAAGAAGTAGGTATATAATAGTTTTTCAAGTATATAATGTTTTACTGCATTTATTGAAAAGTAAAGATGGGGGCTTGAAAATATTATTTGTTCCAGAAGCCATAGGGGGGGGGGGGAATGTAAACATTATATATAATCCCAGACGCCACAACAAAAAAGGTTGGGAACCCTGATTTAAAGTATTAATGTTTTAAACGTTTATTACATTTCAAATGTTATTTTAAGTAATCTATAAATATTAAAAAGTGTTTTGTCTATTTCAGCAGAGAGCATAAATATATGGGGTATAACCCGTTATTGTCCCATAGGTGCGATAGTCCACCGCGCTGGCCAAGTGCGAATTGGTGGACTTCACACACCTCCGACAACTTTTTTTATTTTTAAAGAACTCTCGGGTTTGTAGCTTTCCTCGCGATATTTTCCTTCACCGATAAGCAGTGATAATTAATTTCTAATACGCACATAGATCAGTGGTGCGTGCCTGGGCTTCGAACCTCGGACCTCCCGATTGAGAAGGCAAGTTTCAACAATTAGGCTATCACTGCTCTGTATTATGTTTAAACAAATAAATGTTACCTTGAACACCTCTTGCACAGAGTACACAAGTTCAGGACCGACGCCATCGCCAGGGATCAGCGTGCATTTGATACGTCCCTCCTTCGACGCGTTGGGTTGCTATATACAATCAGTATTATGTTATAATTCATATGTCAACACTGGAGGCATTTGTAAAATATAGTGACAGAAAAAATTAAGTTGATAAACATAACAGAAATTAAAATATAAAATAATAGGTAAATCAGCAAATATAAATAGCCAATACAACATATAAATAAAAAAAAAATACAGATAACAACTAAAAATAAGACATAGATACAATATTACCAAAATAGCAAAACTTTATGTAATTTAACAGTAAAATTTATAGAATAAATAAATATATCAATATAAAAAAGATAAAAGGTGATTACTTTTAACTCATAGACATTATAAAGTTTTTTATTTACTTTCATAGTTTATATAATACCATAAATAATACCTACCTTTCACTTATACTATGTATATTCAAACAATCGGACAAGGACATTGGTTACAGTTAGACAATGCATTTGGACAACACAAAGGCTTGCACTGGACTATATGTATAGGATACATGCTACAATGTTATTTATACATTGTACATATTATGTCAACTAAATCTTCCCAATAGTCAACACTGTAGATGTACTATAATTGTATTATTGCAATTGGAAGATGAATAACATAGCTTGATTCATAGCCAGAAAGTAATTGAGTTTAAATTAATATATAATATGTAAAATTCTCGTGTCACAGTTTTTGTTGCCATACTCCTCCGAAACGGCTTGACTGATTTTGATGAAATTTTTTGTGCTTATCTGGTATCTATGAGAATCGGCCAACATCATTTCATACCCCTTAAGGGTTGTCCACCCTTATTTTTTTTTATATGGCAAAACAACGTTTGTCGGGTCAGCTAGTATAGATATAATTATGTATGTTGTAGTTGATGTTTGTGTATATATTTGACCTAAGGCAGGGTATGCAATGTCCCTGTAATTCCGGGACCAGAATAGGACTACGGTACCCTCTGCCTGTCATAAGAGGCGACTAAAAGAGGCTTCCGGGGTTGCGGGCGGGAAGAGTGGGAGCTCGAACCGTCCGGCCAAGGAGCAGTTCACGCCCACCAGGGAAGAGCCCGATGAGGCACACGCTGAGGACACCGGCGGCGGTCAATCGGAGTTCCCGGAGTCCTCATCGGGAAGGTTTTAGTGCGGTAAGAATCTCACATAACCCGCGTCGCTCCCACGACGTCGGGTACCTTTTGAAGGTTTCCCCCTCGAAAACAAAAAAAAAAGGGCAAAGGATTTTAAACATATAAATTATTTTATTGTAAGAATGTGCCATGTGGTGTCTAAGATAGAGCCACTGTCTTCGTTCTTGTGGAAGAAGTAAGAGGCGACAAAAATAAGAAAAGCTTTCCTATACATCATCTATATCATGATCAGAATGCATGTCTGGTGCCAAGAATATAACAATTCCCATAAGGAATGATCTCAAAGAACCTCCATTAGGATGGGAGAAATACAGATAAAGTCTACACTTTTGACTTTTAATTTATTTTCAACAAACTCAAGTAATTACAGTACATTTACAGTATTGCATTCAAAGTAAATTTAGAGATATAAAACTTTTACTGTATAATAGTTACACCTTATTAATTTTAATATGGACACCATTTCATGATACATTAATGTTAAACCCCTGAACCATTCTATTCATTTCATATACTTACTTACTACTAATTTTGTACCAAAATTTGAATTCCCAATGAGTATAAATTTTGAACCTATGTTGCATTCTGTGAGGCTTAAAACAAATCTTCAATTTATACAATTTTCAAGTACATAAATCATATAACATAATTTAAATACAAGTAATGTACAAACACATACAAAAATTATACTGCTCTGATATTAAGCAAAGCAATATATTTTTTATATGTATGACAATAAAATTTAATAATTTAGAATTTTGACACACAATAATTAAACATGTAATAGAATGGCTATTAAAAAATAATGGCATGCAAACGTCAAAAATACACCTTACTCATTCTTCAGAAGATATATAAGAAGATAACAAATCTGCTGATGAAAGAAATCAAGAAATACAACAGCATTATAAAATAAAACATCAATTTCCATAATTTCGCACTTAATTATTTCAGAATATAAATTTTGAAGATAATTTTAAAACTATGTACATATTACAGCCAATAAATAAAATAAAATATTGAACATCGAAATATAATTATTACTAAGAAGAATATTTTTACAAAGAATAAATTTTGGAATGCCATACAATTAATCTTGTGATATCGAGGCTGATTTTTTATCGGCTACTATCATTTGAGCGATTGGTAGGTAGCTTTACCAATCTTGGAGCTTAAGTTACTCAATAGTTGCTGAAGATGTTGCCACTTAAGCATCCATTTCGTACAGTCAGCAAATAAAGAGCAGTACATTTTTACTTTTATTTGCAAAACTGTCCACAACTGATTGTTAACATTTCTGTGTAAATGGATGCACTACTAAATAGTCACCAAGCAGTTTTTCAGTCGCATTGATTACTTAACTACCTCACTAAACTACCAATTGCTTAAGAAATAGTAGCCAATAGTTGATCGCCTAAGGATTCAGTATAACAGCAAAGCAGGCTAATTGGCTTTAAACATGATCCTATGACACACAAGCCAGATTACTTATAGTGGCCTTAATTTAAAAAAAATTATAAGACAATCCATGTAAAGAATTATTATGACTAACTTGTCACAATTATTTTGTCTCAATGACACAGTATCATTTCCATAGCAAAAAACATGTTTCCTCATATGATTGAAGTAGCAAACGAAAATATAGTGACCCTGATGATAACTATAGCCAATTGTCATCTGTAACTAGTTGAAAGACACTTGGACTCCAGTGACACAAATGCCACACCTATTTCTGCCTAATAAGAGTATTTTATTTTTTATCTGACTGAAGTAGCAAATGAGCATGCAGTCCACCTGATGGTAAGTGGCCACTGCCGTCCATAGACATCTGTAATCAACTATTTACAGAACATGGGTTTCATCTGAAGTCAATCACAGATGCGTTGCTACTCGCGAGGACTATGATGGTCGCCTCATGTGAAAGTGTGCCGGCAACCACACCCTTCTATCGAAACGCAAGAAATTCTTCACGCTAGAAATTGACCCATAATGATTCTTCCACCTTTCAGGTATGTATATATACATGCCTAGACCATATATAATCATAATCCTGCTTTACTGTTATTGATAGGAGGGTACACCAATTAGTGATTTGTTAGTATTCTCACCAAGGAACTGATGGAGTGAGGCGCAAAACATACATTTTTGTCCGCATTTACTGAACTTGTGTGCAAACCCTTTGTCAAGTGCTGCGAGCCCTGAAAATAAAAACATAAATTTTACAAAAGTTGTTAATATGACCATATGTATCATCTGTATCACCATGTAGTTTTTCGTCCCAATATCCCTGTTGTGTTCGTGCATTAATATGCAAATTAAATAATAACATAAAACTATGCTTTAATTCGAATACAAGATGCAAAATAATATAAAATTTATAAAATTAATTGAATCTTCTAAACAAGACAAGACAAAACATCAATAATGATGTATTAGTCTTCTAGGCCGCATTGGGTGCGTGCTGGCCAGAAGTGTATTAACAGGCTGTAAAAAACTGGTTTTGCAAATTTTTCTGTTTTCCCAAATAGTTTTATGGATAATTGAGGAGAATTGGGGACTTTTTTCCCACATAAATTACACACGGTATTTATTGTTTAGAAATCTAATAAGTTTTTTTCTATAAATCAACTATACTGATTAACACATACTGTAAATGTTTTGAGTCAAAAAATCAATCACCACATTAACAACGGTATCATTATGTAAATTTTATAAAAAGATAAATTCACTCATATAAATTGAAATTTTTTTTAACAATGTATCATGACAAGTCAATGGTATATCTAAATAAATAATTAAATAAGTATGTTACATCAATCATCAAATATGAAAAGCAAAACCACACATTTTTGAGAATATCAATAATGCCTTGACAAATTTATCTAAAACTTATAGACATTGATTGAATGATTTGTTATTTACTGAGCTTAAATCTTTCAATATATAATTGAAGACAAAACATTAACAGCCAACAAATCGCTTTTATTAATTGTTGGAGACAACACATTTGCATTGTACACATACATGTTATTTTCATAAAGTATAATAATTAAATCAATTGGTCGCAATTTATGTACCAAGGCGCATATTACATCCGTAAATTGTATAGGTAGGTAAGCATATTGTAGGTACAATACATACCATATATTATCACCATCTTTGGTCACGTGAGAATATATTATTTTCAAATATTACGTTTCTAACAAATATCGATTCGACAGAATACATTTTCAAAATAAAATCGTCTAATATCAACAAGTTAATTTTATTTTGTCACAAATAAGTCTGAATACCGAGGCAGAAGTTACGAAACAGTTTTATTACGTTTTATATTTTACACAAAAATACCGCTCAGATCATGTAAAACAATTCCATACCTGCACCAGCGTACGAAGAACATTCCTGCCAATTAACGACATTATGGGATAAAATTAAAAAACCCTTAAAAAAGGTTATTTTTTGAAAATAATGTATTTTTGGATCAACCCAGCTGACAGGTCAGGTCAGTGGGATTTCTGCGCCTCCGATTACGTTACAGACGCAATAAATAAATGTCATTTCAATAATAATGAAATAATACATGTAGATAAATAAACATATTTCAATTGATATTAGGAATGGTAAAAATAAAAATATGCACATAATTTTGTTATAAATATCTTTCTATATTGTTTCTTCACAAATAATTTCACAGAAATTAAAAAAATGTTATATGCATAAAACGGAGTACAAAGGTTATTGTTTATATATGGCAGCACTGGATTCTCATATTATTCTTAAACGCAATTTAAATTAATTATTTACGGTATTAATTAAATTGTAATATAATAGTGGAATTAAATTTATATTTCCAAAAAGTTAAACACTTCATGTGAAATAAGTAATACTGTTTATTTTATAAACTGGCAATTCTCTATAGACCAGGCGAACGAATTGATTTTTACGTCATTTAGCATTTTTCGAGGTCTTGTGACGGCGCAACATTCAAAATTTAGTACATCGAAAAATCCGTAAAGTGAAAATAAAAAATGTGCGCGACCGTGATTGGAGTATGAAAATCAAAAACAATTGTTATAAATAAATATATCTTTACTATATAAAATTGTGAGGTGCGTAAAACATGTTTTTTAAATTTATTTTATTTATTTTAGTCTTATTTTACAATCTATCAATCAAAGTCATATCATTTTTCAAATCTGTTCATTGTAATCACTTCGTTAAATATATTTTGAGGTATATTCATTCATTTTATAGAAAATTGTTGGAATTATTGATTAAAGTGGGACCATCCGAAATATTATATAAACGTTTTAATTGATTTACAACACTGACGAAAAAAGATAACTCTTCTGTTATCCCGGAGTTCTAAGGTCACGCTACGATATCGAATTTATGAACTAGGTATTTGAAATATATTTTGGATATAGATATTGTAACATGCTTCCATGATTTGTACTCGCATATCAATGTGATAGTAATTATTCTTATCATGTCAAACATTTCGCGTAATTAGCTTTATCGTTTTGGCCACTAATAATCTAAAATAAGTTTATTTTTATAAAGTCTACATCAGATTGAATCATTGAATATTTTATGTATTTTATTTAGGTATAAGTATAATTATTACGTAAATTTTATCTGTTACCAGAAACGGATTAAACACGTGTAACTAATAAGCGATGGAATTTTAATGTCTTTGCCTCTATATAAAGTCATATCAATCATATTGTTTCTGCATAAAAAATCTGTCTTCGATATGTCTAATCGGTCATTGTTATGACCTATTGCATCCCTTGGATTAAAATATGATTAGTATTTTTGTAAACATTTAATACTTATGTACTGTTTAATGCCCGCAACCTTAACATTTCGTCACACAGAAAATCCTGGGTTCCATTCTCGATTAGGTAGATCATATGTAATTCGGATCGGACTTGGATTCGGCAACTCAGAAAATTGCACACGAAACCCCTGTAACCCAACCCTAACAGACGATGATCCGTTTATATTCTTAGGACTAATGAAAATAGAAAATGTTTATAAAAATAGTAAAAGTCTGATAGTTAAAATTACAAGAATTTCTTTAATTACTACAACCATTAAAGTATGTAGTATGGTGCATGAGTTTTACAAAGTAGACCTTGATAGTTGAAACGCAAATCAACTTCTTAATAACTTCTGTTTCTTGGATTTTGGTCATAACCAACAGACTAGTAGAGAGGCCACTGAACTAGCTATCCCTATTTATTAAAATAAATTTAAATGTAAGTGCGCATTTTTTCAGCTTACACTCTATTTAGCTTACGTAATAATTAGCAATTTAAATGAACTCTCACCTCTATAACAATTAAATGCGTATTCGTTTTATCGATTGATTTTGGACCAAATAAAAATATGTTATTTAAATGCAAACCGTTTCGTCTATGTATAAGTAAATATATAGGTCAAGATTAAACATACACAATCAATATCTGTATATAAGATATAAAAATGAGATGGTGTCAGTCTGTGTATCTGTTTATAACTTAATCACGCAAGAACCACTAATTCCAGGTCTTCTCTCAGAATGAGAGTGTGGCCTAACCATAGTCCACCAATTCGCACTTGGTCAGCGCGGTGAACTGTGGCCTAAATATTCTCTTATTCTGAGAGAAGACCCGTGCCCAGCAGTGGGACGAGAGAGTCGCAAGAAGCACTGGTCTGATTTAGGTAGATGAAAGGACATGGCCAGTTAGTGCCTAGTTATCGATAGAGGTGTACAATAAAAGTAGTTTAAAGATTATTAATCTAAAGTATATACGTAATTACCATATATATTACTTTAGGTATAACTGGGGAGAGACATTTGAGTCTATAAAATAATTTATTTGGGACCGGTTTATTGTGCCCTTCTCGCTATTCTCGATAATCATTTGGTTTCTATCATGAAGCAAAAAAGTAAACAAATTTTTACATAACATTATATTTGAATATGAGGTATATTTGATTTATTTGTAATGTTAAATAATAAAATCATATTAATAAAAATACAAATAGTATAGAACAAGATTAATATTTATATTTTCCACTTTTCTTATTCTTATTTTTTATTAGTAGGTAAATACTAAACGTAAAAATATTGCAGATGAACTGTAAATCTACAAAAACCTTCTATTTCTTAGACTTTGAAATTGTTTAAATATTATATTTAGGATTCCCTAAATTAAAACTATTATTCCCACGTGTAGGTACATGGATTTAAAAAGCTAAACAGAGCGCCGTACCAACAATTGTTCATGTCCCTTTGCATGGATGTTGCTTATTTAACTGGTCTGTTTGTAGGCTTCGTTTTATTTCGATATTTGGCAATATTTAAAATGACGACTATTTTTGTAACATTTATGTCCCGTAGTGAAGCACGGGTAATTCGGAAAGTATATCATAAAAATGAAAGTACCCCGTGTCTGGACTCGCATATTTGCTCTATCAATAGTTATTATTTTAAAGTTATGATATATTTTTCAAACGCAAATGAAACAGCTCATTTAAAAATACATCTAATTTGAATCGCTGGTGTGTTTAAATTATTCCAGTAATGCCAATAATATATAGTCTAAATTCTTTTAAACAGGTTTGTTATGGAGGTCCGTGACCGTTAGCAATTATCGGATATCTATCCTACATAAAAATCTATCCGAAGTCTAACCGAATGTAATTACAAAGGCCTGAATAATTTCGGTTACACCGCGTAAGTGACACACGTTATGAGGGGTTTTCGCTTTTATATTCAGACGCAGATTCGAAATTTCATAATTATGCATAATATCCTTCCATTTAAACATACATTAGTGATAGCCCAATGGTTGAAAGTTGCCCTCACAATCGGGAGGTCCGAGGTTCAAACCCAGGCACGAACCACTGATATATGTTAGTATTAGAAATTAATTATCACTGCTTTTCGGTGAAGGAAAATTTCGTGAGGAAACCTACACACCCGAGAGTTCTTAAAAAAAAGTTCTCGGTGTGAAGTCTACCAATTCGCACTTGGCCAGCGCGGTGGACTATGGCCTAAACTCTCTTATTCTGGGAAAAGACCCGTACCCAGCAGTGGGCCAATAATGGGTTGATGAGATGATTGAAGGATAAAATGCCTTCTGGTAGTTTGAATCTTAAAAATACTCACAAGCTCGTTCTTATCATGAAATTCAAAGTAACTTGCATTTTTATGCGCTCCTACGAATTGTAGTTTTAATACCTACTTGTAATATTATAACTTTGTACCTTCGTTATCGGTCATGTCGACGTACTTCCACGTTAGAAAATGTAGGTACCAACACATAAAAATCTTTACGTAATATTGCGTAACTGTCCCAAACTCGTAGATATCAAAAGACATGAAAGGTTATATAGTAGAGGATATAACATCGACCTTCACCGATCTTTTGAATGGATAAAGATTCGATAGGTAATTTACTTTATTAAAATGATTTTTTGTTAATTAATAATATACTAAATTGCCTATCGAATAATCTTTATCCATTAAAGAGATCGGTGAAGGTCGGTGTTATATCGGATCTTAGATTCATAGAATATTCAAAATATTCGCTACGCCTTCATTTAAACTTATACCTCAAGCTACTGTGGTTTCCAATATGCAGACAAACCCAAAAATTAACTGCTCTTTTTTAATTAAGAAAGTAATTTCGTTCGGTAATGGACTTTTAGATTGTAAATTGATTTTACGAAATTTGACATTGAGCTCATTGACCACTTTATGTGTGTAGCCCGTCTACTATACATGGCTAATTATGTTAGTAGTAATTGATTATTATTTTGTTGTTAGAGGCAATTAAATTGTTTTCAAAGGCAGATCTTACCCACTTAAAGTACCTATTAATAAATTGTGTATTATTGCACGACTCATTATGCGAAGCATTAGAGAGTGCTTTATTACCGACCGATTTATTATTGCATCGCGATTTGATTCCTTACTACGACCTTAATCATCCCGAAGGCTCTAAGTACCTTCCGACCTTTCCTTTAGACTTGTGAACAATTAAAAAAGCACTCCTGTATAACGTCTCACGGAATTCTGTGCAATAGATAATAATGATTACTTTTAATTAAGAGGACCAACTTAATCCTCGAGAATAGCAACGCATTTGTGACTGACAGAGGCTTATTGTAGGAGAGGTTGGTGGCAGAGGGGGCTATAGACTCCGGGCGGCAAATATTATTGATCGTCAAAATGCGGAGGTGTCATACCTTTTTTTCGACATCGAGGGGGAAACCTTCGAAAGGTACCCAACGCCGTGGGAGCAACGCCGGGTTATGCGGAATTTTTACCTCACTAAAACCCCCCGGTGGCGATCCTCGGCGCTGTGTAGAGGACACCGGGAACTCCAACGGACCGACGCCGGTGTCCTCCGAGCGCGGTGCCCCCTTCGGGCTCTTCCCAGTGAGCATTGTACTCAGTGCGCCTCCTGGTGTTTACGACAGCATGTAGCCACACGTGCCGTCGTCCTACACGGGGTCGCTTGGCAGGACGGTTCGAGCTCCCACTCTTACCGCCCGCAACCCCGGAAGTCCCTTTTAGTCGCCTCTTACGACAGGCAGGGGATACCGTAGCCCTATTCTGATCCCGGAACTACAGGAGAAGGTGTCACACCTACTTCAGTCCAGAGCGGCGTTAACCTACGCTTCGCCACTAATAATTGACTTAAGATAGAACCCTTGTTCTATATGAAGATGCTTGTAGATGTTCATGGGCGACAGTAATCGTTTACTATCATGTTGACTCGGATAAAAAAATAATAGGTAGGTACTACATAACTCCGTAGCAAGGCAAAGTTTACGATAGAATCCCTGACTCCTCGGTTACTCATCTGATAACATTATCTAAGTTCAAAGACTATGATATATCGGTCAAGAACATTCATTAAGTTCCGTACGTGTGTTTTTATAAGTAAATAATTATGCATGCAATCTACTTTATATTAAGCGGTCAGTACCACCGGATTTCTACAAAGACTCGATAAGATAGAACCTAATTAAAAATATATTTTATTTTTGGTATGATATAAAGATCACGTGAGTCACGTAAAGAGAAGGATGATGTCTCTTAGAGTTCGGGGGTGGTATGAATTTAGGTACATATTCGTAAGCCTATATCCCTTCTGACATTATGCCGTCCCATCAAAGTAAAGGATATAAGCAAGTATTTGCATTTAAATATTGTTGGGTCTTGCTTTCTTATTTTTATTCGTCCTGGATCCGCCAGCACTAACAACGACGAATTCATTCAAGAACACTTAGGGCATGTTTAAATACCCATGTTGTATAGATTCAATTTAACATTATGAATATTTATACATACATATGTTAATATGCGCTAGGTACGGGTAATTCCTTTATGCATTTTTACGATAATTCTAAAAAATGTATTAAATATTTATGTTTTCTTTTTCCCTGTAGATACCATGATATAATAACGTGATGCCTTTACTTTGGGTTTAGTAGTAATAAAGTTTGAGAAATCGTATTTAATTTTTATGATAATCCTCGTATGGATATTTATTTTAACACGAACCTGACTTTCACTCGTTTAACTAGTTGTCCTCAACCCATTATTGTCCCATTGCTAGGCTCTTGGAGTTTTAGACCATATCCATCTGCCGCTAGCCAAGTGCTAATTTGTAAGTAGGTATATTTCACACTCCTTATGTAAAAAAAAATGTTCCCATTTTTTAAAAATCTCTTAGGCGTGTTCTTTTCAGTATTATCATTAACTATAACATAGTGATATTTAAATTGTACCACTAGTTGAATCCCGCAGCTTCGCCCGCGTTAACAAAAATCGATTGTCCCGTGGGAATAAGATATTTTCCAAGAGTAAAAAGTAGCCTATGTGTAAACCAGAGTGTCAGCTAATTCCCTACCAAATTTTATGAAAATTGCTCCAGCCGTTTAGACGTGAAGAAGTAACAAACATACACACTCACAAACTTTCGCCTTTATAATATTAGTATCATATGATTACGCACATAATTTAAGAAAAATCAGAGTCCGGGAATTTCACTTTCTGATCTCCCGAATGATAGGGCTTCTAGGGATAGGCAGTCTTTCAACGATTGGGCTATCACTGACTTAACGCAACGATAGATGACTTCGTTGAGTTTCAGTCTTTAGTCGCCTAAGAATCAGATTTTTAAAACTCTGAACAAAACGTCGTATAGACACGAAGTCGCAACATATGAGTAGTATTTATAAACATGATCTGTTCGCATTGTCGGTTCAAATCACTGTTGAAATAACAATCGATAGCACCCTGACTCTTACCATCATTACCATTTTCAACTGTAGATTTAGGAACCTACTATTAGATATTTTATGATTCAAGTGGCAAACGAGCAAGCGGGTCGCCTGATGACGAGAAGTCTCTGCTGTCCATAGACTAATCTGATAAATGTCACAGACGCGGTACCACTCATGAGATTTTTTTTTGTTATGGAGGGGGAAACCTTCAAAAGGTACCCAACGCCGTGGGAGCAACGCCGGATTATGTGGGATTTACCTCACTAAAACCCTCCTCCTCCGGTAGCAGTCCTCAGCACTATAAAGAGGACTCGGGGATCTCGAAACGACCTCAACCGGAGGTTGGAGGACCCAACTTGGAGGACCCAAGCGCAATGCGCCTTTTGGGCTCTTCCCCGGTGACCGATTCATGCTCACCGCGCCTCTTGGTGTTTATGACGGCATGCAGCCACACATGCCATCGTCCTTCGCGGGGTCACTTGGCTGGACGGTCCGAGCTCTTACTCTTACCGCCCACAACCCCAGAAACCCCTTTTAGTCGCCTCTTACGACAGGCAGAGGATACCGTAGCCCTATTCTGGTCCCGGAACTACAGGGACAACCACTCATGAGAGCATGAAGAGCATGAAGCAGATGCTAGAAATAAATGTGGTGCATAGCCATCATACCATGTGGTAGGCATTCCACGATTGATCTTTCTTCAATTTGATTTGACCGAACCGATTCTTTCGATGATTAGATGATTAGTTTACATTTCTTGCTACCCCTTTTTTTTTTTTTTTTTTTGTTTTCGAGGGGGAATCTTTCAAAAAGTACCCGACGTCGTGGGAGCGACGCGGGTTATGTGGGATTCTTACCGCACTAAAACCCCCCCGGTGGCCGACCTCGACGCTGCGAAGAGGACTCCGGGAACTCCAGTTGACCGCCGCCGGTGTCCTCAGCGTGTGCCCCATCGGGCTCTTCTTTGGTGGGCGTGAACTGCTCACCACACCTTCTGGTTTTTACGGCAACATGCAACCACACATGCCGCCGTCCTTCCCGGGGTCACTTGACCGGACGGTTCGAGCTCCCACTCTTCCCGCCCGCAACCCCGGAAGCCTCTTTTAGTCGCCTTTTACGACAGGCAGAGGGTACCGTAGTCCTATTCTGGTCCCGGAACTACAGGGACACCGCGCCGGGCAGACGCTATCTGCGTCCCCGGCGCCTCCTCCTTCGCGCGGGATCGGCGCGCTCTCTGGCCCGTTCGGCGTCCTCTTTCGCGTGCATAACGCGGTCGCAAAAGTCGACCACGCTATCCCACGCCTCGCCAGAACGGACCATCGCTGCTACCACAGCCTCCAGGGAGAGGTCCAGCCCTATGTGTTGCACCAGGATCCGCCGCTCGGACTGCCACGCTGGGCAATCCTCGAGCGTGTGCTGCGCGGAATCCTGGGCATCACCACAATGGTGGCACTGCGCTGAGGCCTCCCTGCCTATTCTGTGTAGATACTCACCGAAGCAGCCATGTCCGGTGAGTATCTGTGTCAGCCGGTAGGTGACGCGTTTCTTCCTCAGTAGCCATGCTCGGAAGCTGGGCAGGATCGCATTGACTACGCGCTGGCGTGCGCCCCGTGGCTCTTGGAGCCGATTACGCCAACGCCTTAGGGCGCGCCAGCTGGCTCTCGACCGAAGCACTTTGACCGTCTCTTCGTAACGAGGCTGGACCCCTTGGCGGAGACCGCGGATCTTAAAGAAGATCTCTGCGGTCATATCCGCCAGGATGTCCAAGGGCGGGAACCGCGCCAAGACTGTGGCCGCCTCGTACGAAATCGTCCGGTATCCTCGTGCGACTCTGATCGCGATCAAACGCTGCGCGGCATTCAGTTTGGCCGCGAGGCGCCGGCTGCCCGAGCGCGATAGAGCGGACGACGCCTGCGTAGAGGCGGCGGACTTCCTCCCTCGGTCCCCCGAGATTCGGTAGCAGTTTATGCAAAGCACCTGCTACTTTGTGAATTCGGGGGATGAGACGGTCAAAATGCTCATCGAAACGCCAGCGGCTGTCCAGCGTCAGCCCTAAGTACTGCATGTACCTGCCCACTACGATCGATGCGTCACCTACCTGCACCGACATGCAGGGTGGTTCCACGCTCGGCCTTAAGCCGTGGAACCATAGCGCTTCGGATTTATTAACCGCCACGCTAAGGCCTATTGCGCGTATCTTACCGACCACGCGTGCCACCCCTAGCTCGGCCAGCCTCGCCGTACTCTCGAAAGTCTCACCCTCGGCCAGTACGAGAGTGTCGTCCGCGTAGCATACCACGCTAACGTCAGGAGGTAGGTCCGTCCGCAGGACGATATCGTACCCAAGGTTCCACAGGAGCGGTCCCAGAACCGATCCCTGTGGAACCCCGCACTCGACATGCCTCTCCTCGACACTCCCGTAACGGCCCGGATAGCTGATACTCCGGTTTGACAGATAGGCCGTCAACACATCACATGATATACTAGGGCCTCCCTTATCGCTTTCCAGGGCAGAGTGTTGAATGCGTTGACTATATCAAGGCTGATAGCCAACACCACTCTGCCACTGGATACGGCCTGCTCTGTCTGCGCACGAACACGGAGTATAGCATCGACAGTCGAGCGTTCCTTGCGGAAGCCGTACTGACTGTCGGATAGATCCGGGCCGCTGCACGCCAAATGTCTGCTGATACGAGCCGATATAATTCGCTCGAAAAGCTTACCCGCCTCGTCCAGCAGACATATCGGCCTGTAGGCCAAAGGTGAGTCTGAAGGTCTGCCTGGCTTGTGCAGTAGCACGACCTTCGCCCGTCTCCATATAGCCGGAAAGAAGCCAGCATGGAGACAGTCCGAGAGTAGGCGCCGGAACCTCTCCCCGAGGACGGACAGCGCCACAACCCAGGCCCGACCCGGGATTCCGTCAGGGCCTGGCGCAGTATTCCGCGCAGCCAACCGTCTCACGGCGCTGTGAAGCTCTGCCTCGGTAACAGCCAGGTCCTCAGTCCACGTGGACGGCACCGACAACCTCGTCGCGGAGCCAGGGTCATCAAAAGCGGAAGGAAACAGGCTTTCTATAACGACCGTGACAAAGTCGGGATCCAGGGTCTCCGTTAGCGGAGGAACCCATGGGCGTAACTTGCCCATCACCATTCTGTAAGGGCGCCCCTATGGGTCCCCATCCAGCCCCTCCAGGAGTCCCGACCAGCTTCGAGACTTACTATCTGCGATAGCAGTCTGAAGCGCCACGGTCGCTTTTCTGTACTCCCTGTACCTGTCTGCCACCTCTTCGGGACTGGCGGTCCGACGCCTTCGGGCGCGGGTATACTTGCGTCGAGATCGCAAGCAATCCACACGCAACCCCGCGATATGGTCAGACCACCAGTATGTCGGTGCCTTTTTACCGGATCTGGCTCGAGGCATAGCGGCGTCGCAAATTGCAGCCATATCTGTGCAGAGCCGGGCAGCCTGTTGTTCGAGGTCGGGAAACGCGCCCTCGGCGGCGGTTCCGGACCAGTCCACGACGTGGGCAGCGGCGACGAGGATATCTCGATCGAGCCGCTTCAGAGCCCATCGTCGTGGGACACCTGCGCCTTGACGGCTGGTGTGAACCCGTAGCTGCATGGTCACGCTGAACGTTATATGAAGGTGGTCGGAGAGCGTCACCAACTCTTCCGCCACTCGCCAGCTCGTCACAAGGCGTTCGGCAGAGGCAGTCGCCCATGAAAGATCAACGATCGACTCCCCCTGCCAACGCACGCACGTGCTGACCGTGCCCCGGTTTAGTAGGCGCAGGTCCAGTTCCGCCGCCCACTCGAGTACTGCTCGGCCCCTGGCATTATCGGTCCGACTCCCCCAAACCCTTGAATGGGCGTTAAACTCGCCGAGAACGAACACTGGGCGGGGATGGCAACTGCGAATGCAGTCTCCCACCCGTCCCAGGAACGCCTCGTATGCCGCCAGAGTGCAGTTGGGAGAGACGTAGCACCCCAATACTGCCAGGGGACCCCAATCCACGACAACAATGCCCGGCTCTGAGTGCCGCTCTGTGCACGGGGGTTCTGTTTCACCGCCAGCCCAGTACACCGCAACCAGTTGGGAACTATCTCCGAACCATCGTGGATGTTTCAAGACCCTGTACGGCTCTGCCACTACTGCCAAGGAAACTGAACACTCCGCGAGGCACTGCATGAGCAGGTCTTGAGCTCGACGGCAGTGGTTCAGGTTTCTTGCTACCCCTAGGTGTAGGAGTACATTTGAGTGCCTTGTGAAAACATAATCTGTGTGCTGTACACTCCCTTCAAAACAAATTACGCAAGCTCTACTGAATGTGATATAGTTAGAGCTCAAGTTAGAGTTTTGATCTTAAAGTGGGTTACAGATTTCCATGCGTAGCAGTGGCCTTTTACCATCAACTGGACTGTTTGCCAGTTGCTACAAATAAATCACTAAAACAAGAAATTCCTTAAAACGCATCCACATTTCATCAATTAATGTTTTCCATTCATTCTTCCAGCGCCGTCAATCACCAAGATGTCAATAGACCTGGACAAGCCCCGCTATGACCAAAGCACGTACATGGGTCGTGCCAAGCACTTCCTGTTGCTGACCAACCCCATTAACGCGTTCGCCAGCGACGCGCAACTGGACGAGGCGAAGAGAATTGTCACAGAATTCAGGTAAATACTAATTGAACGATCGGTGGCATACTGCCCAAAATAATATACTACGCAGATATTGTCGGGTTCGATTTCCTGCCAAATTGATTCCAGTTTCCATCTTCGATGCTATTCAGTTATTGCCGAATTTTAGGAATGTTTTCTCCTACTACCTTCCCCTAGTAGGCAAAACTCTTTACCCTCCTTTATGCACACTTAGGCAAACATTTGTAACAGAAAAATAAATAAATATAGCTATCGTAATCACCATCCAGACGCTCTGAGTCCCATGTCAAAAATGTCAAAGCAAAGGTAATACTTTGGTACTTACCTACGTAAGATTTGAATGACTTCGTGAATCTTGGAATGTCTATGGCTATAGGCATTTTATTTTCCTCTGCTTGGCACATCTTTTTCCCCAACTTCGAAAATGTCCTCTACCACACTACTTCAGTGTGGTAATAATGTGGGACTGGAGGGTAAACAATCCAGAAGAAATCCACTTGTAGGTATAGATAAAAGACAAACGTTTTTGACAAATTTTTCTATGTGTTGATAAAAATAAACGCTTATCTTAGCCCTGATAGATTATTGATTATTGTGTGTATTTCCATAATATTGCCTTAATTACATTGGCCGATTTGACTTATCTGATTAAATTAAGTTAGTTCATCGTTTCTTTCGATAGACAAAAAAGATAAATGAGAGTAAAAAATACTGTTTCGTAATTTTATTATTAAAATAAACTATTTGTTATATTCTAAAACAATGGGGAGTTAATGTCTCTAATTATATCACCAAATATCAATCATACAAAACAATAATGAGAACAAAAAATACATTTTTAGTTTATTATTAATGAAATACACTACTATGAAAATAATGATACTCAAACACATCTAAAACCAAATCCAACCTTGATCTTTTAAGGGGAAGACTCCATTAGACAACAGGTTTTTGCAACATGCAAAAACCAATACATTAAAGAATATTTATATATAATATTTTAATGCAGTTTTTTTTTAATATCTAGAGTGATTCAATAGGATGGTTATTATGTATCATACATGTATAATGGAGTAGAGAATCACTGATAATTTTAGATTTTCTACTTTTAGGCGGAACGAAGTTCGCCGGGACAACTAGTTTAACTATAAAATTCTGCTTTTTTTTATCTCAAAAAGGCTATAAAGTCCGACTTGATAAAGGGGAAATCTGGCAACGCTGATGCATAGTGTCCGACCGATGGTCGATTTTTGGCCAAAGCTGCAGCCGCAACCAATTATTCGGCTATTCCACTACCTTCGTCCGAAGCCGAAAGATTAGGCGCTGTTTATGCCGTATAGAGGAGTCAAATTTTAAGTGTAGTGAGTAGTGTCCGACCGAATATTCGGTTTCGGTTTCGGTTGAGTTTCGGCAAAAATACGGGTTTCGGTTTAGTTTCGGTTTCGAAGGAAAAAATGCCGAAACTATGACCGAAACCGAAACTGCACTCGGGAGTTCTCGCGCTGTGATCGGTCATGTTCAGCGCGTTGAATACCATACGGCCACGTGACTGGCTTATGTTTGCAATTCGTTTAGTTTATTTTTTTTAAGTTTTCGTGTGACTCATTTTAAATTCGGTAAGTTTTATCACTTGATATAGCCTAAGAGAAGGTAGAAAATATATAAAAAAAAAATGATATGACAAACGAATAGTAGAATGAAGTTCAATCTAAATAAAAGACTGATGATTTTATAAAGGCTTTTTTCTTTTTGCCTCAAAACTTGATCCTTGTAAGGAAGTTTCGGTTTCAGTTTCGGTTTCGGCCGAAACTCAGACCATTGCCGAAATTCGGTTTCGGTTTCGGTCGAAAAAGCAGTTTCCGTCGGACACTAGTAGTGAGTGTCAAGAGAGAGAGAGAGAGAGAGAGCGATTTCGAAGTTTGTTTATTTAAATAAACAAAAAAATATACAGTAATAGATTTTAAATGTACCTTCTTGTAATACCACATTCCAACAGTGAGGTGTACTTTTGTATTAAAATGTGTCGATTGGTACAATATATTGGTATAATAGTATCTGTTAAGGAAAATATACAGATATAAATTTTATACCTGCTAAACTATTTATTGCAACCGATGATTTGTTTATTTTTAAATTATCCAAATCAAACCCGCTTCAAATGGTAAACAGTTGTTATCATGACGTATGTATATCAGAAGCCCTGTAAGTAGTAAACTGATAAAATCGTCAATGCAATTACGTAACAGATGCGTAGTTAATACTACGCGTCACTTAACTGTTGGGTTAATAGGGTAATGTTGAATTTTAAATATTACAATAGACATTTTCACATAAAACTATCGTTCCTACTTAGAGTATCTACTTTACAAGTTCTACCACTAGAACCAGTAGAGTTCGGCCGGGGAAGTACCACCTATTTCTAGCGTGAAGCATTTCTTGGGTTTCGATAGAAGGGTGTGGTTGCCAGCACACTTTCACATGAGGCGACGCATCTGTGATGGACTTCTGATGGAACCGACGTTCTGTATGAAGTTGATTACAGATGTCCATGAGCGGTAGTGACCACTTTCCGTCAGGTGGACTGCATGCTCGTGTGTTACCTAATCTGTGCTATACATATCTTAATTGAAAGCAAAGGTTCACTACATGTTGTATTTTTTTAATATACAAAAAGCAAACGAGTACCCAGGACACCCGATAGTAAAGGCCACTGCCGCCTATGAGTTTCTGCAGACAATCCGTGATATTATCTGAGTCTTACCTGAACTTGCCCATACTTACGTTGCTACCCTTGAAAACTAAGATAGACTACCTCGGATAAGAATGTCTCCCTTACTAGTCTTCTAACCCGAATACGATCAACAAACAGCAGAACAGCAAATAATTGTATCAGAACAGTAAATATTGTAGAATGTAGATTCATTCTACAATATTTAGCGATATTAGATGTGAATGGAGATTGGACGCTACTATAAGTCTAGAAGCTAAATTACATACGCTTTTGTATTCCAGAAGCCATGCTAAGCTTTCGATGCCTAAGTGTTAAGTTATTAACTGTGTGGAAGTCTTATGACATACGGTATGCTTGGTATAACATAATTATTTAACGGGTAGACTAATGTTCACCTCCGTCCACCAACCCTGACCAAAATACCGTTGAAATACCTATTCTCCTCTAAGTAGGAAGTAGATACAACCTCATGTTATCTAAGTACATAAAAAATAGGTATTTTGCTTATAAAAATTACATTATGTACATACATTTATTATCAGATTTAAAGATTAACGAACACGCTTATATGTTTTGTATAAGCACAAAAATCAAAATAACTATTTTTTTGATTATTTTTTAAACCAACGTTGAACACACTTAGATTCTTGATAAGTAGCGTAATTGATTTTTTATTTTAAAATAAAATAAAGTATATAATTTCGTGATGTAGGTACATATGTAATAAAATATTGCATTAAAATTAAGGTAGAAAATTCCGGCTTCGAATTTTGTATTAGATGCGTATTCTATATTTTTAGATAGGTATTCGAATTTTTAGAGGTGTATTCTATATTTTTTTTATTGAATCGATGCATAGAAAAAGCCGCAGAATGCCGCCCGGGTACGATGCAGACAAGTTGTGGGCTACTAAGTACCTGTACGACAGCGCGTACCATCCAGACACAGGGGAGAAGATGTTCGTGCTAGGCCGGATGGCTGCGCAAGCGCCGATGAATACTATCATTACTGGTTGTGAGTATATCTTATTTTATGACGTCAGAAGGTGGGTTTTCGAGCGTATGTATGTATGTTTGTTTAATATTTATGTCCATTTCTTTGGCACGAACTACAGCACCAACGAATTGACGAATTGTAGCATATGCTATATTGCTACAATTCGTCAATTGACATTAACTCAGTCTGCAAAGTGACATAAGCTATCTATTTTTTAAATATGCCGTCTGAGGTCAATATAAATAATAAAAACCTGCTTTGGTATTCTAATGTAAAATAAAAAGAAACGTTAATTAAATAAATTATATTATAACAAAACCTCTACTTCTTAAAAACATGTTATTTAGTTTTACATTTAGTTTTACTAAAGGAAATTCATATTTTTTACGCAGTCGGTTCTTTTTGTGTAATTATTTTAAAATGTTACTGGTTGGTTCTAATGAATAAAATGACATCGTACACCGTGGCACCACCAATTCGCACTTGGCCAGCGCGGTGGACTATGGCCTAAAACTCTCTCATTCTATGACAAGACCCGTCCCCAGCAGTGGGACAATGGGTTGTACCCTACCCCCTACTCAGCGGCAGTGATGACAGTGGCGGTACGCCCGCACGTGGCACAGGGTCTACGGACCTCGTGGAAACCCTCCATGACCGGGAAACATCATTGAGTTGATGGGTTCACTGCCCACTGTTGATATTGATTCTCGGACCTATGCTGGCCTTCTCCAGCACACTTAGCTACCCTGATCATCGGAAGACTAATGTTGTCAACCCATTATCGTCCCACTTGGGTTGGGTACGAGTCTTTTCTCTTTTTGCCACTGAGTAGCTTACAAATAGCATGCCCAATGCAACACACGGAGACTGTGTTGAGGTAATGCACTCGTCTATGGGAACCTTGTCTCTTCGCACTACCTAATTTGAAATGTAACAGCTCGCCAAGGAATCAGTGATTGTATCATTGAAGTAACGTAAATAGCAACAAGCTGAGAGTTCTTACTTACTTGAGAATTCTACTAACAACAAGCTAAGTGGACACCCAATCTGTTCCTTAAAATGTGTGAACTGTACCAATCCGCACTTACATACCCAAAATTCTTCTCATTCTGAAACGACACGCGTATCCAGAAGTGTGTCAACTGATAGGCGTCGATGACTATTTATGTGTGAATCTTATTAATATTATAAATACGAATGTATACGAGGATGTATGTGTGTTTGTTACTCTGCCACGCAAAAACTGTCGGACGGACTTCGGCTCAAATGTAGTTTATGACCTGAATTAGGATCATTGCCACGGTAGACGTAACCGAAGTGGGCGAAGCCGCGGAAACAACCTAGTATTTATATAAAATCCATATGTTGTTCACAGGCATGATAACATTCTACAGGACGACGGCTGCCACAGCATTCTGGCAATGGGTGAATCAAACGTTCAACGCTGTGGTCAACTACACCAACAGGTCCGGTGACGCTCCTATGCCGATGTCGTGAGTATTTTGTTCACTATTTGGACCTGATTTTAACTTGCCAAGAAAAACCATGAAAATAATCAAGTTTAGCCATGGTAGGTAATGCTTCGTCGAGGACGAAGACTAAGGGGCCGTTCAAGTATCACGTAAGGACTATTGGGGTATGGGGGTCTTTGTTTTGCTTATTTTGGACGGTATGGGTCGTAGGGGGTCTGGATGATGATTACGTCATCGCTAGTTATTTTACTTTTTACAATACTGTTCAAAAAAATACATTTTTAATTAAAAATGTTTATGTAAGCATGGGGATTAGAGCTTTGCTTACTTTTGCTGACAAGGGGGATAGGAGGTAAATAATTGTAATAAATCTGCTTACGTAATATTTGAGCGGCCCTTAAAGCCCTCCTCAATATTAAAAAAAAAAACATGCGTGCGTACAAAGTACACATGTCAGAAGTGAAACTTCTTTGGCGAACTAATTTATAAATCTTGTTTATATTTATACAAATCTAAAACTTTAAATTTCCAAGATTAAGAGGAAGGGAAAAAGGCGTGATACGACGTTCGCTCTGTCTCACTTTTTCTCTCAATCTTTCTCACTCGCTTGCTCCCTACTCTCACTCCACGGCTAGTTGCTCATGCTACGTTCGCCCTGTCTTACTCTCTCTCAATCGGTCTCGATCACTCTCTCTCTCTTTTCCGACACTTCCGTTGCATACCGGCGTGACGTTTCATCTGTAAAAATTTTACCCTCATGCGCCTAAAGAAGTTTCACTTCAAAAACATGAATCTACATGCGGTTAGGCATAAGATCCTAGGTAAGTAAGGATTCTTCAGGAAGAAGGCAAAGAGCTGAAGCCTCAATATTTGGAATTATGCCCTTTCAAGTGGCAGGTTTCCCTTTGGTTTCCCCCAGGTTATCGACTTTCAGTCGACTGTCGTTTATCGACTGCATATTTTACGTTCCTTCTTCTAGGGAGTCAGATCTTTCATCTAATTATTTTTAGTTTACCTTAGGCTTACTAAACACCCTTACAAATCTAGATCCTGGGTTCAGAATTACTTTTAATAAAACTTTCACCTGGATTTCACCAAGTTGCCCTAAACAAAAATTCCATTCATATTTATTAAGCTCAATCGATATAGAAATACACTAGATAGACAGTCTCGAACAAAAATGACACCTAAAACTGTCGTCAAATGTATGTAGTTATTTATAAATGGTCATAACGACCATATAGGTACTTTTGAAATACAACCTTACGTTCATGATTTAAAGTTTTTTTTTTATATAATAATGAAGTAGCAAACGAGCATGCAGTCCACCTAATGGTAAGTGGCCCCTGCCGCCCATGGACACCTGTAAGACACTTCAAATACAACATGGGTTTTATCTGAAGTCAATCACAGACGCGTTGCTACTCCCGAGGACTAGGATGGTCGCCTCATATAAAAGTGTATTTACAACGATTTGAGCAAAAAGCAATAAAATTGTATTACTTGACATGAGCGCTCAATTTTGAAATAAAGCGCTCTTTTTCACCGGACAGTTTTAAGACGCTGAATGTGTATCTTGGGTTTTTCTATATCGATGTTATACTCGCTATAATTCCACTGTCTATCTAGACTCTAGAGGAAAATACTGCTTTCGTCCGTGCCTAGTTGATCACCGACATCGTACGTCCTATATAAATACAGTATATAATTCTCAACTAGTTCTAAAGTACCTATTTTATATTTAAAGAATTTATGTAAGATTGATATTAATAACTTGATCATTAATGATTGTTCTGATTGAGAACGGCAATCGGAGACCTATTAATTAACGTCTATTGCTATCCAGATCAAATGACGGACATGTGAAAACTATTTACTACCTATACTTACATAATGACTACAATATTCTTATATTAGTTCAAAGATATTTTTAACTGTTTGTATATAAATTGACAGTTATTAGATAGATATTGATAATCACCGTTACATGTTACAAATCCAATTACATCGGTATAAAAATTCGTGAACAAACGTTTTTGTAAAAATAACTAACTATGTTGTTCCCGTGTCTTTGCCCGTTTGGCTACTTCTACCAGAGTAATGAGTATCCTTTCTATTAATCTGGGTCATACATTATGTGTGTGCAAATTTTCTACAAAATCCAACTGGCAGTTTTTACGTAAAAGAGTAACAAACACACATAAATGCTTACAAATTTTTGTATTTAAAATATTAATAAGATTAGCTTTGGTCCTCTGAGCCGGATATCAACACATACTTTTTAATATATTAGTCAAATCATGTCTTTGAAAGTTCATATTGATAACATGTTATTTAGGTTGTTTACAAACGTATGTATATTTACAAGTTAATATTTTTTTATTTGTTCAGGCAACTGATAGCATCATATTGTGCAGCGTGTGGCGGCGCCCTAACAACCGCTCTCTACCTCAACAGCAAAGTTAAGGTAGGTACCATTAAATTGTTTAAGGAAAATACGCTAATATATAACCTGTTTTCTTTTGGAGGTCGGTAAAATATATTAATAATGTGCACAAAAAATGTAAGTATACAATATAGATATGTGTTCAATGTGTTATAAAGTATATACCTACTATAAAAAGATGTTATACTAAGATATTTTTAAATGACTGAATAATGATTACTACTCTGTATTTTCACTGTGCAAAACTTTGAAAAAAATATCTGTCCGTTCTAAATTGAACTATACTGAAGCACAACGTAAACCAAAAAACTATTATTTTGAGAAATAGATATAATGCTGTTGCTTGAAAATGAAAAAAAGAGTGTGTGTGTCAGCTCCGACGCACGACTGGAGTTTACTCGCATTTAAGATAGATGGCACCATATTCCCACTCTAAAGATATAAAAAATACCAATACATGGTTCATTTTGAAAATTATATCTAATATATAAGTACGTATTAAAATATAAATATTCTATGTATTTAGAGAGTATTTACATTACTTATCATAACGATTTACTATTGATTTCGGTAAACGGAAACGTAATCACGAAACCTATGCATACCATCCACGTGTACTGATAAAATAGTTCAAAAGTTTTAACTAGATGGCGTTATACTCAATAAAAACGTAACGAGGTCATTCATCAGTAGATTTTACTCCTCACGTTTTTTCATACTGGGCCCTTATATATATATATATATATGCAAATCGAATTAAGGAGTAAACTCCAAAACCTATTAATAAATCATGTAATCATAATAAGTCTAGGAGATATAACCGCACTAGATTGCTTACCCTGTAAATAATAGATTACACTATATGGAAATTATAGATTGATGTAAATAGCAACTAAGCTCTTTCTATTCACTTATTGGATTATTTCATTAAACTTATCGTTTTATTTATGACATGCATATATAGTTAATAAAAGCTTGTGATATTACGAGACAAAGGCGGTACAAACACAAACATAATGTACCATTGTTTTATGTGGTAAATCTGTGGTAGGTATTCACGTGACCACGTACACCGGTATCATGCAGTTGTGGTGGTGATAACGATGATTGTATATTAGTTGTAGGTATATACGTATATTAATACGTAATGTATGGAGAGGGCTATGCTCGGAATTTCGCTACGGGACATGATTCGCAACGATGAAATCCATAGACGAACGAAGGTTACCGACATAGCTCTCAAAATCAGCAAGCTGAAGTGGCAGTGGGCTGGCCATATCGCTCGAAGGACCGATGAAAGATGGGGAAGAAAGGTCCTCGAGTGGCGACCACGACCAGGTGGACCGATGACCTGAAGAAGACGGCGGGAAACCGTTGGATTCAGAGGGCACAGGACCGGTTGGAGTGGCGCCATTTAGGGGAGGCCTATGTCCAGCAGTGGACATCAAAGGGCTGATGGACGGACGTATTGTTTGTCTGTTGATAAAGTGCAGACGCTTTTTTAACCATTGCATTAGAAGGATGTTAGAGTTTTTCAAGTGTATATGTGTCTGTATGTATGTCCATTTCCTTGGCACACACTTTAGACAGCTTGACAGATTGTGACATATAACATATCCTTGAAATCGCCTCAGTTTGCGGCATAAAGTAACATAAACATATATGGTTTGCAGAGTGACTTAAGAATAGGAAGGGCAAGATAGAGTGAGAACAACTTTTTAAATAATCTGTGTTATCCTAAATGTATTTAAAGTTATAAATAACTTAAAACAAAATACATCACTGCAATATATATTTTTGTAAAGTAATATTGAAGTATTTTTTTGGATTCAATTTAATGGTTATAAATAAACGGAACGGGTTTCCGTCTGATAATCTAGTCTTTAAAGCACGTGACATTATAAACTCGTATATAAACAGGATCAACTAAATTCGTGCTCCTGAGAAATTTAAATTAGAATAATAAATATTGATGCCGGCAAGCGAACTTGTCTTGAGAAAATATGAATTTTAGTTACATAGGTATATTAAATCAAATAAACTTATTTTAAAATAGAATTATATGTAGGTGCATAATAGTTTATAGTTTAAAATTCAATATTTACAAAAGAAGGTATTAGTAGACCATGTAAATTAAAAGTTATGAAGTTTTTAAATACATGCTTTTTTGAGTCTGGTGTAAAATTGCATTTTTCCGGGTGCAACTAAAACTTTCCACTATCGATATGAATGCAGTTAATATTAAAGTGAATTTGACTTACCGATGGTGTAACTTAAGTTAAGTATAAATGCGGGCACTAGAGACTACCTAAAACGAAAAAATCGACTACTTAATCACTACATCGTATAAAACAAAGTCGCTTCGCGCTGTTTGTCCCTATGTATGCTTAGATCTTGAAATCGCTACGGATTTTATTGCAGTTTTTTTTTTATAGATAGGGCGATTCAATAGGAAGGTATTTATGTATAATACATGCATAATATAATGCAGAAACACTAATAATTTTTGATTTCTGAATTTTAGGCGGAACCAAGTTCGCCGGGTCAACTAGTACGATATTAAAAGCCACTTGGTCTTGGTTGGTCTTGTCTTATCACATACATTACCTACTATGTAAAATATTAGTGATACAGAACGACTAGCTTATATACAATAACTTCTAATTTCCATACATTGTGAAGTGGTAGTAGATTATTGACCGTCAAAATGAATTATGTAGAAAGGATTCGATTTTGAAAGTAGAACCGAGTCAATTAGAACAGGTTACATGTATAACTTGATATACAACCTTGCAAAACGAATGCAATAAAATGATGCAACGAAGCGAATTGAACTTAACATTAGCTTGTATTTGTAAACATTTGTCGCTCGATAATGAACCATGAGAGACTGTTTATCAGTAGTGTAGCAGTAAACATATTTGTTGACACGTCGTGACTGCGGCACTATGACGTCAGAGGCACTGCCTCCATGTTTAAACATAGGTCATACATAGTAACTAGGCAGTAAATACCTATGATTACTAACATAGTAATCATAGGTATTTACTGCCCATTTGATCCCACTGCTGTGCACTGATCTCGAGGTATAACATATCTCGATTTTATTGGTCTGCCCGTAGATTAGTAGACTTCACAGCTAAATATATTTATAATTTTATAGCAAAAATAAAGGTCCAATAAGGAGAATGCTGGGCTTACCTTTTTTATACATCACTAGTTGACCCGGCAAACTGAGTTCCGCTTAAAAGTCAAAAATCAAAAATTACCAGTGTTATTGTACTATATGGTATTATACATAAAAATCTTCCTATGGAATCACTCTATGTATTAAAAAAACTGCATTAAAATCTGTACAGTAGGTTTAAAGATCTAAGCATAACATAGGGACAGCCAGCGGAAAGCGACGTTGTTTTATACTATGTGGTGATTCTGGAAGTAGCAAACGAGCAAGCAGTTTATCTGATAGTTAGTGGCCACTGCCGCTCTTAGATCTTTAATCTTTTGCTGCCGATGAGGATTAAGTTGGTACATCTCAAGGATGATTCCCTTACAACACCCTTCAGACCAGAACATAGAAGCGCCTAACACTGTTGTTATTAGGCAGCAAGTGTGACGGTGGTGTTTCCGTTCTACCAATTTTAAGTCCTTCTGTTTTCGAAAATTTGCCAACCCCTTTGTAGATGATGAATTCGGATGAGAAAACCAACACTTCCTCTCCACACTCATCTTCCCTTGGACATCCCCTGGTGTGCCACGCCTCTTAGAGTATTTGATTTAACAAAGTCATAAGTAGGTTTTCCCACTTTTCCGTGTCGTTAAAGCAAGTGATAATTAATATCTATGAATATTGAGTAAATGTAGTTCTAGTTATTTGCTGTATGCGGGCAGTGCCAATGACGTCACAGCATAAATGCCACACTCACGCCGGAGGCTGGTTTGTTTGCTGTCTCGTCAAGATGTAATAAATCTTTAGCAAACATGTTTGTATGACTACTTAACACCGCCGTTCTAATATCTAATAAAACACTTTCGTTACACGCAGAATCGGATTCATAAAGGAAACTTAAGTACTTATTAGTCCAAAGTCCAAACTCTCATTTATCAATATATGTACTTAATGTTCATATGTTTTCCTTCGAAGGATAGATAATTATTCTTAGATTCACTCGGTTATAAAAAAGAGCTCTTTATTTTTTGCACCGAGGTCAGGATATCATGAGTTCAGATGAGATTTGTTTTACGATGCAGTCAGCGACTGATCAAGGGTTCTGAACGATCTAGGCTAAATTATAAGGACGCGCCTTCACCAGGTGTGTTATATTCGGCATAAAAGTATTAACTACAGCTTGACGAGCAAAAAAAAGGTCGTCAAATCTACATCCTACGGCGTGTTAGTGTTTTGTCTCGGTCTAGTTGAAATATGTAGGGTAGATGCTTCAATCCTCGCACCCTAGGCTGCAGCCTAATTAGCCTAAGGGTTAATTCGATCGTAGTGGTTACTTCGATCAATCCACTGATAGTGTAACTTAGCAATGACAACCAGACGATTATCATTACTTACTTTAGGTAGAAGCAAGTCTAACAAACCAATATTTTCATCATAAGAAGGTATGTGAGCTTAAGGATTGGTACTACATAAGCGAGCTAAACATCGCGCCTCATTCGCTTAGGTTCGCTTTACTTCGTAGCTTAACTTCGACCTTGCTTACTGTTTAGGGTAGCTATTCTTGTTTGGTACCATAAAGGGTATCCCTCATTATGAGGTCTTCTCGGACGCAGGGGCTGCTGAAAGGATATGCCAGATTTACGGCTGCGGATATGGAGTTCCGAGGTTTTCTCTTTCTTTCCCTCTCTATGGCCTTCTTTGCGAGATGACTTCCTCGCAAAGGAAAGGACTTTACCGCTTTATTGTTTTAGGAAGGGGTGGATAACCAATCTTAGGTACGTAGAGCGTACATAAAATAAAATAATTGAAATGTTATTGTTTCAAGAACATGAGCCCAATCTATTCGCGGCTGGTTCCATTCGCGGCGGTCTGCGGCGCCAACTTCATCAACATTCCAATGATGAGGAGCACGTAAGTACTTATATCGATAACTTTTCGTTTGAAATAGTGGTATAGATTGCTGGTGTAAATTATAGGTATGCATTATTCCGTTATTCGACGAAATTTTATTAGAACTTGCGTGACATAGACTACCATAGAGAAATTGGCCTCGACGATGATTATGTTTTTCATTGTTTACCCACTAAATATTTTTTTGCAATCGAGATTTAACGTGACTTTTATTTTTATTATATGTATTGACGAGCTTATTCACGTGGTTCTGAACGCTTCGACGTATACCACGGTAATGAGTAGGTAACCCATGACTAATCCAGGTCATAAACCATCTGTGTGCCAATTTCAGTAAAAAGCATACTTTTTCGTGACAGAGTAATAAACAGAAAGAGAAACAAACACCCATACATTCTCGCAAACTTTTGCATTTATGATATTAATAAAATTCTATTCTTACTTGTTTATCTATTCTCTGGGCATTTTTTGCATAACAGACAAAAATAACTTAGGTTAGTAATTTTTTTGTATAATTAGTAGGTACGTATAGATCGATTTTAATTATATTACTATCCATGTCAATCCTAATTCCAAGCCTATTCTAAGTAAACCGTTAACCGCCTACATTACGTTTTGCAAAGTATAACAGCAAGGTAAAATTCATATCAATCCTACAGAGAGCTGTTGAACGGCACGCCGGTCTTCACGCCGGACGGCCAGAGAGTTGGTGATTCAAAGAACGCGGCGAGACTTGGCATCGGTCTCGTGTGCATCTCCCGTGTCCTCATGGCTCTGCCCGGCATGAGTGAGTAGATATCTATGTAATTCTTATTGAACTAGGTGCAAGTCCACTTGATGTTGAGACCCACTGCAGATACAGTACATTTGTGTTTGGAGTTGGTAGAAACCTTTCTTTGGTCTCCGGAGCAAGGCCGGATTTGAGGGCATCGGGGGCAACAATCCCTGGGCTTCTAAAATGGGGCACGCACCTACAAAAACAACGATTTGGCGACCATTTTTTCAACAAATTGCTACTAATTTTACATGGGCGTAAAATATATTTTTCTGCGTCTGCGTTCCAATTTGTTCTGGGTCTGGGTGTTTGTGTATTCGTTATTGTGTGCTTCCATGGCAACCACGACACAGGAGAAAATCCTACTGTGGGGCTATGAATGTAGAAAGCGTTTTTTTTAAAATAATTATTATATTTGGTTAAAGACATTCATGGTGGGCAGTCATCACTTACTATACAAGTGAACTGCATGCTCACTTGGTACGTAGAGTATTATGAAATGCGCATACCCATTGTCAAAAAGCAATTTTATCTAAAGCTCAAGTATTATGTAGCATAATGCAAGTAAACCGTTAACCGCCTTAACCATGTCCTTCAAACCTGGAACAAGGCTAAAATCTAAAATTATTGCCATACGCTAGACTTGCTAGACTTTTAGGTACCTTTGTCTATCCATAGACAAATACATATGTCGGTAATAGTGATGAACGAATATTTGCAATCACATTCGCGAATATTCGCATGTTTTATATTCGAATAATAATTTATGATAATGTAATATATGTTAGATATTCGCATTCGCAATAATTGGTGCGAATGTTTTGCGAATATTGAATTGTAATGCTTCGCAAAAACAAGTAGGCAAATCTATCCAAACTGAAATTGAACTGCAGTTCGACGATCTAGAAAAAAGGACGTCAGATCCTCGGGTTCTCCATATCGTAAACTGAAAAAAAATTCGCATTCGCGAATGTCGGTTAGGAATCTTCAAATAAGGACATTCGTTACATTACTCGTCTGTAGGGACGAAAGTATGTAGTACTTTTTGGCATTTTGCAATTTATATGTCTGTTTATCTTAGTTTTATTGATAAAATATGTTTTACAATGTGTGTATGCTAAACGTAATATAGGTAAAACATTGTTAACATTTATGCAATAAAATTATAGACTGCCGGCCGCTGTTACAAGTCTGTGTTCCTAATGGAAATGGAGGTCGGAGGATGATCTTTCTGCCAGTAGTTACTAATAACATTTTTTCTAGAAGAAGTCAATTTGTCAAACATCAGCGTTAACTATGCTCGTTTTAAATCAAGTCAATATTCCCATCCCCAGCGGTGACACCGATAATAACGAACTACGCGACCAAGCGCGGCCTGTTCTGCAAGCGGCCGATGATGGTGATACCCTTCCAACTGTTCCTGGTGGGGCTGTGCGTCACCTTCGCCACTCCGCTATGTTGCGCGATCTTCGAGCAACGAGCCACCATCGGTGTTAATAGCCTCGATGATGAGCTTAGGGTGTGTATTTTAGATATTTATTGATTATCGGATGGAATTACCACCGCCACACCTATTTCTAGCGTCAAGGTAGAAGGAACTGCGCGGCCTGCTGCTATTTGTATGGGAGTGTTCATGTATTACGTAACGCAATTTTTTGAAGATTTTAGACTCCAGGAGCAACGGTTTTTTTGTCATTACAGAAGAAATCGAAACGCTGCCGCTGCCTCGTTTAATGATGCAAAACGGTATTCGATTTGTGAGGCGTTTTTATACAGGGTGTAAATGACAGCGTACCGAATATTAAAAATATCGATTCTTGACACGATTCTGGTGCTTATGGCGTTGGAATTTTTCATCGGATTTTCCTCGGATTTTCCATTTTTTTATGCACTTTTTTTTACAAATTTTGGTAGTATTTCAATACTACTGCATAATGCAACATGAATTTAAAAGAAAAACACTCATTATAGTGTTTTTCACGAAAACTAGCAATGTATAATGAATGCGCTATCAGCTGTTCGACGTCCGGTCAATGACGCCGCGCGGCTGAGGCCGTGCGGCGGGCCGCCCCGCGCTCCGCCGCACCCACTTCCACCAATTTAGGAACCAAGTTTCCAAAAAACATTCAATACCTAATTCAAACATTTTAACGCCAATAATAACTGAAAACATTATTCGGAAAAATACTAAATACCTATTCTTTTGTTTATTTTTGTGTACCTAATGATTGAAAACTTCTTCATTTATTTAGGGCAAATAAAAATAAATCACAAATAATGATTAACATTTTAACGTATTTGTTTCAGAAGCAAACATAAGGGAAACATCATTAAAGAAATGATGTAGGTACATAAGTATCATGCAAAATTCTATTCCACATACACAGTGCACTCACACATACAGCGCGGTGCGGCTCTTCAGTCCTTTGCCGAAAGGCGGGATTAACGCCGCACACAGAATAAACAATGAAAAGATAACTCAATGTGGCTAATAAAGTACTTGTTCTCCGTAGGTCATGTACTCGAGATGATGAGTTAGTTTCTGTGATAAGAATATCAATATTTATTGATTGATATTATAATAGCTTTTTATACTTTCGTTTTTTTATGTTGTATGTTGTTATTTAAAATTTAATTTGCTTTTATGTATTTAAAGTATTTAGAATCTTGAAGTAAACCAGTCTAATTTGAACTAACATGAATAATGTTTATAATGTACCTAATTTGGTATTTTATTAAAATTACAAAACAACGAGTGGACAAGTAAAAGTAATTTATTTGTCAGTTTTAAGTTAAAGGTTGTGTCTATCTGAATTTAATTGGATCTGTGTAATGCACTCGCTTAGTAGTAACTCGTCACGGAGCGGCGTATTGGCGGTTTTCTTTGATAGTTCGGATATTATTTAAAATTTGAAAAATTGTCACAGTTCGTGATTTTCGCTTGCGGAAGACGGATGCTCTGCAAATTCCGGTTTCGTGTTAGTCGTGTCGTGTGTGAACTGTTATCTAATATTACTTGTTATTGCTTTAGTTTTGTGTTTTTAGTGTTTTTAATGTTATTTAGTTTTTGCAAAATGCAGTTCAGTGCTCGTGAATACGGGGAAATGCTAATGTGTTATGGTGAAGCACGTGGGAATGCACAGCAAGCTCTGCATCTGTACATCCAGAGGTACCCTTATGCTCGCCATCCAACGGACAGTCGTGTGATTACTCGGGCGTACCAACGAGTGTTGGATAATCAGCCGATTGTACCGCAGCAGGAAGGTGCCGGAAGAATGTTGAGAGCACGTGTGGTGGGTAATGTTTTGGAAGCCGTGCGTCTAAATCCGCGCTTAGGTACACGCACCGCAGCTCGAGTATTGCGCAATCGGCACGGGTCTTAGTCTAGGTAGGTACTAAGTTAATAAAATAGATTAGCGATTAGAATAGCGATTTGTTGTTAGATGCGTGCGGGGAATAACTACTTATAATACAATAAGCGATCGGCGATCGGTACGCGGGTTGTTCGATGTACATTGCGCGCTCAAAAATGACCAACTCGGGAACCAATAATTTCCGAGGAAAATTGTTGAGTTATTTTTAGTTCATTTAGTGTCACAAATCTACCATTTATGTTTTCGGTACGCTGTCATTTACACCCTGTATGTAGAGGGAAGTTGTGCAATCGACACTATTATCCGAATTTCCATATTATTTGATGCGTGGATATGTTAAATTAAATATAACATCAATTTATTAACTTTAGTCTTTGTTTCTTTTTTCAGCAAATAGTCGCAAAGAAATATCCCCACGTGAAAGAAGTTTACTTCAACAAGGGTCTGTAATTCTCAGCTGCAGTAGTCAATCTACGTTACGTAATTAAAATTAAGGACGTTCTTTTAGTCAATTTATTTACATTAATCTTATATTATTATTAGGTACAACTGACCAACTGTCAGACAGTTTCCAAAGATAACGTACATTCCTTCAATGATATTATGTTACAAAATTGTGTCGTTTTATTTATATTTTATGTTAATGTTAACATATTTATATGATTTTTTGATACAATAAATATTTATATGATTGGGTTTCAGTGGATTGCATATTCTGGAAATAAGTACAAAAAACACAAATATTTCGATATATGAAAAACATTATTTAATAGATATATTGACATGAAGAGCTTAAATAACTTAAGAAAGTATAAATAATCGTTTTTCTAATAATATTACATAATGTTTTTCAATTAAGAGAAGTGTTAATAAATTTCAATAACTGATGTAAGTGTTAATATTTTCAAGTATCTTTCGATTTTCAATATGTTACGTGTAAAGACCATATTTATTTATCAGTTTTGAGCTCAATATTTTGGTTGTGATATTCTTATTATGAAAAATACCATTATCTGACCACTGCCAATATAAAAAGCACAATCCGAAGCCTAAATTAATATATGTATTCCATTATTTATTAATATTAAGGGACTTTTGAAACAAAAATAACCTAGTTTCTGGCTACATTTTAATTTCCTTATTGCTATAATTATAAAGCAAACACATTAATGTGTTTTAATAATGGCTATGAATTTTTGCAGTGCTTGTATACGGAATTTTGAATACGACAAATGCTATTTTCTTTATTTTTGTGCGAACAACAAATGGAACGACATTCCAAATTAAGTATTTATCTAACAGCTTATATAGTTTTAAATAGTTATTTAGTATTAGATGCCGAGGTGATTCGACTGATACATACTCAATGAAAGAAAATTAACTAGTATTGAAAATGGGTTTTTTGAAAATAATTGAAATGGAGTAGTTTAACTTAATGAAGATCATCGGCAACTACGGGATAAAATTTAATTGTACTTGTAATACGATGATCCTAATAGAGCATAGACTTTTTCATTTCTAAACGATGAAAAATGCTAACTCATTTTATTCCAAGAAGCTTTATTTCTTCTTCTGGATTTGCCTTCCAATTAGGGTTAATCTTTTTGATGCTTAAGTATTTATTCAAATAGTTTAAAAATAACCAGTAGACTTACTTTAATACTAACTGTATCAGTCTAATCTACTCATTGTCAATTGACGGTTGTTGTGTTTACGACAATAATTCTGCTGTGTACCTGCAGTTTCAACTAGCAGTTAGTTGTTGTTATACTAAACCATATGTTGTTATAGAAATGAAATGTACAAAATATATGTATGAGTATTTACTGTGTTTTTTTCATTTATTGATATTAAAAATAACTAAAAACCTACTTGTCATCAAAGGATATCTTTATTAGTACCTATACAACACTTGGTCACAGTGAAAGGGGTAGATTTTAGGTTTTCGTCACGTAGTCAATATCGCCCTAGAAAAATCTCGCGCTTTTTCAACCAGCATTCAAAATTATAAAAATTGGTAGGTAGGTACCTACGCATGTACTTCGGCGCCACGTGGCAAACGCTGTTTTAATTACAAGCTAAATTATTATTTTTCAACAGTTTTTGGAAATAATATTAAAAGATGTATTTATGAATTACTACCTGAGGGACGAGAGTCTACTTAAACCAATAAATTTATCAAAATGTTAAATTGATCCCAATTCTTAAGTCAAAGTCAAAGCCCCCAGAAATGTCTAATAAGTGTTAGCTTATTAAACATTTCTGGGGCTTAACTTGCCCTGTTATGGGCAACTTATAAAAAAATATATGGTAAGTAAACACATACCTATAAAGTATGTAGCTATGAATAATCATAAATTGTGCAGGAAGCTTTTTTTTAAATTACGTATAGATTGAGATTGGTTCCAGTTTCACTAACAAGTAACAAACCTACTTGATCAGAAACGGGCATTACCTAAAAACAATGTACACTTTTGACAAAGCTTTAGGCTAAGAACCAAAGAGTAAAATAACATACAGGAATAAGAACTCATGGACTGATTTTTTACCTCATGTTTTATAATAGCAGAACCGAAATATGCGTGGAATGCGAAAATGTAAATAAAACGCCCCAATATAGAGTGCGTACTTTTGCTTTCTTCGCTGTAGCAGCGAACATCTTTAAAGGTATAATGTAGTCCTACGTAACCAGTGGCGGATTTATAGATTTGCCGCCCATAGGCTATTCAATTTTTGCCGCCTCTAAATTTTGATATCTTAGTCCACAATCATATCAATTTTCTATTAATGAAATTTCAACTTTATAATTTGTGCTCCATCATCCTCGTTACATCAACTTTTCCCATATAGTTATTATTATTGAGAACTATGGTACCGTGTTAGATCCTTGGTTATTTTTATAGCAAAGAATTATTAAAAAACATTATTTTAAGGAAAAAATATCGAAATTACCGAATCGTCATGTCGTTTGTTCTGGCGTTACAATACAAAAATACGACTACGCAATTGCATGCCTTAAGTGCGAAGCGCGTAGTAGGTATGCTCTATTCTTGCCTAAAAATCTAAATCCGATATTTTCTAACATTGAACTGTACCTAACAAATATGATGTACATGAATATTATTTAAAAAGCAACTTATCAAAAAGAAAAATAATCGCTGAGCTTATAAAAAATATCTTTTCGGTTATGATTAATTATTTTTTATTTAAAAGGAAGTAATTTTAATGCCATATCGTATGGATTTTGGATGATCGTGTTCACAGTAAACACGATAACTTTTGAAAAAATCATTTTTTCACTTAAATTTTTTTTAATATACTTATTTAATTTGAGAGAAGCCGTTGAATAAAAAATTGCAGCTGAGTATTGTTTTATCTTATTATAATTAATTCATTCCCATTGACATTTTCTGAAAAAATTGGCTTTGCAAAAAAGTTATCAAATCTACTGATGTAAATATTTAATTTAGATAATTCGTGTACGACGTGAGCGCTTAAGGCCCGCTCAGTTGGATTTTCAAAACTTTTTCTTACTACAAATAAAATAATTATAGCCCAGTCTTATTAGGTAAAAAAAGGGGTCAACCTCGGAATGAAAGATAATAAGCTGCAAATTGGTATGAACCTTTGTTTTGTCATTCTAAATGTTGTCTCAAAAGTCACAATCGTTATCGTGTCCGCGTCTCAAGATATTCAAGGTCAAAGGTCACAAAAATCGGTTTTTCGCGAATATCTGGCTTCCTATCGGTTAAATGAGATTTGCATTTATTATAAAAGTTGTAGGCTATAAAATTCCCTACAACTTTTGTTTAAACTTTTTTTTCATACGACCAACCGTTTTGAAGGTAGAGCGCGAAGAGTGCACATCGTACAGTCATATACGGCCTAATGCAAGGTCAAGCGTGAGTTATGCTTATCAGTACGTTATAAAGTCAATTATTTACTTGGAAATTATAAATATTAAACAATGCCTATTATTTATGTACTAACTATTAATTATTTATATTTAATTAAAGTAAGTAACTTGATTATTTATATATAACTATTCATATTTAACTATTTAAGTATAAAATATTATTAATTCTGGATTATATATTTTAGTTTTATTTTAAGTTAAAATTATAGTAAGAGTATATATTTTACACATATTTTTATTTATTATTAAATACGGCATAATATACATTTATCAAAATGTGAGTTCAAATATCAAAAGTATCTTTGTTGATTTTAATTGTAATGAAATTGGAAATGGAAGCTAATTATCTTCTTCTTGTTCGTCGTCTTCTTCTTCTTGTCGCTCAAAAATGTTCGATTCATTGTCATCATCCTCATTATCTGTCATGTTCAGAAAAGATATATAATGTCGTGTTAACTTAAAATAAAACTAAAATATATAATCCAGAATTAATAATATTTTATACTTAAATAGTTAAATATGAATAGTTATATATAAATAATCAAGTTACTTACTTTAATTAAATATAAATAATTAATAGTTAGTACATAAATAATAGGCATTGTTTAATATTTATAATTTCCAAGTAAATAATTGACTTTATAACGTACTGATAAGCATAACTCACGCTTGACCTTGCATTAGGCCGTATATGACTGTACGATGTGCACTCTTCGCGCTCTACCTTCAAAACGGTTGGTCGTATGAAAAAAAAGTTTAAACAAAAGTTGTAGGGAATTTTATAGCCTACAACTTTTATAATAAATGCAAATCTCATTTAACCGATAGGAAGCCAGATATTCGCGAAAAACCGATTTTTGTGACCTTTGACCTTGAATATCTTGAGACGCGGACACGATAACGATTGTGACTTTTGAGACAACATTTAGAATGACAAAACAAAGGTTCATACCAATTTGCAGCTTATTATCTTTCATTCCGAGGTGAAAGCCCTAATATGACTGGGCTATCATGGTTAGACCATCGATATTATATCAAGATTGAATTGGGTAAGCAGATCTCATAATTATTAGGTACACGGAGAAAAAATTATAGCAGTTATCAGTGAATATATGTAAAAATTACTAAATTTCGATTATAATATCGAATCGCTATTGCGATATTCTAAAAGTTCATAATCAGTAATGTATAATTAGTAAAGCGTTTAGGAATTGTTCATACAGAGATGTTGAAATATTTATTAATTAGCACTGGATATGAGAATATTTCGATTTTTGTTAAATATTTTAATTTCTCTCCAATTTTCGAAATTCGTATTATGTGTGTATAATAATTTTTTTTTAAATTTGTAAACCAAAATAAAAAATTTATGAACTAAATTTGCCGCCCCTTAAAATTTGCCGCCCTAGGCTCCAGCCTACTCAGCCTGCTGGTAAATCCGCCACTGTACGTAACAACACTAAACTCGTCAGAAGTCTGTGATAATTCATAAAGTGGAAAGCCGGGGTGAGCTATTTGCTTTTCTTGTACGATCCATGATCTTTAATTCTTTGCCAGATGGGCTTCATCATTTTTACCCGTGTTACTACAAATATTTCTACCACTGGTAACAAGAGTAATTTAATTATTTAGACTATCGAGTACTCTTAATATATAAAACATTATTCTGATCGGCAACCATGTTTCAAAACTTTCAGACTGTAATGAAGTTTGTCTATGAAGAAACAAGTCACAAAAAAACTACAAATGGCAACTCTAACTGATTTCTGATTTGATTTGTCTGACATTTACAAGAAATATTACTGTTGTGTTTGTGATATTTTCTTGAATTGGAAATGGATGTTGTTTATACCGATGTTTTAAACAAACTATTGTGAATGATTTCATGTTATAGATGAAGAAATGTGGGATTTAAAAGCTTGTGCAGTGTGTTTGCGTACTGGGGTTAGATTGCATAGTATGGCAATCGAGAATTTACAACAGGATTACAATTTGGTTTCGGGCCTCAAGGTATTTAAATCATAAGTATTGTCTGTATTACTCAATGAAGGTTCAACTACATTAAAATCAATGTTACACAAAAATAATTCAATGACAGGACTTCACTATTTCATAGCTGCAAATTGCTACAATTATAAGATTAAAAACGTAATTATTTCAGTAGTTCTTTACTCATTAATTATTATACATTTCACCGCGTTATTTGTTTAGCAATTCTTTAGCATACGAGTGAGTTATTCACTTTATGATGGTAAGCAGTCACTGCTGCCCAAAGACATCTGTAAACAACTTCGTACAGAATGGGGGTCTGAAATCAACAACTAATGCCTTGTTACTCCGAAGGACTAAGAAGTTCACCTCATAATGTTTCCACTAAATCATAAGAACGTTTGAAGGTGATGGAACCAGTGTTGTTCGACCAGAGAAGTGCCATTGCCACACCTAGTTATAGCGTAAAACAGTTCTTGCGTTTCGTTGGCAACCATCTTAGTCCTCGGGAGTAGCAACACATCTGTGATTAACTTCAGATAGAACCCATGTCTTATATAAAGTTGTTTACAGATGTCCATGGGCAGCAATGACCACTTACCATCAAATGGACTGCATGCTTGTTTGCTACTTCAATTCGCTAAAAAAATAACTGCTTCAAGCTAGAAATAAGTATGACAGTGGTACCTTCTCTGTCTATTTTACACCACTTTCCAAGAACACATAATATCCACAATGGTTGAACTTGTTGTTTTAATGAGTTAAGGACACAGCAGCCATTGATTTGTAGTGTTTAGAATGTGCTAGTAATCACATTGTATGCCTTGACTGCTCATCAGTTCCAATCTATGTGCTTTCCAGTACTAGCCGGATAATTTCTTTATTCAAAATATGTCTTTAAATACTTTGGGTGTTTGGGTGGTACAATTTACCACTTTTTAGTATATATTGAGGATATTGGCTTGCTCAATTTACATAAACACTGAGATACATAAACTTATAAGTATATTTACACTTACAGGCACCAAAAGGCAAAGGTTTTCCTGAATACCTGTGTGTGGAATGTGTAACTTATGTAAGACGCTTCAAGAAATTCAGAGAAAAGTGCCATATTGCCTATTATACCATGCTAGAACTTCTGAGTAGAAATAAAGAGGTAAGAATAGATTTAAATTAAATTTATATACCACCATCAATTAAACAACCAAGTGATGATAATGGAAAACAATCAACCTTAATTTAATGGTGACTATGACCCCCTGGTGGAGAGGTCAAATTGTTATCTAAATGGTAAATTTACATGTCTCTCCTGGTACTGAGTGTTTGTGAGTGTCGATGCTATCTTATGAAACACAAATAAATCCTACTATATAAATTTAATTTCAAACCAGGGGTAATATGGAATAAAATAAAATGGTGACATAGTAAAATAACATAGATAAAGTAATTCATAAATATTTTCTTATATAATTATTCACAGGTTGACACATCAATGCTAGATAATTTAGACCTTCAGCAGTTAAACATAGTTCCTTCTCTATCATACTTAAATTTAACAAATGTTCATTATGAAACGGCAAAATTTAAATGGGTGAAAAACATTCGCTCCATAGTGAATACAGGTGATGCAATACCAGTGCACCATTATAGTACAATTGAACCTAATTTAATATTTGAAGTGCCTGTACCACCAGAAGTACCTAAAGATGATGAATTAGTCAAACAAGAAACAGAGGCAGAGACTAATTATGTCAATCTTATTGAAGATTCGTCTCACATGGAAGTTGACAATGATGATTTTGTAGCAGCTGAACCTGAGCTCGAACCAATAGCAACTACAGAAACAAATGTTGAACCACAACCCGATAATAATATAGAGATCTTGTTTGATAATATTTTTGGAACAAATAGTGATAAGGTGTATGATAACTTAGGCAATGTTGTAACTAAGGAAGGTGAGCAGAAACTACTTGAAACACAAGAAGATGTGGATGGTTCACAGTTTGAGGAGGAATATGCAACAATGATTCCGTTGTCCATACAAGAGGTTAAGGCTGTAGTAGACATATACAAAATGTTTGGTCAGGGCAAGTACAGGTGTCAAACATGTCAGAAGTCTTATCATAATGTAAATCGATTACAAGTTCATATGAGAATGCACGACAGGGTATGTATTTTTGTATTACATTCACTTAGTGATAGAGAATTTTAGTAGGAACATACAAGCAAATTTTACCTCTAAATATATAGAATTTATGTAAATCAATTAACAAAAAAGCTCTCTTGTTTTAAAAGTTCACTCTGTTATGCCTATGCTATGAAGACAGAAATTCGGGACCCCCAACCCCCATATGCCCATTTTTTTTGAAGTAACCTAACTGAAGTATCAAACAACCATGCAGCCCACCTGATGGTAAGTGGTCACTGCCGCCCATGGACATCTGTAATCAACTACATACAGAACATGGGTTCCATCTAAAGTCAATCTCAGATGTGTACCCTCGAGGACTATCATGGTCGACTCATGTGAAAGTGTGTCGTCATCCACATCCTTCTATCAAAACGCAAGAAATGCTTCACGGTAGAAATACAAATAGGTGTGGCGGTGGTACATCCGCGGTCGAACTACACCGGTTCTACCACCTTGAATGAGTCCATGGATGAATGATTGAACGCCCATGTCTTTTGCATACAAATCTAAAGAAGTGGGGATTCTCATCTTAGCTGTCATATATTTTTTAACTCTAATAGTTGTTTTATTTGCAGCACACAAGTGGTACATTTTACTGTGCACTTTGTTGTTACTACTACAAGACTGAGTTCCTGCTAAAAACGCATATATCTGACAAACATATGTACAAATATATATGCAGAAAGTGCCCAGAAGTTTCTTACGACAAGTAAATATATTTTTTATTTAATTAATATAGTATACAATTATGATATATTTTATAAGAACTTTTAGTACACTAGGGTATTTATTTATTTATTTATTTATTTATTTATTGAAAGGTCGCCAACATTCTATACACCATTACATTACAAAGAAAACATAACAAAAAGTACAAGGTAAGTGCTAGAACAATTATAGGCAACGACAGCATGAACATAAGACAAAAAAATTACATTAAAATAAAATTGAATCTAAATAAATGACAGAAATATATATAAATAAATAAAAATAAAATAGCCTTTATTTCAGAGCATTTCATACATGTTACATTAACTTATATATTAGATATTAACATTAACTTATATATTAGATTATGTCTCTCTGCTCTGTGTGCCTTACGGCAAAGGCCTCCTCCAATGCTTTCCATTGAGCTCTGTCGATTGCCACTCTCGTCCATAAGGAGCCTAGGGTAAGTTTAAGGTCGTCTTCCCATCTTCTTATTTGCCGACCTCGGCTCCTAGCACCATCCCGTGGATGCCACACTGTTACACGTTTGCTCCATTTCTCTATCTTGCTACGGAGCAGATGGCCTGTCCATCTCCATTTTAGTTGGTCGATTCGTGATAGGATGTCGGTAATCTTAGTTTTTTGTCGGATATCAATGTTCCTGACTCTATCTTTTCGTCTCAGTCCTAGTATGCTCCTCTCCATGGCTCTTTGGCATCTGGCCAGTTTATCTCTGTGATCTTTCGTTAGTGCCCAGGTTTCGCAGCCATATGTTATGCAGGGGAGAATACAGGTCTCAAAGGTCTTTTTCTTTATCGTAATGCTTAATTCTCTGTTTTTCATAATTTCTTTCAAAGCCCAAAATTTATTCCATCCAGCAGCAATCCTTTTACCTATTTCTTTAGACATTTGGTCTATGGGTGATATTATTTGGCCTAAATAAACATACTCCATTACGTATTCAAGTTTCTGCCTGTCTACGATTATGTCTACTACTGTTGAGTTTGTCATCATTTTTGTTTTCTTTGAGTTTATGTTCAAGCCTACTTCTCTGCTTCTGTCTGCTAGGGTCTGTATCATGCCTTCTAGTACTTTCGGGTTTTCTTCCAGTATAACTAGGTCGTCTGCAAATCTTAGGTTGTTTAGTCTCCACCCGTTTATGTTTAGTCCTAGATCATCCCATTTTAGTTTCCTAAACAAGTGCTCCAATACCGCCGAAAATAGTTTTGGCGAAAGTGGGTCTCCTTGTCTCACACCTCTGTTTATCGGAAAAGTATCGCCTAGGGAATCCAGCCTGATATTAGCTTTGCTTTCGCTGTAAATGTTTTGAATGATGGTTATATAAGTGTTTTGCAACCCCTGTTCCCTTAAGCTTTGCCATACATATTCATGTTTGATACTGTCAAAGGCTTTGGTATAATCAATAAAGGCCAGGTAGAGGGGTTTGTTGTACTCATTGTATTTTTGCATAAGCTGTTTTATAGTGTGTATGTGGTCGATTGTACTATAGTTTTTCCGAAACCCTGCCTGTTCAACCGGTTGGTTTTCATCCAGAATGTTGGATATTCTTTCTAGAATGATTTTTGCAAATACTTTGTAAACATTTGAGATGAGAGATATAGGTCTGTAATTGCTAATATCTTCTTTTGAACCCTTCTTGTATAGAAGTATTATATGTGATTCTGCCCATTGTCTTGGCATGCTGCCGGTATATAAGATCTCATTAAAAATCTTAGTTAATATTGGACTTATTTCTTTCATTGTTCCTCGCATCAGTTCATTAGTTATATTATCTGGACCAGGAGCTTTTTCCATTTTTTGGCTTTTTATAGCTTTTTCCACTTCAGAGGGTAGTATTTCTGGTATATCTTCATCATCTTTCATCACCAATTCCTGATTAGGTCCTGACGTGGGTGACGAAATGTTTGGCTGGTTGGAGTATAATAGACGATAGTAGTCTGTTGCTATGCTAAGAATTTTACTACGAGTGCTAGTTGTTAGCTCTTTATTTCTTAACTTGGGTATCCATTCATTTCCCTTTTCTCGAAGCTCCTTGAGTGCTTTTCGCGTGCCTCCTGTTTTGTTGATGTGGTTCTCTAAGGTTTTGTTTCTTGTGTTTTTCCTATCCTTCCTCATATTTTCCCTAATTTGTTTACTAAGGTCTGCAACTACTTTAATAGTTTCTTTATTATATTTATTTGATATTAAACTCTTTCTATTTTCAATCAGTTTTAAAGTTTTTTCGCTTAAATAGGATTCTTTGTTTTTATTTCTTTTTGTTCCTGTCTGTTCTTTGAGGTTGTTTTCTATTATGTTATATTTTTCGTTAAGGGTCATATCTGAAGAAACAACTTTCATCAGGTCTTCCTTGGTTCTTGGTGTGGCTCTCTTCTTGTTAGACACTGACATGTAGTTCATTTGGAATGCTTTCGGCCGAGGCTTTTTTGTATCACTTTCTGCCAGACAGCAGCGTACCATGCGGTGATTCGTATTAAAATTCAGCTTCTGTATTACACCGGTGTCATTGAACAATCTTGCCTTGTTAGTTATAATGTAGTCGATTTCGTTTCGGATCCTTCCGCCTGGAGACATCCAGGTCCATTTTGTTTTAGGCTTTTTACGAAATATGGAGTTTAGCAGCGATAAGTTGTGCTCAAACAGAAACTCTACTAGTTTTTCTCCATTTTTGCTTCTTTTCCCACTACCGTATTTCCCTATTATAAATTCCTCACCAGCCATTCGGGCACCTACTTGGGCGTTGAAGTCTCCCATAATTATGATGTTATTTTCAGAGTAATTATTAGTAACTTCACTCAGTTTTTCATAAAACTTTTCAATTTCTGGTTTGGTTGCTTGTTCTGTCGGTGAGTAGACTTGGATAATTGTCCAGTGTTTTGTATATTCTGGTAAGTTAATATGAATCACAGCTATTCTATCTGACAACCCTTCAAACGCAATGATGCAGCTTTTATACTTTGATTTCACCAGAAAACCTACTCCTCTGTGTCCAGCAACTTCACCTTTATAGTACATAATATAGTTTCTTCTTTCTTCTATTGCTTCTCCTAATCTTCTCATCTCACTTAGGCCTAGGATGTCCCATTTAATCGGTTCTATAGCTTGCTCTAGCTCTTGCAGACTTTCTGGTGTTCTCAGTGTCAGTGCGTTCAGTGTACATATATAAAGACAGGTGTGTTTGTGTTTCTTTTTAATTGTTCGAGTTGGCGAATCTATTGGAGGGTGGCGGTCGGCTTCCCCCACGGTGACCAGCCGGATTGGGGTGCAGTTTTTTGTAATTGTTTTATTAGTTTCGTTACTTATTCTACAATTGTATTTGTGTTGATTCCGATCGGAGAAGGCCTTTACTTGTTTTTTGTCAGGTCAGACATTGAGGCAGTTCTTCCTCTAGTTACTTGTGTAAGTATGTTAGGTTTGGTCATTTCCCTTGTTGTTCTTGGGGAGGTTTCCTTCTGTAAGTTTTTATCAAAATTCGTGTTTAACTTTTTGTGAGACGGAGTGGTAGGCGATCCACTTGTTCCTCTTTTTCTTTTTTCTCGGTTGATATCACTTGGTTTTTTCACAATCAGCTTGTTGTATTTTATATAAGCTATATTTCCTTTTTTTCGTTCTGCTTCTAGTTTTGGTTGTAGTTGTTTGCGTACTTCTAGTACTTCCTTAGGGAAGTCCTCCTTGACAAATATGTTTGGGGGAAGGTTTCGTTTGTTCTTTAAAATAAGTTGTCTTTTCCAAGTTGTTGTTAGGGTGATTATAACCGGTCGGTTTTTATCCAATTGTGTTCCTATTCTATGGATACCGCTTATCTCTTGGCTATCGATATGTGTTCCTGAATCCACTAATAAATCCTTTACAAGGTCTACTAATTCGATTTCTGTTTTTCCTTTTTCTTCGATGCCAAAGAAAACCAAGTTTTTCTTACGTTTTTCGTTTTCTAAAAACGTTATTTTGTGTTCCAATTTGGTGACTTTTTCTTTGAGCTTACTATTTTCATCCATCAGAGTTTGCATTTTTTCGTCTAGTGCCGCCATGACATTATTTGTAATTGTTGTTGTTAATGTCTTTGTTTGTTCGTTTAATTTTTCATTTATGTTAGCTAGTAAGATTTCCATTTGTTTATCCATTATACTTTGGAACTTTAAATGTTTTTTCTTTTTCTTTTTTTCTTTTTTTTTTTTTTTTAATTTATTTATTATTATTATTTTTTATTAGTTTAATATTATTAATTACGGTTTTTTTTTCTTTTTTTTTTTTTTTTTTGTGATAACACTATAGTATGGTAACACTGTAGAGATGGTATCACCGTCGCTACCGTAAAACTATAGTGATGGCAACACTATAATTGTCAGTGTCTCGCGCTGTCACACTGACATGTAAGCAGGTTTTGTTGGTGCTATTGTTTTCCGGTATTTTAACTGTTATCTCACTTTGAAGGTTAAGTTGACCAATGTTTTAATTGTATTTATCTCACAAATATCACTTTGTTACACTGAATTTTTCACGTGAATACTAAGTATGTTTAGTTTTCCGTAAATGCACATGTAGTACGAGTTCAGTTTGCCACTTTTTACACTGTTAATTGGATTATATTCGGAGAACTGTCGTAAGTACGTGTTTACACTTTCGTCACCGGAAACGGAACTCAGAAATATATATATACGTATTCAATCAAAATGGAATAGAAACTTTAATACACAAAAACATTACAAAAAAAAAAAAAAAAAAAATTGCATTCAAGAAAAATAAAATAAAAAGAGATCCAAAAATAAAATAACAATAAAATAAAATCAGGTTTTCTTAGAGATTGCAAATAGTTTATTTTTAAGGCTACGTGTGGTGTCCAGAAAAAGATCAAGTTCTATGGTTTTTGCGGCTCTGTTGTATTCTCTAATAATTCTGTTAAGAGGAGAATTTTGTCCCAAATTAGAGTTACATGGTAAATCTTTAATAATATTGAATGTGGACTTTCTAGAAATCTTATACGGGATGGAAAAATTTAAAGATGTTAATAGTTCTGGCACGTCCAATGAGCCATTTGCAAGCTTAAAAAGAAACGCCATGTCCAGCATGCGTCTTCGATCCTTTAATGTATGCATTTTGAAAAAAGTTAATCTGTCGTTATAAGAGGAAATTTTACTAGCCATATTACAGGAGTAAATTAGGTGCCACAGAAAACGTCTCTGTACACTTTCAATTCGTTTAATATATATGTCATAATATGGGTTCCAGGCAACGCTTCCGTATTCTAACCCGCTGCGAACAAAAGCGTTATATAAAAGGATTTTTGTTTCACTACATTTGAAATCGCGAATATTGCGTAACACGAATCCAAGATTTTTGAACGCTTTAGAACAAATAGTGTCAATATGAATGTTGAAGCGCAGCTTACTATCTAATGTAATACCGAGATCTTTTATGCTATTTACTTGGATTAATGAAGCGTCTCCAACTTTATATTCATTAGAAGAATCGTGTTTCTTGCGTGAAAAACGAATATAGTTGCACTTTGACACATTTAAGTGCATACCATTATTCTTGCACCAAGCTATAAGTTGATTAAGGTCTTCTTGTAACAGCACCGCTTCCATGGTCGAGTTAACAGCCTTAAAAAACTTTAAATCATCTGCAAACAAGTAATATTTGGACTGGGTGAAGCAGCTGCCAATGTCGTTAATAAAGATGTTAAAGAAAAGTGGACCTAAATGTGAGCCTTGAGGTACTCCAGAATGCACTAGGAATGATTGTGAAGAGTATCCGTTAGCCACTACACGAGACTCCCTATTTATCAGATACGATTTACACCAGCTCAGAAGTGGTTCGGCAATTCCATGAATTGAAAGCTTATGAAGTAATACTTTGTGGTTGACCCGATCAAATGCCTTGCTGAAATCTGTGTAAATCGCATCGACTGAAGAACGCTGATCGAGTGCTAAGGCCACGTCATTAATAAAAGACGTAAGGTTAGAAGTTGTAGACCTAGCTTTCGTGAATCCATGCTGATGATTATTCATAATAGGTTTAAGGTGCCAGGTTAGAATAGGATGAATTAGCTGTTCAAAGACTTTAGCTAGCACTGGAAGTATCGATATGGGTCTGTAGTTCTCTATAAGGTCCTTTCTACCCTTCTTGAATATAGGAACTACAAGTGTTGACTTCCAGCAGGAAGGAAAAATCCCAGTTAACAAGGATTTGTTGTATATCATTGTCAGCGGTCTAGCTAATGCATGAGCGCATCTAGATACGAAGATTGAAGGTAATTCATCTGACCCAGCGCCCTTATACAAATCAAGTCTTTTTAAAACTTTTAATACTTGATCGTCTTTAAATTTTATTAATGTGAGGTAATTACTCGTCAGCATATCTACCCGATTGCTAGAACCAGAAGAAGGATAGTCTAAAGGAACAACATTAAAAGCGGCAGAGAAGTTCTGAGCAAACAGATTGCAAATATCGTTCCCGTTGGTAGCTGTGCTGCTATCAAGAGACATTTCAGCGGGTAACAAATTCTGACTCTTTTTTTTATGCTTTATAAAAGACCAGAAGAGTTTGGGGTTAGATTTGAGATTTTGTTCAAGTTGTTGTATATAAGCATTATAGCAGTTACTCAGTACACGATCAGCTCGTTTTTTTGCTAAGTCAAAAGATAGACTATCAAGAGGGTTGTTGTTAAATTTTTTAAGTTTATTTCTATACTTCAGTTTTTCACGCAGGATTCCGATTAAATTATGAGAGAACCATATTGGATATTTCTTACTTCTGCTCCTAGATTTGGGAACATATTTAATAATAGCAGAACGAATATGAGTATAAAATATTTCGACCATTTCGTTAACAGATGTACAATTATGAAACTCGCTTTCCCAGCAAATAGAATTAAGTTCATTAACAATTTGAGTGTAGTCTGCTTTGTGAAAACAAAAATGATCATTTATGTTTGGCTGAAGGACTTTGTTAGTGTTATGAAAAATGTTAAATTGAAGAGGTGGGTGCAAGGGATCTATTACAGATAACGGGTCACTGATTGATAAACATGAGATATTAATATTGCTTAATACTAAATCCAAAATTTTATTTTTATTATTTATAATATTATTAAATTGATTCAAATTATTTAAAGAAGTAAAATCAATTAAGAGAGATGTTAAAATGCTGCACGAGGTAGTCGATTTGGGAGAATCGTTTGCAGTTGAGTGCCAGGGAATGGATCCTAGATTAAAGTCACCCATTAATATAGTATTATAATCATTATTATGGTCCATAAATAAATTAGCATTATAAATAAATTCTTCTAAAATATGTCTTTGCACTGGTGGAGGAAAGTAGACAGCGCATAAATTTAGTATGTCAACTTTACCTAAGTCATTATGGCATTCAACTTGTACCCAAAGATCCTCACATTTGGACTCATATTCATGCAAGCGTTTTGAAGAAAATCTTTTGGATACCGCTATTAAAACGCCACCTCCATCTTTATTATTATGAAACCCACTAGTTTCTCTATCACGCCTGTATACGATGTAACGACTATCAAATAATTCAGAATCGAAGACGCTGCTGTTTAACCATGTTTCAGTCAACGCTATTACATCATGATTATTGCATACAATATTATTAAAAAAATCTGTTGTTTTAGTTCTCAAACCTCTAACATTTTGATAATAAAAATTTAACATATAAGAAAACAATAATAAACAGAAACTTTACTATGTGAACAAAAATAATTAATAACAAAAAATATTTTAAGGCAAATAAAAAAAGACGTAAACGAGATCTAAAAAAAATTATGATAAGTTATTTAGTACAGATATATCTTTCACTATTATATAATTAGAATTGTCTGTCTTACGGAGGAATACTTTCCCGTCGCGAACCCAGCAGTATCTGTAGCTTAGTTCTTTGGCTTTGATGCGGGCCTCAGCGTGAAGCTGCTTAGTATACGGGGTGAGATGTTCGCACACGTATACTGCACTTTTTCTATTGCCGCCGTATCCCAAATGGCTGGTGCTGAGTTTGTCCGTGGGATTGTCGCGATTGAACTTTATTGCACTAGCTAAAAAGTTGTCACGAAGACGACGGCTGCTAAATCTTACTAAAACTGAGCGCGGGCGAGGGCTTTTAGAATTTAATTTAGCAATACGGGCACAGTAATGCAAGTCGGATTCAGACAGTGGGCACTTGATGGTATTAGCTAGTTGTGTAACTGTGTTGTACAAGTTCTCGTTGTTGTGTTCAGGTACGCACTGTATCTCAATATTACAAGCGCGAGACAGCTGTTCTGTGTGGTTCACGCGCTTTACAAGGTCTTCTGTAACCGCTCTTAAATGCTCGTTTTCACTTTTGAGTGTGGTTAATAAAGTCTTCTGTGCTTCACACTCGCGAACGATGTTTTTGTGCTCTGTGTTAAAGTGAGCCAGTGTTTCGTCTAATCTATTTAATTTCGCCTGGATGTCGCTGATTTGAGTATTGAACTTACTATTTAATTCTTCTCTAATAATTTCGCGAATAACATCTGCAGAGATACAATCACAAGTAGCCGAGGAGCGGGACTTCACTCGTTGAGTTATGTTATCGTGATAAGGAGATGGAAATAACTCGGTCCTATTGAGTGTGGGTGCCGCAACAGGTGAAGAACGCACTGACTTGTTGGTTTTGTCGTCAACTTTTGGTTCCTTAAAACCGGAGCATTTCTTCGAATTCATTGCTAATAACTTATAAACGCCGTTGACGACGATAACTCAGCAGTAGTGTATAGCGAGTCTTTATCTACGAGCGGTGCAAGCGGGAAACGGATGAGTTGCGCAGGTCAGTTACATGGCCGTTACTTAAAACTTTAAAATTGTTTTGCAATTATTTTGAAAACCACTGGACAGATTTTAATAAATGATATGTCAAAATAACGGCTAACACTTCAACTATTTAGATATATAAGCTTAAACACGATCAATACATTAAAAACTACTAGACGAATTTAATAAGTACGGAGTAAAACGAATACGATGTCTCTTACACGGTGCGCGACGGCTCACTGTATTTTTCAAATAATGTTCTCTTACTGCAGAAGGACATATTGTCAAGTGTTTTTGATGTCTGCTAGAAGCATTCCTAAGTTATTAATCTACAATTATCTCTTATAATACAAAATTTACAGGACATCAGCAAAGCAGCATTACATATGGACACATTTGCAAAAAGGCAAAAAGAAAAATTCAAATTGGTACGAATCAAACTCACGACCCAGTTGGCTCAGCAATCGTGGTGGTAACAGGAATAAGGGGGTTCTTGCTTTGCGTCCTGTACGGAAACCGACTCGAGTGCCTAAGGATTTCCCTAAACAAACTGCGGTCCCTCAGGAAGAACAGTATGAGTTGATCCAGCAAAGAAAAAATTCAAGGAATTATCAGGAATCGAGTTTTAAATGCCAATTGTGTTATAGAGGCTTTAGGGAGTTGACAACGTACAGTAAACACATGAAGAAACATGATCCTGTAAGTGTAATATTTTTAACCTTTTTTTACTTTTTTTTTATAAGGTTTAGGTAGTAAACGAACATGTAGTCCATTTGGTGATAAATAATTACTGGCCCATGTAAAAACATTATTACAGAACACCACACTTTTCCACCGATACACAAGAACTGTTTCACAGTAGAAATAGTAGTCAAACATGCCCACATGATAATAAATATATCTGATGGATTTATGAGGTTAATCATTTGAGTTGTTCTTAATAAGAAGAGGTATATCTATTATTTCTAAATTTCTAGAATACAATTCTGGAAAGATTGCCTGTACTTTATCTTGAAAGCGTATTTTAACCTTAATATATATAAGTATATTAAACCTTATTTTAACAAGATTTATTCAGAATTTTATAGTAGGTTCAAACTTTCATAACATTTCAGAGTCAATCGGGCCCATTGCAGTGTGACATGTGCAAATTACATTTCATGAACACAAGAAAGATGTACAAGCATATGAGAATCTGCCACACATATAAGTACTCCTGTCGGATGTGTACCTTCGTATGTTATAATAGGTATGTTGCCTAAACCTGAGTTAATAAATTACATCTGCTATTTAAAAGTAAATTTTTGTTGCTAGTTTTTATTTCTATTTATTTCAACTGATTTCATTGAATCCAATTAAGAAGAAAAACACATGTTTCTACATAATTCTTTTTGAAAATAGTAACGAGAATGTTTTCGTCATTTAGTACTTAATAATTGGATATTCCGATGTTATTCTATACCTTAATAAAAATAGTGAGGATAGTTTTTAGGTTGGTGCCCTTAGTATAAAGTTTACTATGTTGTTTCAATGTATAATGCACATGTATTTGGTCATGCGGGTCATGCCGTGCAGTGTACTTTGCAAAGAAAAATAAAAACAAACTGATTGTTTTGTGTAAATGTAATAAACTTTTACTAATGGCATAGGTAGCTCTAAGCGTTTTAAAGTATATAACATAATTGTATTTTTCAGGAGTTCAGCGCATATGCACTATCAATTCCACAAAGACGTAACATTCAAATGTCCACATTGTGAACTGGTTTTCAAGTAAGTTGTATGATTAATTTACTCAGTTTTACTAATAGTTCTTAATGGATGCTGCCAAAACGATAGAATAAAGATAATTCTATTAGTCTATTTCTATATGTATTCAGTACTTACATTTGCGGTTTTTCGGTTCGGTTTAAAGAGTTTATTGTTTTAAGTACAATCAATTTGGGTAACATTGAACAGCAGTGTAACTTTGAACAAAGTTGTGAAAAAAATATATTAATTTATTACATGGAAACTTCTTGTTGTTTCAATATAGTACCTGCGTAAAATGGTTTGCCAAAATGTTGTAATAGCAATGAAAGTAAAAAAAGGTACCTGTTAATGTCATAATTTTAAAAAATACCGCCTTTTCCGTAGTGAAGTTGTTGCAAGTGTTTGATGCTTCATTTTGAAATAGCAATTATAATATAAAACTTACCGTAAACAGGTGTGTTTTGGTGTTTATCTTTAAAATGTATATTGTATATTATCATTTTAAAACTGTACTATCCGTATCCCATGTTGAATATTGCGTAAAACTGTTAAACTTTTGACGACGTCGAAATTGGATGTTATATGGGTAACTTTGAACGGTTCAAAGTTACCTGTATCATAAAAAAATATTTTTTTTCGGAGGCTCAGCGTCGCTCAGCGTGCTATGGAGAGGGTTATGCTCGGAATTTCGCTACGAGACATGATTCGCAACGATGAAATCCGTAGACGAACGAAGCTTACCGACATAGCTCTCAAAATTAGCAGGCTGAAGTGGCAATGGGCCGCCAAATCGCTCGTAGGACCGATAACCGATGGGGAAGAAAGGTCCTCGAGTGGCGACCAATGATTAGGCAAAAGGAGTACCGGTCGCCCCCCTACCAGATGGACCGGTGACCTGAAGAAGACAGCGGGAAACCGTTGGATTCAGAGGACACAGGACCGGTTGGAGTGGCGCCATTTAGGGGAGGCCTATGTTATGTCCATGTTCCGTCCATCCTTTTTTTTTTTTTGTTTTCGAGGGGGAAACCTTCCAAAGGTACCCGATGTTCCGTCCATCCTATGGATGGATGGAATAAATAATCAAAAAAAAACCAGTATCTTATTTTACCACCAAATTGATCGACCTTGATTCATATGGCAAGACCAAGTTGTCTATTGTATTTATATATCAAAATAAATGTATTTTTTATAGATTTGGTTTTAGTTAACAAAAATATGTTAATAAATTTTACTCAGACCTTAAAATATTCGATTAATGACGGATTTTATATCCTCAAAAAATTATATTCAAAATTACCCAAAACTAAGGATAACATTGAATTTGAGTTTTAGGGGTAATTGTGGATAGTTTAATTGTTTTCTCCGTAAATTTATTATGTTAGATTAATAAACCAGCTAAAAAGGACACTATTCATTTAATAAAAACAAGGTACAATAAATATAAAACAGATTATAATATCACAAATATTGTAAAAAATGTTCAATGTTACCCAAATCGAGGTTATAGGTTTTTGAATATCTTTATTATATTTTGACCTAGATGCATGGAAGGTCGTCACTTACGATACGAAACGTATCGGATTGTTCAACATTAAAATTAGAACGTTTTTTACTCAAATTTAATCAATCTTTCTCGCAATTTTAAACAGTTACTTGTAGTAAGTAGTAAACTTATATGATATTGAGTTTAACCAACCTTCCCCGCCTCTTCCTGTCCCCTCCTACGAGACCCTTTATGAGATTGAACCCGACCCCAACTATCCCGAAATGTTTACGTAATTAGTGTACTGGTTAATAATTAGTAATGGATGCCCCTTATGTTATTTTCAGTAAAATATCAACAAGACTGACCCACATTCGTATAAAGCATCCCTCGACGTACATTTGCGATATCTGCGGCCACAGCTTTGTTAGCGACACGGGACTGTATTATCACAAGAAGATATCACACACTACACAGGTAATGTTTAGCATAACATTAACTTCGAAGTTAATGTTTTTTAAGATTTGGTTTATTGCGCACTGATAGAATAATGGTTGAAACTTGGCCTCACATTTATGTGTTCGAGATTCTAATCTCAGGCGTTCACCATAGATTTTTTTAGTTAATGTGCGTATTAGAGATTAATTGGCACTGCTTTACGGTAAATAAAAACGTCGTTAGTACGTCTTTAAAATAATTCAAATATTTTTTTTTATAATACTTAAGTAGCAAACGAGCATGCAGTCCACCTGGTGAAGTGGTCACTACCGCCCATGAACATTTGTACACAAATTCATATAGAACATAGGATTTATCTGAAGTCAATCACAGATGCGTTGCTACTTCCGAGGATGGTCGCGTCATGTGAAAGTGTGCCACCACACCCATCGGAACGCAAAAAAACGCTTCACGCTAGAAATAGGTGTGGCGGTGGTACTTCCCCGGTCGAACTACACTGGTTCTACCTGGTATATTTGTATAAAATGAGCTTATTACGTGACCACAACAATTAGGCGCATGAAACAAAAGCGGTTCCGTCCCCCCGCACCGCGCTGCTGGCCCCGCGCATACCCTAATGACGGGCAGTCGTGTATTGTCTAGGTGTTTACGTTAGCCAGCACATGTTTAATGTTATTTAGTTCTAATGTTAGTTTAATGAGTGATTGTTGAATTTGTTATTATTAAATTAGTTGATTATTCGTCAATATACCTCAAAATGGGTAAGAAAAAGACTATTCGAGGCGGAGAAAAGACTCTTACATTCAAAATATGCATTTTTTTAACAAGAGAAGATGCATGGACTCAGTATTGCTGTCTCCCAAGTCGCAACAGGCATCAGTCTCTTACACAAAAAAAAGAAAGAAAATATTCCATGTCTGCGAATATATTAAACACATGAAAGTGCTTTAATAAATACACGACTATGGAACATACACCACTATTTAGCATGTTTTAACAATAGTATACCTACATACTCTTGGTATTTGGTAATAGAATATACTTCGTATCGGGATGGGAACTTCTAATATAAATAAGAAAAAAGACAAACCCGCTGAGTTTCTTGCCGGATCTTCTCAGTTGAGGTCGTATTCCGATCCGGTGGTAGTGTAAGAAAAAAAATGTAACTGACAACTTGTAAGCGCCCCCGCAGGCCTATACAAAATAAAGACATTTCATTTCATAATGACGTTTCAACTGTAAAATAGTCACTGATTGGCTAACAAAGCTTGAATTTAACGGGACCGAAGTTCTGTTAAGTGTACGCAATTGATATACACACATACACACGAGCGCACACGTGTGTGCGCGCGCGCACACACACACACACACACACACACACACATACACAAACTCATTCACATGCACTCTCACTCAATACTACATTAATATATTTTCATTGTTATTAAGCAAATTGTACTAGTTTATTTAAGTTACGGAAGAGCGGGGCATCCTGGCACAAGTGTTTTTCTTACTTAAAAGGATGTCCCAACAACAATTTATGTTTATGTACAACTTAACAAGTTGTACATACCAATAAAGAATTTGAATTTGAACTGTCATGTGCCTAATTCTTTTGTTCGAGTAGTACGTAATACTTGAAGGGCATCTACATTATATGTGTATGTGTGCAGGAGGTGAGCGCGCCGGCGGCGGCGGCGGCGGCGCTGTACTGCGCGGAGTGCGCCATCCAGTTCCGCTCGCCCGCCGCCTACTCCACGCACTTCGGCAGCTCCGCCAACCACGCGCAGATCAACACGTGAGACATACGTCCTTACCCTAAAGCTGATATAGCACGGCACGTTTGCTGTGGATACAATGCGTTGATCCCCCTTTGTTTCACTCTATTGATCGTTGAAACGTCGCAAACAAACAATGCACCGTTCACGCTACGACATTGTAGCCTCGCTCATAAGGATTTTCACTCACAAAGGCCGACAAAATGTAAAAAAAATGGCTTACATGCGCATGTGCGCGAACGACATGCGATTTGCGTGCGCGCGAGAAAGGAAAATCAAAAAACATGTAATCTGAAAAAAATCTGAGCCTAATCGAGCTTTTTTTTTTCGTTGGACGCCATTCAAAATAAAGTCGTCACTTTGAATAAATTTAATGAATTCCAGCTCATCAAAACCAGTACGTACAAAAACACGCGCGGGGAGACGCGGCCGAGGGTTAGCCGCTACGGACATCGTCAACAATGGAGTGCCCACTTCCAACGACTGCGAACTGGTGAGTGAAACACTGACGACAAATAAGATAAACTACGACACCATGGGTGCGTTCCAGAAGCTGCTCACAAGGTCCAAAACGTCGTTCCACAAGACGACCGCGGTCGTTGTGGTCGCGGCGAATACGTCACAAATGACGTCGTGACTTACGCCCACGCGAAACTCACGACGACCCATCTATAAAGGTGGGTCGAAATGATCGTTTCACTAGATATTATGTCAGTAACGCTCACAAGCCAGTGGAACGGGAAAAACTGCGGTCGTGAGCGTGGACTTAGTGAACGTGTAATGGAACGCACTCCATAAAGTACAATGTTGGTTTCATTTGACATTTTTTTGTAATCCTTGTAGTCAAAATCTAATCTTAATTGACGACCCGCGTGGCTGAGCGGTTACCATTCGGGCCTGACACGCAATGGGTCCCGGGTTCGATTCCCGGCCAGACAGGTATCTGAATGATGAGTTTAGACTCCTGTTCTGGGTCTGGGTGTTTGTGTATTCGTTTTGTGTGTCCATGGCACCCACGACACAGGAGTAAATCGTACTGTGGGGCTATGAGTGTAGAAAGCGGGTTTGTTAAAAAAAATGTGTGCGTGTACTAGCGTACACTCGTAAGAAGTGAAACTTCTTTATGACGTTATTTTTCAAAAAATAATTTACTATATGCAACTTTACAGAAATTGGTTAAATAAAGTTAAATTAGATAAAGTTTAATAAAAGGCTTTTATTAAACTTTATCTAATAATCTAATCTATAATAATCTATCTAATATCACGCGTGGTAGGGATAAGAAAAAGATGGCGCGTAACGGAAAAAAAAGATAGCGCGTAACAGAAAAAGATGGCACGTAACGAAAAAATGTTACACTAAATTTTTTTTCCAACCCCGATAAAGAAGTTTCACTAAAGTTTCACTTCAACAACCCCGATAAAGAAGTTTCACTTCAAAAATTGTACGTTAATCGATGTGTGCCAGTGCGGCGAGACGCTCCGCAACGACGTGGCGGCGCGCAAGCACTACGAGGCGGCGCACCCCGGCGCAGACTTCCTCAAGCGGTACATGTGCGACATATGCGGACACATCACCAAGGTTAGCATTAGAGATCTCCCGCCAGGCTGGGTGATCATGCCTGGGGAGCGCCCGTGCTCCGACACTCGTTCGGAACTTGTATATATGCAGGGTATGGAGAATACTTCGATAGCGTGTTTCAGAATACTAGTAGCGCAATTTCTTGATGAGTTGCGTGAGGTCGCCACACCCGCCGGTATTACAAAATTACCACTAGCCGAATACTGAGAAGAAACACCGAGTACAATAACAACAATAATTTTAAGAATTTTCTAGTTTTCGAGGTCACGATCACTCTACCACAGTTATGAGTATCCTTTGCGTCATGCCGGCACCCTAGACCAGGAACTAAACAAAACTAACATTCGCATTCGCGAATGTCATATAATGGATATTCCTTACATCACTTGTTACAAACATAAATGCTCACAAACTTTTGCATTTATAATATCTTTTTTTTATTTGATTGAAGTAGCAAACGAGCATGCAGTCCACGTGATGGTAAGTGGTCACTGCCACTCATAGACATCTGTAACTTCATACAGAACATGGGATTCTATCGGAAGTCAATCACAGATGCGTCGCTACTCCCGAGGACTAGATAGTCGCCTCATATAAAAGTGTGCCGGCAACCACACGAAACGCAAAAACTGCTGCGAACTACACTGGTTCTACCACCTGTTAAATATCTGATATATATATTATACATTAACTTCGCAGCAATACGCTAACCTGATGGTGCACATGAGGACCCACACGCAGGAGAAGCCCTACTCGTGTCCGCACTGCGATCGCAAGTTCAGCATGGTCAGCAACCGGGACCGCCATCTTGTTGTGAGTATTACTCATTATTACACGCCGAGTACTTGTTTGTTACTCGGTACTCGATGTACTAACTGGTTACTCTAGTAAAGTGCACATGAGGACCTACACGCAAGAGAAGCCCTACTCGTGTCCGCACTGCGACCGCAAGTTCAGCATGGTCAGCAACCGAGACCGCCATCTAGTTGTGAGTATTACTCATTACGACTCGTGGTTTACTCAGTACTCGAACTCGGCTAAGTAATTCAAATTATTTGCCACCCGCATCGAGTACTCAGTGGGGGTTTTTAGTACTCTCGGCCGAGAAAGTCGGTTCAACAAACGAAGTATTTGATTAAATTGTTGCCTCATACTTCGATAAAAAGATCATAATATAAATATATGTAGTTACAAATCTATTTATCACTTACAAACCTTACAAATGTATGAGAAAAAATGTCAGATTGGTATAATATAAAAATATTTTTTTATATGCCATAGTAGTAGCAAACGAGCATAAAGTCCATGTAATGATAGGTAATTGCTGCCCGCGAATATCTATAACTGAATTGAAATAAGATCAGAATTGTATTTGAGGTCACAAATGGACGACAAGTCCATTTGTCAAAGTTCAAATGTCTCTGATAAGTAATTTTTCTTTACCATCCCCAGATACTGTTATATAACACTGTGGTTACAAGATAGATATAATATGACTCTAAACCCATCCAGGTTTTCTTAATGTAGAATAAATATAGAATAGAGCTTTGCACTTAAACTATGAAGTTCTGCCACAAACATGTATTTTTCGTAAACATGTAACTTTGTTATTAACTATACTTTCTTCGTATACAACACTGAAAAAAGTATTATTATGTATACAACTATAGTTCAAAGAGTATCATCATAAATTATATATGTCTTATCAAAATTTCTAGGTCCACACAGGCGAGAAACGCTACCAATGTCAACACTGCAACCGTCGCTTCACCCAAAGCAGCGCAGTCAAACTACACATACAAACAGTCCACTTAAAGATACCATACGCTCCGTGGGACAAGAAAAATAGGAAACGTCGTAAGGAATTGGAGAATGCGGCCACTGCGGTGTGTCTTCCCGCTCCCCCGCCACTTAAGTATATGGGGGAGGGCGGTGGGGACTATCTCAATGCGTATATAAATTATAATGATGAATAACATTGATGTCGTTATTCCATTATTGCCCCACTGCCGGGCACGGGTCTTCTCTCAGAATGAGTTATAGGCCATAGTCCACCGCACTGGCCACGTGCGAATTGGTGGACTGTACACACCTCCGCTAATTTTTTTTAACGAACTCTCGGGTGTTTAGGTTTCCTCACGATGTTTTCCTTCACTGAAAAGCAGTGATAATTAATTTGTAATACGCACATAAATCAGTGGTGCGTGCCTGGGTTTGAACCTTGGACCTCCTGATCGAGAGGGCAAGTTTCAACCATTACGCTATCACTGCTCTATATATCCTATAACATTGATGTGATAACAATTAAATGCGCAAGGGATTATAAGGTCAGGCTGAATAGTGAAATTAATGGGCTTGTAACATTATTCTATGGGTCCTGTCTTACCTGCAATCCGCCGTTTAAAATTGTCGTGTTTCACATTGGTAAACGTTAAAAGTAGACTGTAAAGATTAAAAAAGCGGTAAAAAAATATTTTCTCCTTTTAGACGTGACAACGTCTTATAATTCGATGGAGCCTGCTGTACGCACCAAAAAAACATGACTCATGCGGCGTTACCTCGCTCTTAGGCGTTCCATTTAAGGCTTGAAGTGCAAGCGAGAGCGCGGAATAAGCGACAAAGAGGCACAATCGGCCTCCGCGTTCGGCAGCGTTGGACAGCTGTCTCTCTCCTACTTGAGTGAGCGATGCGTCTGCGTGGACAGCTGCTATATATAATATAATACATGTTTTTTGAATTAATGAAATGAATTTTCATTGCACTTCAAGTTTATGAATACATATGTATATGTTTATGAATACATATAAAATTTTCTTTTGAAAAATGCAATCATTCCATTAATATTTTCTTATAACGTTGTCACGTTCAACTATCGTCAGTAAACCGACTTTACAGACAAACGATTTTATTTTTATTTACTTTACGTATTATCAGAGTCTTACAATATTTCATAACTGAATATTTTTATTTATTGTAATCAAGGTATGTTTTCATAATAACAGATTTGTAGGTTTGTAGATTGGTCTTTTTTGTGTTTGTGAGACTTATAAAGCAGACGATCCTAATTTCAGAGTTAATACTCTGAAATTAGAATCGTCTGATTTAACGTAGTTACGTAGAATAATCCCTCTCTGACCTGTCACATCTCTCATTGATCTCCACATAAGAAATGATCTTAGCTAAATTATATATAGTATTAAGCTGATGATATTGATAATTTGTCCTTTACAGTTGAAATTATAGATTTGAATTATATTTCGATTTGCCTTTACATAGGCCTTTTTGTGACGGTAAGATCTGATTCACTAAAAGATGTTAAAACTTTTAAAAGTTAGGTCTCAAACATTTGCCTTATACATGCACTAATATTTAAATGTTTGTTTACAATTGTATCAATTTATGATTATCACTGCCAGAGATCTTTTGATGTTTCATCTACGAAAAGAATTAATTAAAACTGTTTGGCTAAGTATGTAGTATTCTATTTTACCTAATTTAAAGTTCAGGATACTTCACAATTGACTAATATATTGACTAATAAAATATATTTCATTCTGCTCTTAATAACGTTTTTATTGCTCCTGAATTATTTGTTACTTTTTAACCGACTTCCAAAAAGGAGGAGGTTATCAAGTCGTCTGTATTTTTTTTTTTTTTTTTATATTTGTTACCTCATTTCTCCGGACTGGGTGAACCGATTTAGATGATTTTTTTTTATTTGAAAGGTAGTGCGTGTCATAGGGTCCCATTTTTTTTTAGTATTTTTTTGACTAGGGCATCCATAAGAAAAACGCATAAGTCTTAAATTTGCATTTTCAATGTACGCGATAAATGTATGAATAACTCAATATCCCGCCAACCGATTTTGATGATTCTTTTTTTATTAGAAAGGATGTACTCCAGGGGTAGTCTGATAAGAGTTTGATAAGGTTCTAATCATAGGATCTTCAACTTTTTGGAGCAAAATAATAAAATTAGTGATAGTCGGCCGAACCTTAGCTGGAGAAGTCCAATTGAGTAAAATATAGAATAAAATTACTATGTAGATATTTACTATGAAAAATTTGACCTTCAACTCTTCAATCCTGATGATGCAGGGGTACTGCTAGCCTGAACTATAAAAGTTGGTCGTTTGATGTTTGCGAATATATAATGAAATTGTTAAGCAAATTCATGGGACAAAAATTTGACCTTCAACTCCTCAACCCTGATGATGCAGGGGTACTTAAAGCCAAAACCATAGGAATAAGCCATTTGGTGCTTACGTATATGTTATAAGATTACTGAGCAAAAACATAAGATGAAAAATTTGACTTTCAACTCCTCAACCCTGATGATGGAGGGGTACTTCAATCCTAAACCATAGAAGTTGGCAATTTGGTGCTTACGGTTATGTAAAGAAAATACTAAGCAAAAATATAAAATCAAAAATTTGACCTTCAACTCCTCAACCCTGATGATGAAGGGGTACTTCAATCCTAAACCATAGGAGTTGGCAATTTGGTGCTTACGGTTATGTAAAAATAATACTAAGCAGAGGCACAAAATTAAAATTTTGACCTTCAACTCCTCGACCCTGATGATGAAGGGGTACTTCAATTCTAAACCATAGGAGTTGGCAATTTGGTGCTTACGGGTATGTAAAAATAATACCAAACAGAGGCACAAAATTAAAATTTTGACCTTCAACTCCTAAACCCTGATGATGCAGGGTACTGCAAGCCTGAGCCATAGAAGTTAGCCACCTGGTACTAACGTATATGTTATAAGATTACTAAGCAACAATATAAGATGAAAAATTTGACCTTCAACTCCTCAACCCTGATGATGGAGGGGTACTTCCAGAGTGGGCGCCCTGTTTGTATGAATTGTAAAAGTGTTTTATGTTTAATTTTTGTGAATATGTAGATGCACAAAGCAAACTTAGAGGCTTTATTTAAATACAAACATAAAAATATAGTCACTAAAAAGTGTAAAATAAAAACTTTTTAACAAAAAATATCTACCGACTTCCATGTCACAAAAAAGTAAAAAATAATTTAAATATATTTTGGTCTACAACATACTCAGTACTTAGTACATAGTTCTGAAGTCGGTGCTCATATAGGACGTAGTTACCGTCGTCCAGCGAAATATGTCGAGCACCGACTTCAGGACTATGTACTAAGTACTGAGTATGTTCTAGACCAAAATATATTTAAATTATTTTTTACTTTTTTGTGACATGGAAGTCGGTAGATATTTTTTGTTAAAAAGTTTTTATTACTTGTAATCCTTTTATTACCATTATTACTATGTGATAATTCATTACTCAAATATTTTGAATAATTTGCATGTTACTATCTCTTTTTCTCTATATTATAAATATTTTATGTATATCTGTGCTTGTAAAAAAACGGTTTAAGTCTCATTTGTGACTGATTCTATACCAAAATTGTTAGAAAGCTTTACAAAACGAGATCTGTTGATAGATCATTCTATTAGAAAGATGAACATACAGTATCGAAAGTTCTCCGTTTTTTTAATGATTTAGCTAAAAAAAGTCAATTTGCCAAGTATCAGTATATTATTTTTCTTAGTGTAGTATATTTGTTGTATATGAAGTTGCTTACAGATGTCCATGGGCGGCAGCGACCACTTACTATCAAGTGGAATGCGTGCTTTTTTGCTACTTCAATCAGACAAAAACAAAAAATCTGACTTATACCCGTTTTCACCAGATGCATAGATATTACGTATGCTAGTTTCTACAAAACTATAGTATTTTCTTACGTTTTAGTATGATGTATCAGTATTTTATTGGTTATTTCTACTGTAAATAAATATACAAACTTAATTGACTGTAAATATATGTAACTAGAATATAATGTATTGATAGTTTATTTTTTAGTTTAATATTATAATGTGCATTTCGTATTCTCATGTAAAAATTGTAGTTAATAATGATAATTATCTACTCTAATGAATTAATCGTAACATTAATTTTAATATCGTGTATTTAGTATTAATTTAATACCTAAAGCTGTGATGTCGAAAACATAATTTTATTGTTTTAATCCGTATTATTTTCAACAAAACAAAAGGGTTTTATTCATATTTATGAGGTTTTGGTAAACGTTATAAATATGTGTAACTATTTAGATTGAAATTTCTTGCAAGTGCAAAAGGGCTTTAGAAGAGGGCTATGTAGCTTACTTTACATTTTTATATATATATATATCGAGCCTATAATAACTTTTAAACATTGAACACACCATAATTTAGTTTTATTCATGAAGTATACCTTCATGCCCAAAAAATCTCGATCATTAAATAAGCTGACATTTAATTTAAGAAATAGCAATAATTTTAATAATTAAGAAGTAATCAAGGATCTATAATATTATATGAATTGTAATTGCCTTATTTTATTTCATATTTTTAATATACTTTAGTCATATTATGTTGGTTTTATTGGCCCCTCACAATTTAGAAAAATGAGTATTTCTATCTTTTTAAACATAGAGGGGACACGAGGCAAATTAGTCTACGTTGTTGTCGATGTAATATTTGCCAAATAATAAATGATACAAACCATTTATACATACTACTTAAGCGTACAATTCTATAAACCGAAATTGTACTAGAGTTGTTGTATAACGTATTATAGATAGAGCAGGGAAGCTAGGCTTTATTATTTTTAAAACGTCCTGTATACGATCAGTGGCGGCACAAGACCTAAACTTAGGCTGTCCCCAGTAGGCAAACTGTTCGCGGCCGACTGAATTTGCGACGTATCGGCTTAGTACGCACTGCCATATATTTGAAATGGAGCGTCCAAAGTTTGCGCTCACTGTACGCTGTAATGCTGCAAACTGCGTTAAGTGAGCGTAAACTAGCAAACTCCATTTCAAATATAAGGAAGGGCGTACCAATCCGATACGCCACAAATTCAGTACGCCACTAACAGTTTGCCTTCTGGGGACACAGTCTTATTGTAAGCAAGCTACAATTCGCGAGGCCCTCGTTCGTCGACCAAAATAACGGTCACCAAATGTAAACGAATCAATTTTGATCTGCAAGTTGGCGACTAAAAAAAGGTCGGCAAATGTATATAGATTTAAGTCGATCTGCAATATCATATTGCAGATGACGACAAAAAAAAAGATCCTAACGTTTATCCAAGTCTTGGGAGGCCCTTTACACCGCGAGGGCGTAGGAGGAGGCCCACACCGCCTACGTCCTCGCCACACGCCTTCCGTCGCCACAAACATGAATTTGTTAATTTTCCGGAATTAATTAAAAACTTATTTCCTTTGTTTTTAACATTTTTTGAATATCCATTCCGAGCACCATAATTTTAACATATGCTATTAGTCCTAGTATTGGGCATGGACATCCCTTTATATTAAACGGTTTTGGCCATTTGAATGGCGCTGACCGGTTGCGAAATAGACAATTTATAATACGCAAGTTTTGAAAAATCATGTCTATGATTAAAGCCTCCGATAGCCTTCTCCCCTGAAATTGTACATTACAGAAGCATTAATCCCTAGTCTAATTGTATTATAATGAGACTAATAATACTAGTAATAATACTAGATGCGCCAGAAAATAGTAATTAGATCGGTATTAAAAAAAATATGTGGTGGTAGTCTCCACAAAACCTAAAGATACCAATAACCTTTAGGTAATTAAACAAAGACTTGAGTTGAGAACATAGGATTTATTCAAAACAGTCTGTAACATGTTGTACAATTGCATTTCACTAAGTAAATTATAATGCAGTCTAACTTATCATTATGATTTACATTTATATGAAAGCAGCAGATGATAAAACATTTTTTCTTTATTCTTAGAGTTTTACAGACAATTATTGTCTAAATTAAATACATGTATTATTGCTAATTCTCAATTTTACTTAAGTATTATTTGTTATAAGACTGTGTGACATACAGTGGATATTATGCATATTGGTAGTAAGTCCTTGCATATGTCAGGATATGTTCAACAGCATAATAATGTGAGACAACAGTTTGAACACTTACAGCACAAATATCATTTCTATTACATTATATTTACATGATTTTCTTACCTCTCCATTGATTTTCTTACTTCTTATTACTCTTATTCTTATTATTTATTATTCTTACTGATTATTAAAAAATTAAAAACAAACGTAATATCTACAGAAACAGGTACTTTGGTACTTTTCAAAAGCCAACATGCAAAAGGCATTTCACAATATACAAGATAACATTATAACAAACTATCACAAATTTAGTTACACATTAAACACAAATAAAGTCGACAAAACAAACAAATTCATATGGATGTGGTTTCAAATTAGAAACATAAATTAATTATATAAGTGCGCCCACTGTTTTACTTGTATTTAAAAGGCGGACAACTAGTTTTCGCTCAATAAAGCAAAATGAAACCATATTCATTTAGGAAAAATATATTGATGAACATCATCAATACTGATAATATATGGATTAACAAACAAAATTGAAAAGGCATTAGACAGTTAAAACTTGAATAAACCCATATTTTACAATTCTTCATTCATGTCTTAAACATCACGATAGCTAAACCAAGATAGCACACGATAGCAAAACACAAGCGAAAAATATTACGAATTGTTTTGTCTAAGTCTATTTATTATTATCATCAACCCATTATTGTCCCACTGCTAGGCACGGGTCACTCTCGGAATGAGAGAGTTTTAGGCCATAGTCCACCGTGTGGGCCAATTGCAATTGGTGGAGTCTATTTATGTAAAGAGTACAATTAACTGGTAAGAAAAGTAGCACCTTAACATCTAATTTAATCTGAAATAATCCTTTGCCAATTATTTAAAACAACATTTAGAATTGCACGCTAACTCTGTATTTGCTATCATTTAAATTGATTTCAACACAACTTTCAGGGTCAGCGTCTGAATCTGAGGTACCATCTACAGGCACATTTCTTTTACTTCCATTATGTACACCATTATTTTCCTTGCATAATACAATCTTTTCAGAAGGTTCATCAGTAAGGTCACATGTACTCAATTTCATAACAGATGCTAAATTGGGACCTTCATTTGAAAGTAGCAATGGCCACAAGAATAGTGTATTGAACCTTTCCATTAAAATATCTAGCTGTTCACGTAAGAGTATGTTTCTTCGTGCAAGTAATGAAATATTGACATTGTCGGAGCGGTGCTTATCAGCAACATATGTCATTAACTTTCTGCAACCAGTGATTGTTGCATATTGTGGAGGCAGGACATATTCAAGATTCTTTAATGTATGAACCCCCCATATATCAGGCGCTGGATTTAATTCTATGCTCTTTATTCTGTTTTGTTTTGAATAAGATTTTACCTTAATAACACATGTGCTTTCATCTTTTCGACTCAATTTTGAACAAGTCTTAGATTGGTGTGATTCGAAATTCTCTTTATTTAACTTGGCTCTCAATATGACAAGCATTTTGTGCAAGTTACCCTGATGTACTGAATCGTATGCAACGGAGCTATTGTTTTTATGATTAGATTGCTCTGTGTCAAATGTATCATTTTCTGCTGAATCTTCATCAAAAATTGTTTCATTAATCAATGCAACCATTATACCATCTTCTATATCATCTTCGCTACAATCTTCAGTGAGTTTTGTCGTTTTCTTTTTGTTGACTTCAGTCTGTATTCGAGATCTTAAACTTTCTATAGCCACATTTAAATTATCAGCAGCTTTTCCATGGCCCAAACGACGTGCACCTCTCCTGGGTGCTTTAACAATATCAGCATTTGGGTTTCTTCTCATCCATTTAACTAATGTTGCATATCTAGCTCTCACCTGTCTGCGGTCTTTGTCTGGAAAATATTTAGCTACGCTAGCATAATTTGCAGCACAATCTTGAATGGTTAGCAATTGGAGTAATTTTCTGTCCTCTTCCACAGTCCATACCGTGGAAACTCTTTTTTTAGCTAGAACTTGATACCTGACACGTATCTGTGCTATGGAGCGACCAGGGAGGAACTGTGTCATCTTTTTAAAATTCGGACCAAAGTCATCTGCACATGTAAGGATAACAGCATCTTCTTCTACTAAAAATCTCCCTTTCCTCTGTTCTAAGAGTCTACCGTACTTGTTATAAATTTGAATTTTGGTCCTGTTTTCCATAAGGGAAGCAACCTTAACCCAAGGAATGTAGTCATCTTCCCTGTAATACTCTATTAACCTTAACAAATATTCAACTTCTTCGCTAGTCCATTGCTTTCCTGTAAACGTATTATTCATGTTTGTGCGAAAATATACAAAGCATTGATATCCTGTGCGGTTGTTTTTCATTTGTTGGGCTATTTGCTCCCAGCCCTGCAATCCATTTTCATGAGCTACTTTTTGGAGTAGCTGGTGTTCCGATTTCCCCCAGCTATTCTTGTTTATACTTGGGTGTAAATATAATTTCCATAGAGCTCGGTACTCTGCTGCACTGTGCCTTCGGTCTAGGGAATGGGTGATTTCCTCCCAGTCATACTCCACGTCAATGGGCATAGCTATCTTGTGTAGAGTTTTTTTATTAACTTTATTAAGCTCTTTTTTAACTGCTGCTATTTTCTTTTCTAGGATTTGTTTTTCACTGAATTTCATGTTTTTCCCATCACGTTTCAATGCATTTATTTGTGACGTTAACTTAGCCTTTATCAAGTTTTTTGTTATTTTCTCAATTTGGTTCCATAGTTGTGCTTTGTCCTTTAAGGTCCAGCCGGGGACGGACGTGATGGTACAGAAGTCATACATATTGTTCTTAGCCATGATCACCGCATCACTGTTATCGGGCGCGACAAAGTTTTCCCTGTCTTTAAAGTAGGGTCTCCCACAGTTGATGTATCTAAATGATTCCCGCCTGTCTTCGTCCGAAATATTTTGCCCGCGAACTATATTCAGCTTCTCCCTACATTCAATCAAGCGATTTTCTAGAACTTTCTCGAGACGCTGAAGTTTTTCATCGCATTGTTTATTCATCGCCAACGCATAGTCTATCTTAGATGTCTCCGTGTTCCGCTCGGCGTCGGAGAAAATTGCCGTGGACGTAGATGCAGAGGACGTCGTACACTGGGTTCCTCGACCCTTTATTATCGAATCATCGCTCGCTATCACTCGTCTTATTGCCTGCAAATCTTCTATTTCCTTTTCACTATCATACTCCATATCCGAATCACTCATTGCGCTTATATATTTTACCGCTCAATCAAACTTTTAGTTATCCAATGTTTTAAATTTGCCACATAAAACTTATAATCGCATTAATGAATATTTTTCCTTCTCAGTTACTTCCCAAACCACTTAATTTGAAAACAATTTAAACGTTATAGATTCACGAGATAAAGCTAGAACTTGATTAGGAGTGAAATTAATCAAAAGTTAATTTGCGATATATCACTGTACAGACATTGTGTAAGTATTATGGGTATTTTCTGCTTTTTATATAGTATGTTTTAGTTTATTGTATATTATCCAGCACAGAACGTGTAGTATTGTTTAGGTTTACGCGAGTTTTAAATTAAAAACTTGCGAAGTTACAAATATGTAATTACGATTTCCGCGATTTTTTTACGTCAACTAAAAATAGACTAAAATAGGAATGCACGATACACGATATACATCGATATCTTATAAATTATCGATATACACGCGATATATCGTTTCAATCCGATTTTATCGAATAATTTAAATCTAGTACCGATACAAAAATCGATATATTCTAAGCGATGTATCAAATATCGTAAATTTAAAAATACATTTCATCACGTTTTACCAAATTGAATCAAAAGGAATGTAACATTTTCAAGCGTAATATTGTACGTATGCATGCATGTATGTTTGTCGGTTCATTTATTTGGTTCAGATTGAATTTGACATATGACTGAAATCCTCTCAGTATATATAGTGACAAGGACCATACAAAATTTCAGCGAAATCTGTTTGTTAGATTTGGTTTTTAGTCCTTACGTGAAAAAGTAACAAATATAAATAAATCCTCACAGACTTTCATATTTTATTATTTATTAGTTTAATTTACATATCGATATATTTGTACATTAAATCGCAAAGTATCATTATAACATTATAATATAATATATATATTACGATATTTAAATCGGTATATTTTTTTCTCCTGAACATAGTCTAAAAATGAAAGTTTCTAACAGATTTCTTAGAACGAGACACAGAAAAATAAGTTATTGAGTAATTCGAACTACATAAATTCTCAAGTTGTGGTTAGCTCGAATGAAGTTATGTTGAATACACTTTATGCCAGGTTTAAATTAATTAAACATGAAATCGATTGTTTTTAATGAATCGAGAAAGCAAGTCAAAGAGCGAAATTTATAGATTGAAATGATTGAATATTTAAAATTCATTCGTTTTTTGTTCGTCGATTCTCAATATATCTATTTTCCTTTCATACACCATATTAGTGATAACGATTGCTATTTATTATATCATGAATAAAATAAACAAATGTAAATATTTTTGTTTAACAAAGAAGACAAATACAAAAACATTTAATATAATAAGGCTGTACACTGTGAACAGTTACAACCATAAAGCAAATAACGAAATAACTGTCATTGTCAAATTATCTTATAATGCAAATGTAAACAAAATAAACCGCTAAATCTAAAAGAAACGTAAATAATAAAATAGGATATTAGCTTTAATTTGAAATATTTTGCGTCTTAGCGACTGAATTTTATATCAAGAAAATTCTAAATAAGTTAATGACTTTTATGCAGAGACGGGGTACCAAATTTAAAGCAATTTTAGCGAAGTAGTTTTTAAAATAAAATTCATAATGTCTGAACCCGGTTTTATACGCAAGTTGGATGAAGAAGTTGTTAACAGAATAGCTGCGGGAGAAATCGTGCAGAGACCAGCTAATGCTTTGAAAGAACTGATTGAGAACAGGTTATCTTTTTGTTTTATGTTTAATTTGATTTGTTAAGATCTTTCGCATGTTTTCTGTTATAATTAGTCACGTCGGTTTTCAGGATTTTAAACAGTTGTATTTATTTAAATTTTCACATTTTTTGGCCATCGTAACTCCTAAATAGATGAGCAAATATAAATTTGCTTCTCAGGTCCGGATGGTTCATGCTCTGAATTATTCTTGGCTATCTATAACATATATATTTATATGTCTTGGTATTTCTACACTTTTTGGATTCATATTATTTCCAATGACATTATTTCCAAATTAAAACATATCTATTACACCCACCGGAGCCCGAAGAGCCAACGCGCTCTGAGGACTCCAGTTGCGCTCTTTGAGTTTCCCAAGTCCTCTTCGCGGCATCAAATGAGGATACTTTAGAGTGTATAAGTCCTACATAAATCGTCACCACTCTGCGTTGATGGTGATAAGTTCCTTTTGAAGGTGTCTTCTTACAAAAATTTTATTTACCTGGATGACGTATATCCATGAATGGCAGTGACTTTCTAACTTCTATATTATAAAAATGCTATTTTGTCATAGAAACTGATTCATCAAGCCACTTAACAACCCTTAATAAAACTAAATGACTTTAGACCATTGTGGAAAATAAGTATATATTTTTCTTTTCAGCTTGGATGCTAAGGCAACCAATATAATGATTACTGTGAAGGGTGGTGGCTTAAAATATCTGCAGGTAAATAATATGACATATTTTCATAAAAACTCAGTTTGGTATTTAAATTGCTTTTTATTAGAAAGTTTGTGCATAACAATTGCAATTGGTTATCCTTAATTAAATCCATGTCATTTATTTTCAAAAAGATTAAGATCTTTTGAATCTTAATTAGTCATAATTTTGGTTAAAAATCCAGACATATATTTTTATATTTTTGCAGTTGGATTTTAGCTTGTATAAAATATAATAGCAACAGCTAAATACTTAAAACTACTTATAATGTTGTCTACTATCTAGTAAGTAAAAACATGTAAATTTTATGTTAGAAAAAAAAAATACCACATAGTTACTTCCCCTTTATAACTGCACAATTTCAGAAACTTCAAATTTTAAGGTGCAGGTGCAAACTTGCAGGTGGTGGAACCAGTGTAGTTCGACCGGGGAAGTACCACCGCCACACCTATTTCCAGCGTGAAGCATTTCTTGCGTTTCGATAGAAGGGTGTGGTTGCCGGCACACTTTTATATGAGGCGACCATCATAGTCCTCGGAAGTAGCAACACAACTGTGATTGACTTTAGATGAAACCCATGTTCTGTATGAAGTTGATTACAGATGTCCATGGGTGGCAGTGACCACTTACCATCAGGTGGACTGCATGCTCGTTTGTTACTTCAATCAGATAAAAAAAATTAAAAAAAAAAATTAAACATAATTTGAAAAAAATTATAATTTCATCAAAATGGATTTATCGCATGCCCTATGTGTGCAATTTTAGATCCAAGACAATGGAACAGGTATTAGAAGTGACAACTTGGACATAGTCTGCGAGAGGTTTACCACATCTAAATTGAGAGAATATGAGGATTTGCAAGCCATCAGTACATACGGTTTCCGTGGGGAAGCACTGGCCAGCATCAGCCATATTGCACATCTCACCATACTGACTAAAACTGCGGCTGATAAGTGTGCTTACAAGTATGATTTATACTCAATACTTTATTGCATGCATACATAGTGAATATTATAATTTGGTGGTCAATATTATTGTCACACATAGTGTGAACCCTGTTAGGGTATAGCAATTTAATAGGAGCACACCACTCTATTTTATATATAGTTAATTAATTTATTTTTCAAAGTACTCCTTTAAGTTCTAGAAGCACTCTTTTATTAGGTACTGTTCTAATGTTGGCAAAAAGATTGTGTCATTTTTTACGCGTCTTTTTGCGTAAATTTTATTACATACATGGCATATGGCCCGGAATGATATAGCTTATGCTTGGAGGTGGGAATTACCAATAGGGTTTTTATGGCGACCTAGGTATCGCCGTGGTTGTTCATCGCGAGTGGTGAAAAAGTGTGGGAATTTTAATAACATAAACTTACATGCCTCAAATATATAAATATATGTTAATGTAAATTTTTAGATTACTAGCTTTTGGCCGTGGTTCTGCACGCTTAGGTCATTTTTCACACAGTAGTCTTAGGTGTAGTTCGACCGGGGAGGTACCACCGCCACAATTATTTCTAACGTGAAGCATTTCTTGTATTTCGATAGAAGGGTGTGGTTGCTGGCACACTTTTATATGAGGCGACCATCTTAAACCTCAGTAGTAGCAACGCATGACTTCAGATAGAACCTATGTTGTATGTAAAGTTGCTTACAGATGTCTATGGGCGACAGTGATCACTTACCATCAGGTGGACTGTATGCTCGTTTGCTACTTCATTACTATAAAAAAGGTGTTAAAGGTGCTGATCGGGTGTGAACTGCACACCCGATCAGCACTTTTTGACTGAAAGAGTAACAATGAATGAAGATAAAGATGAATAGATGTTCATCCACAAAAACTTACTATCGTATACAGTAAAGGCTCCTTCGCGGGGGGTAGTAGTAGTAGTAGTATAGTAGTAGTAGGTAGTAGTACTCAAAGGAAGCTCACGCGCATACACAAGGCATTCCCTGAGGTATTCCCGGGGCGTTATGCCATGGGGCTATTCAAAAAATGCATTGGCGACTCCTCTGGTGCTGCGAATGTCCATAGGCGATGGTGACTACTTTACATCAGGTAGCCCGTCTGCCTTATCGTTAGGTTTAACTATATAGAAAAAGACAAATCGTTTTACTTATACGACACACATTCGTGTAAGAAATCATTTTAACCGTGACTAAAAGAAAATTATCAAAATTCTTCAACTCGCGATTGTTGCAAACACTGATGCGGAAACCGTTAATAGAGACTTGGGCACTGCTCTATTTTGGTTCAAAGCATGATCAAGCATGTAGTTAAATGACACGGTGACTTGAGGCTAGTTATAAATTACAATGTATAACTTATATTATCTTACCAGCAATATATTCTGCCTGCAAGAACAGGAGTTCCACTAAATTACCAGTAAATTAAATCACACAATATAATATAATCATAAATTTAACGCATTTTCAGGGCTTCATACGAAAACGGCAAACTAAAGGGGCCAGTCAAGGCATGTGCAGGCAACAACGGTACACAAATAACCGTAGAAGATCTATTTTATAACGTGATAGCCCGCAAGAGGGCGCTACGGAGCCCTAACGAAGAGTACACCCATATCATGGAGGTGGTCGGTGGCTACGCTATACATAACAGCCAGGTTGGCTTCACGTTGAAGAAGTTTGGGGAGAATACAGATGTGAAAACGCCTATAAAGTCTTCTGTGATTGAGAATGTCAGAATTGTAAGTACGTGTATAGGATTTAATTTAAGATATATTATTGTCCCACTGCTGGGCACGGTCTTCTCTCAGAATGAGAGAGCTTTAGGCCATGGTGGACAAATAATAGTACAATACTTCATATTTTGGGTGCAGTGGACACACAAAGTTAAGGGACCCAGAAATTTAGCTCTAACTCTTAGTAAATGGTGAGTTTTGATACCTATATGATTTGATAGTTATTTACTAAGATTACCTCATAAAAAAGTAAACTGGCAACCACAAACTTAGAAATGTCAGCGCTTTTCCATTGGTCAGTTGGGCACCAGTGATCACTTACGCTCAGGTAGACACAGAGCCCGATTAACGCTTAGGCTAATGCAGCCTAGGGTGCGAGGCTTGAGGGGGCGCGCTGATATCGTGTTTTCGCATGCACTATTAATCTAGCATCACTGCATCTACATTACATATTTTAACTAGACCGAGACATAACACTAACACACCAGAGGATTTGGCGACCTTTTTTTGCTCGACAAGCTGTAGTTATTACTTTTACCTGGGGCGCGTCCTTATAATTAGCCTAGAGCGCACAAAATTCTTGATCAGTCGCAGGGTAGACATGCCCATTAGCTACCTCCACAATATTAACAAAGCATGTGAAAAGTACAAAACAATGTGTATTGCTTTCAGATACACGGTAATGCAATAGCACGAGAACTATTGGAGATACAGCTGAAGGATCCATCTTTGAAGCTAACACTACACGGATACGTTACGAATGTGAATTATTCTCACAAGAAGGGTACCATGCTGCTCTTCATCAACCATCGATTAGTGGACTCACAATGTTAGTAGTATAAAATTAAAAACTACTTTAATGATTTGACTCTAATGATAAAAAAAAACAATTGTTGGATAAAAATAATAATAATATTAAAAGAAACAAAAAGAAATAATAATAAACAAAAAAGGTCCTACATAGTAAGCTTAGTTAAGATTTTCTGTAAAGCCGCCGCTGCCGCCACCGCACACAACTGGGGCCCAGCTTACACTGTTACCTAGTTGAGGGCGATGTCGACGGCGAAGGCTCATAGTGGAGCTGTGACAAACATAAAAATAAGCTAAAAAAAAGGCACGGACGATCCGTCTGCGGAGTCAAACTTGTTAAAATAAACGACATGGAAATAAATGATGCATTAGTTTTTTGCTACGAAATATGAAGGACAATGTTAAGAATATGTAGTACTATTAGTTACTAGTTGACCTGGCGAACTTCGTTTCGCCTAAATGTTGGAAATCTGAAATTATCAGGGTTCCTCCTGTCCCAACTATGCATTTATTATGCGTAAAAACCTTCCTCTTGAATCACTCTATCTATTAAAAACGGCTTTAAAATCCATAGCGTAGTTTTAAAGATCTAAGCATACATAGTGAAGGACAGCGGAAAGTGCATTTGTTTTATACTATGTATTGATTGTGAGTTTAACGAAAATGTACTGGTCTGAAAGAATTTATGCCCTAATCATAATTTTGTCATAATCACAATCATAACTTCTTTGCTATGTATGTTTTATGGGTACAATAAAGAATATTATTATTTACTCTATTAATATCATTGACATAAATTGAACAATGCTGTACTAACACGATAATATTGTATTTTGCAAATGTGAGAAAGTTTGCAATTACAAACCTTCTAACCACATTTATGCAAATAAATAATTATGACTTATGTAAAATTGTTTCAGCCATAAGAAAAGCTGTGGACTCCGTTTACGCTAGTTACTTACCTAAGAATGCTCACGCATTTGTCTATCTCAGTCTTGAATTAGGTGAGTAATTTCAAACCTGTATTTTTTGCTCCCTTATATCTCCCACCAAGCCAGAACAGCAGCGCCAAAAAATGATAAAATTTCTGCTATCAGACAGAAATAGGTGAGGCGATGGTGCATCCAGACAGTAGCATAGGTAGGTGTGGGCGCAGTGGGCCATCGCCCACGGCCTCGCAGTTAAAGGGGCCTCGTAGTTAAAGGGCCCTCGCAAGGCCTCTTTGGAGGAGGCCGTAGAGTTTTCAAGGGTACCATCAAATAGAATCATGCAAAGGGGCTTCGCTGATAGGAGTTTGGCCTCGTCTGCTTGGTCCGCGCTACGGCACTGCCTCCCAAAGTTATACTAGTATCTCTACTACCCTTTGACTGTAACTTTCGCACATAAGACATTTTCAAATTATACTCGTCCAAGAATTCTAAATATGAGCTTTTAGGAGTACAAAGTACTCATAAATCTTCCTTTAAAAGCATACTTTTTTTATCTGATCGAAATAGCAAACAAGCACGCAGTCCACCTGATGGTAAGTGGACACTGCCGCCCTGCGACACCTGTAAGCAACTTCATATAGAACATAGATTCTGTGTAAAGTCAATCACAGGTGCTTTGCTATTTCCGAGGACTATGATGGTCGCCTCATATAAAAGTGTGCCGGCAACCACACCCTTCCATCGAAAAGCAAGAAATGTTTCGCGCTAGAAATAGGTGTGGCGGTGGTACTTCTCCGGTCGAACTACATTGGTTCTACCACCTGCAAAGCACCTACCACCTTAGAATTATTTGAAAAATATCAAAATACACACATTTATGGTTTTTAATTACGATATTTTGATTTTAGATCCGAGAAACGTGGATGTGAACGTACATCCAACAAAGCATGAGGTGCAGTTTCTGTACGAAGAACAAATCATCGACAAAATAAAAACGTGCATCGAAAATAAACTGCTCAGTTGTAACTCTTCTAGAGTTATGTATACACAGGTATATGTTTTCATGATATGGATGTAATAAAAGAGAGTGTTGACCCTGATGTTAAATGACCACTACCGCCAATAGGCATCGGTTTCCTTAAGATACTTTTTTTTAAAATAATTTCACCTAATGATAAGGCAGACGTACACCAATTCGCACTTGGCCAGCGCGGTGGACTATGGCCTAAACTCTCTCATTCCGAGAGAAGACCTGTGCCCAGCAGTGGAACAATAATGGGTTGACGACGATAAGGCAGACTGGCTACCTGATGGAAAGTATATGACGTCGCCTATAGATATTCGCAACACCAGAGAAATCACCAATGCATCGCCGGCCTTGAAGGAGAGCTCTTTTCGCACCTTTCTTGAAGAGCCCCATGTCATAGCGCTCCGGGAATACCTCAGGAGGAAGCTCATTCCACAACTTGCACGTCCGTGGCAAAAACGAGCGTGCAAACCGAACCGTGGAGGACCGCCACATGTCCAGTTGGTGTGGATGGAAATTCATCCTACGGCAAGTGGGACGGTGAAGAAAAGGTGACGAAGGCACCAGGTCAAAAAGTTCCTCGGAACACTCACCGTTGTAAAGCCGATAGATCACAGAGGGAGCCTATGTCCCTCCGCAGGCTTAAAGGTTCTAACCGATCGGTGATCCTTGGTTAGTTGACGACTTATACATCAGACTTAGGTTAGTCACAGATGCGTTGCTACCCTGAGGACTAAGTTAGAATATATACAGCATCCCTAGATGAGAACCCCGCCATTTGCGGATCCCTTACTCGAATAACTACACGGGAATATCATTTATGTTACGATATTTAACTGTTACCGAAAGGTAACATGGAACGGTGGTAAATCATCCGACTACTCGGATTAGCATTAAATTTAGTACACTAGTTTTTTGGTTAGATTAAGCCATGTATATACTACTATAGTAAACGTGCCTCTAACGGATGATGCCGCGGGAAAATGCTTGTTCTAAAATATATTCATTTCAGGCTCGGTTACCAGGTGCAACAATGGTCGAAGAAATCGTTAAAAAGACGACAGATGGCGCTAAAATCTACGCAAAAGATTTGGTCCGCGTGAACTCTGATACTCAGAAAATTGATAAGTTCTTCCAAGCAACCAGAAAACCAATGCAAAACAAACCTACTGAATTAAAAGTCATCGAAACAGAAGAAATGTATTTGGAAACAGTTGAAGCAATTGATGTTGAAATTAAGGAAAAACTAAATGAGATAAACAATGCAGATAATTCTAAAAATATTCCAAATATTATGATTGAAGAAACAATGGACCAGGATGAAGATTTTCTGGAAAATTCTCTAGTTTCCGAACCTAATGAGAATTTAAGTAATAGTAAGGAAAAGTGGAAACCACACACAACTGTAGACCAAGCAAATATTACTTATATAGACCCAAAGGTATACGTCAATTTATTATTTTTTGACACAACATTTTTTTTTAACTAGAAATAAATAGTTTTTGAGACTTGATAATTCTATCCTGGGTAATTCTGGGTGCAAAAATAATTTTCTTTTTACTTATACTGATATTACAAAAAGATAAAATTTTATCTTTAATAATCATAATTTATTTAAAAAAAATCTAAATTACGCAGTTGAATAAGTATGCAGTCTAATTCTTGGTAAGTGGCCACTGACGCCTATAAGTATCTGTAATGAATTCTACATATAATTAATCCTACCCGAAGCTGCCTATAAATATACATGCAGCCCTAAGGATTAAATTAGAAGCTTTGATTAGGTATGTCTCTCTTCGTCCCCGTAGTTCCGGGATTGCAATAGACTACGGCATCCCCGGCCTGTCGTAAGAGGCGGCTAAAAGGGGCTTCCGGGGTTGCAGACGGCTAGAGTGGGAGCTCGAACCGTTCGGTCAGGTGATCCCGGGAAGGACGACGGTATGTGTGTACGACCGTCGTAAAGACTAGACGGAGCGGTGGGCCCAGCCGCCCATCTGGGAAGAGCCCGATGGGGTAACACGCTCAGAGGACTCCGGTTGCGTTCCTTTGGAGATCTCGGAGTCCTCTGTATAGCGCCGAGGACGGCCACCGGGGGGTTATAGTGCGGTAAAAATCCCACATAACCCTGCCTCGCTCTCTCGGCGTCGGGTACCTTTTGAAGGTTTCCCCTGATTCAGTTATTAAATATTTTCACTTTTCCTTATTCATAGGAATCATTTAAAACAAGAACATTTCAATACGAAAGGATAGAAACAAAACTTACGAGTGTAAAGCAATTACGAATGGACGTTGAAAACAAATGTAACACGAATCTAAGGGAAATATTGGCGAATCTCATTTTTATAGCTTGCATAGACCGTCACAAGTCGCTGATACAACACTCAACTAAACTTTACTTGTGTGATACAAGGAGATTAACGTAAGTTATAAGAACATCACCAAAATCTAAGATTATCAAAATCGAATCGAATTTTTATATTTATTGTAAATTCAAGTAGTAAACATATGCAGTTTAATAACGCCAAATATCCGCCAGAATAAACTCGAAAAAGGATGTGTGATTCTCCCTATGGGCTAAGTGGGTGCCTGGTGTCTCTCAGGGCCGTTTAAAACTATGCTGGGGCCCTTAGGCACTCAAGAATTCGGGGCTCTTTTGGAATGTAAACAAAGTACGTTATACTTTTGGAGGCGCATGAGTACATCTGTAAACAACTTTATACAGAACAAGGGTTCAATAACAGTTGCGTTGCTATTCCTCAATGCTAAGATGGTCGATCTGCATAAAAGTGAGCCGAACAACAACACCCTTTAACCGAAACGCACAATGCTGTGGAAATAGATGTGGCGGTGATACGTTCAAATGATATATGTTGTACCACATTGTTATGAAATAGAAATAAACGCATGTGTGTCGTCAACACAATATTTTCCCAATGCTGGGCACGGGTCTTCTCTCAGAATGAGAGAGTTATAGGCCATAGTCCACCGCACTGGCCAAGTGAGAATTGGTGGAATTCACACACCTCCGAGAACTTTTTTTTTAAAAGGTGTGTAGGTTTCCTCACGATGTCTTCACCGAAAAGCAATGATAGTTCAAAAATCAGTGGTTTGTGCCTCGGTTTGAACCCCGGACCTCCCGATCGAGAGGGCAAGTTTTAACCATTAGGCTATCACTGCTCTAAACTGTTTTACTGTATTTGATATACTACAATGCTGTACTTGTATATATATTATGCCGTTTGTAATTTCAATTAAATATAATTTTTATCTCAATTATTTAAAAATGTTGAAATCATTTACAGAGAGGAACTTTTCTATGAGACATTGTTGTATGATTTCCAAAATTTTGGACTTATAAAACTGTCAAGTCCATTACCTTTAGAAGAGTTATTTGTACTCGGTCTCAGCTCTCAAGAGACTGAATGGAATCCAGAATTAGGTAATCTTATTTTGAATGTCAGTTACTTCAATTTTATTATTAAAAAAAGTACTTTGAGTATGTATTTTAATATTGTGAAACCTTCTTAAGGTGAAGTTTCTGTAAGGACGTTCGGCTCGCATATAGGCACGGCATATACGGTGTATGCCCCGGGTTCGATCCCCGGCCAGTCAGTGTTCAACAATTTTTATTTGTTAGATAACAATGTCGTCTAGGAAATTGTCTTAGAAAGAAAGAAATAGTTTATTCATAATGAGTACACACCTACACAGTTAAGGACACAATAATAATATATTAACAAGTACCATTAGATGCGTGAGTGGTATAAATACAGAGCTTCCTCCTGAGGTATTCCTGGAGTGCTATGACATGGGGCTCTTTAAGAAAGGTGCGAAAAGACCTCTCCTTTGAAGCCGGCGATGCATTGGCGACTCCTCTGGTGTTGCGAATGTCCACAGGTGATGGTGACTACTTTCCATCAGGTAGCCCGTCTGCCTTATCGTTAGGTTAAAGTATAGAAAAAAAACACCATGAAACGGGTCCTTATCAGCATTATGCTGGTTGATTGTTTTCAACCAGCGCTGGTCTTCCGAAAGACCCGGATGGTGAGGTCACGCCAGGTCAAAGATAGTACGTACAATCCAAGATAGTGCAATACAATTAAGAGAATCGTAACATATTTGTGTTTTACAGCTGATAAAGTTGTAAAAAAAGCTGTCTAAGTTGTAATTCTTTGTTTTTGTAGGTGATATGAGGGAAATGGCACAGGAGATGGCGAAACTTCTGATTAGTAAGAGAGCAATGCTGTTAGAATATTTTTCCTTCGAAATCAATAGCAATGGAGAGTTGGTGGCGTTGCCGTTACTGATAGGTAACCGTTTATTCTTTTTTTTTGTTTAGTAAGCGATCTTCATAAGCACTGCTGTAACTGATATTGTTAATTACCAGACACGGCCATTATATATCTTGGCGACGATGATAGGCGTATATAAGTGGGAGGGAAGCTAGAGAAAGAAAAGTTCTTGAACAGGAGGATTATTTTCGTTACCTTTATTAACAAATTTGAAAGTTTATATTTTTTCCTTCCCCTCCTTTGCATCCTTGGCATAGACCTCCCCCCCCTCCCTCCGTTAGATGCCACTAACATACCATCCAACTCCCGTGGCGCTGTGATCACCATATCGCATGACACGTAAAATATTATAGTCTTTTCTCTAAACTCAATGTCAAACAGACAGGTATCTGAATGATGAATATAAACTCATCATTCAGATACCTGTCTGGCCGGGAATCGAACCCGGGATATTGCGCGTCAGACCGGTATGGTAACCGCTACGCCACGCGGGTCGTCTTTACTAAATAAATATTAAACTAAAGCGAATACTTAATTGTTTATATTTTAAGAATCCATGTTATTTATTCTAATAACAGATGCCGCTTTCAGATGGTCACACACCATTCATGGGAGCCCTACCTACTTACCTAGTACGTTTAGTGACAGAAGTGAACTGGCAATCCGAAAAGGAATGTTTCGACACATTCAGTCGACAAACAGCTATTTTTTACTCACAACCCAATCCGGATGACAATGAAGAAGTAATCAAGTCGGAACATTGGAAACAAGAACATATAATTTTTCCGGCAATCAGAAGGAACTTCCTACCGCCTACTAGTTTTGTAAGCAACGGCGCCATTTTACAAATAGCCAATCTATGTGATCTGTACAAAGTGTTCGAGAGGTGTTAAATTTGTTATATTGTTATCAAGGTTGTTATAGGTTGCTGATGAATTAAAGTGATATGCAATTGTTCTTATAGTTTCAATCATCAAAAGTTATTATAAGTATTTATTGTAAAATTTGCGAAAGCCTTTACGTTAGAAGACGGTAAACGAGACTTCGGGTGGTAGCAGCGACTGATCAAGAATTCTGACCGCTCTAGGCTAATTATAAGGACGCCCGCTCCACCAGGTGTTACAGTCGACCTAAAACTATGAACTACAGGCGAATTTATATTTGTCTGACGTGTCATGACGTGACGCATCAGAAGGGTATCGGTTTCATACATTTAGTATGTTAACATTCATACTAGTAATGCGCAATGTGTTGTGATGGCTTCTGTTGTGTCTTATCAGTTACCATATAGTTAAATGTATGAAACCGATACCCTTTTGATGCGTCACGTCACGACACGTCAGACAAATATAAATCCGCCTTACGACTTGTCGAGCAAAAAAAATAGATCGCCAAATTTACATCTTCCGGTGTTAGTGTTTTGTCTCGGTCTCCGAAATATGTAGGGTAGATGCAATGATGCTAGATTCATAGAGCATGCGAAAACACGATATCAGCGCGCCCCCCCAATCCTAAGTAAAATTATGGATAGTTACATATTTTAGAGTAATGTTACTTGCTGTCGTAATACAGGTTCTACTTACCTGCGTTCTGTCGTGGCTCCTGTTTCTTCCAGGATACTGGCAAGGGTCCACAAAACGCGTACACATACATCAACGATGAAGTTGAAGGCTTCACTTTAGTCCACAAATAAATAACTTCACAATTAACACGAAAATTAAAGGTAAAAAGTTCCACATATATGATTTTTGTACGAACCGGTCAACTGCTTCAAGTCACACACACGCCATATTGCTTTCGAAGCACGGCGAGGTATACTACCCTCCGATTGGAAATTGTATGAGCATTTGAAATAATACACTGCTATTAGTTGGAGACTTCAATTTCGACATCAAGATTAAAATCATTCGATTGAGTTAAGAGCATATTTGATTTTAAATTACGGTTACAATACAGTAAAAATGTATCTGGTAAGCAAACTGCTGATACTAATTAACTACTAAATCACAACAACATAAATCGGATAGTGTTTTCACTGAATATAAATTAAAACTGTCCCCTTCACTCTAAATCTCACAATTCACAGTGACAACGACAATTCGTCATTGCTAAGAAAAATCAATGTACCCTCGCATTGATTAATATTTTTTACTCCCGACAGTTAAATCAGTTTATCATGATGTGTAATTCACAATATAAAATAACTTTGTTATCAGAGAAACAAGTAACAATGATAAATTATTTAAACAAAAACCCCGACTGCGTAAAAACGAATCAACGTCTTAGATTTTGTAATAAAATCACTAATAGAATAGTTTTAATCATCGATATAGAAAATCTTATAATGCATACATTTGTAATAAGGTAAAAGCTTTCATTTCATACCTATGGCAGCGTTCAAGTATGCATTCATGTACGTTACGTTACGTAATGCATTTTTGTGAAGATTTTAGACCCTATCCCCATGTAACGCACCGTAACGTTTTGCAGCAACCCCTTCACCCTTCCTTAACTTTCGCAGCAAAACGGCTATATTTTACTTAAATAAGGTATATATCAACTTAAATAAATAAACACGTTACATAGACTGCGTTCCACTAGACGTTCACCAAGTTCACGCTCACGACCGCAGTTTTTCCCGTTCCACTAGCTTGTGAGCGTTACTGACATAATCTCTAGTGGAACGATCACTTCGACCCACCTCATTAGATGGGTCATAGTGAGCGTCGCGTGGCCGCAAGTCATGACGTCATGAGTGACGTATTCGCCGCGACCACAACGACCGCGGTCGTCTTGTGGAACGACGTTTTGGGGGTTTGGGGCTTTGTGAGCGTCTTCTGGACCGCGCCCATAATGCGTTGTTCGAACCCCCTCTTTCCTCTCCTGTAATGTATCGTAACGTTTTAAAAATACCCCCCTCCCATCAAATTGCGTTACTTAATACCTTAACATGCCCTATATTATGATAACTAGCTGTGCCCGCGACTTCGTCCGCGTGGAATAGTTATTTTGGGCATAATTTATTTTTGCAAACAACCTCCTCAGCTTTATAAATTATAGCTGTTACCCACGACTTTGTCCGTTTCATTTTCTATTATTATTTTAGACAATTTAGTTTTGAAAAGAACATAGCGAACTCATATAGCTAATATATAAAAAAATAATTGTGAAATTATTAGAACCTAAAACAAAATATCCTTAAAACAAAATCAAATAGTATTTAAAAAGTATTATTACACGACGATAAAACGACGCAAGATCTCTAAGATCTATATCTTCTAAGATGTTCATTGAAATTAAGTGATGTCAAAGACAATTTTGTTCACAATTAAATACTCTTAATCAACAACACATTTATTTGGACAAATATTAATATTATATTACGTTGATACAACTCTTAACTAATTTCGACCGAATTTGATTACCATGAAAACGGTTCTAGTGAGTTAATCTTAAAAGATAGACATATACTGTCCCGGACATTTTTTTAGATCATTTTAAGAAAAATAATTCTTTCATACATATATTTTTGGTATCTTGTACCGTTTTCGCAGCGCACGCAACGGAAGCCCTCAAGGATGAATAATTTGTCCCGTTTTTTTCACATTTTCCATTATTTCTTCGCTCCTAATAGTTGCAGCGTCATGTTATATAGCCTAAAGCCTTCCTCGATAAATGGTCTATTCAATACAAAAATAATTTTTAAATTCAAACCAGTAGTTCCTGAGATTAGCGCGTTCAAACAAACAAACTCTTCAGCTTTATATATTAGTATAGATATCGGGATATACTTTTTCAACCAACTCCTCCGCATTTAAACGAAGACGTATCGATATAAAGATTGATTTTGACTTTTCCGGGTAACAAAGCACTATTATCTACTTGAAGTAAATCATTAGAAAATTGGAATATCACTGAACAGCGACATATATTCTAAGTTCATAATTTGTTTTATGTGGTCAAAGATAAGATCTTTTAAGAGGTGCATCGGGCTATTTGTGCGCGTAAATTGTTCTTTGTAAAGCAGAAGACAGAATCAAAACACTTTTACAATTCATACGAACAGGGCGCACCCGCTCGCAGGGCGCTGCCGCACCCTGCTCGCTTATTTTTTACGTTTTCTTTTATGTTCCAACCTAACCTAACCCATCCTGTTGAAAAAGCTACAGCTAAATCCAACTCTTAATAGTCAAAGTGTAGCGTCCAACTCAAAGTGTAGCGTATCTTACCAAACAGGGCTCTCTTTTACTGAACTGCAAGGCAAGATACTGGAGCTAACTTTCATTACCATGTAAAAAAAAACATGATTGTAATAATATTAAAAAAATGAATATAAATAAGAAAAAAAGACAAACCCGCTGAGTTTCTTGCCGGATCTTCTCAGTTGAGGTCGTATTCCGATCCGGTGGTAGTTTAAGAAAAAAAAATGTAACTGACAATTTGTAAGTGCCCCCGCAGGCCTATACAAAATAAAGACATTTCATTTCATTTCAATATTAACATGACAATACTCCTGCATTTTCAGGATTTAGGTATTCAAAGTGACACTTTTCATCATAATGTTCTCTCAGGAACGGGTCGTAATGTATTGTAATCAATAAGTACCAAACTCATACGGCTTAAGTAGGTTGTGTACTTACATTATCAGGGTTGATGAATTGAAGTTTAATTTATTAATCACATTTCAGTTTAATGAGCTGTCATTAAACTCATAATATATACTAAAAACAACCGTAAGCATTATGTGACTACCTTTTATAATTTAGGCTTGCACTATTCCGCATCATCAGGGAGGAGTTGAAGGTAAAAAAATATCCCACGTCTTTGTTTAGTATTCTTATTACTTATACGTAAGCACTTGCGAGCCAACTTCTATAGCTTGGGCTTGCAGTACCCTGCATCATCAGGGCTGAGGAGCTTATGGTCGAAATTGTCATCATGTGTCTTTGCTTAGTAATTATATTACATACCCGAAAGCATTAAATGACCAACTCCTATGGCTTAGGCTTGCAGTACCCTGCATCATCAGGCTTGAGGAGTTGAAGATCGAAATTTTCATCTTGTGTCTTTGCTTAGTAATTATATTACATACCCGAAAGCACTAAATAGCTAACTTCTATGGCTTAGACTTGAAGCACCCCTGCATCATCAGGGTTGAGGAGGTGATGGTCAAAATTTTCATCTAGTGTCTTTGCTTAGTAATTATATTAAATACCCGAAAGCATTAAATGGCCAACTCCTATGGCTCAGGCTTGCAGTACCCTGCATCATCAGTCTTGAGGAGTTGAAGATCGAAATTTTCATCTTGTGTCTTTGCTTAGTAATTATATTACATACCCGAAAGCATTAAATGGCCAACTCCTATGGCTTAGGCTTGCAGTACTCTGCATCATCAGGCTTCAGGAGTTGAAGATTGAAATTTTCATCTTGTGTCTTTGCTTAGTAATTATATTACATACCCGAAAGCACTAAATAGCTAACTTCTATGGCTTAGGCTTGAAGCACCCCTGCATCATCAGGGTTGAGGAGTTAAAAGTCAAAATTGACATCATTTGTCGTTGCTTAGTAATTATATTAAATACCTGAAAGCACCAAATGCCCATCTCGTATAGTTTAGGCTAGCAGTATCCTGCATCATCAGGGGTGAGGAGGTGAAGGTCGAAATTTTCATTTTGTGTCTTTGCTTAGTAATCATATTACATACCCGAAAGCATTAAATGGCCATCTCCTATGGCTTAGGCTTGAAATAAGGTTTAAGATATTTATTTTCTAAAAAGAGTACAACTCACTTATAATAGAAAATACAATATGTTCATAACTGTATAAATAAACGAAATACATCAAGCAAAGGAACATACAAAATGCAGTAGGTAGTAGAACATTATTATGATGAATGGTGGAATAATACAAATTGTAGGTAAAAACTTTTACAATCAACATGTAGGTAAGAATTAAATTGACTTATTAAGTATGATTTAGATAGAGATTAATAGATGCCGTTCAGATAGTAATTGCAATGGGAAAAATATAATTTTATATTACGTTCAATTATTGTCTTTTTCATATTTAACGTTAGTGTAATATATTTTATCGAAACATATTTACTAACGAAATAACCCTTCATCATCAGGGTTGAGGAGTTGAAGGTCAAAATTTTTACCGTTCATCTTTGCTTGGTATTTATATTACATAACCGTAAGTACCAAATAGCCAACTCTTACGGTTTAGTCTTGAAATACCCTTACATCATCAGGGTTGATTAGTTGAAGATCAAATTTTTGTCCCACGAATTTGTTTAACAATCTTATTATATATCCATAAAAACAAATTGACTTACTTCTACGGTTCAGGCTAGCAGTACCCCTGCATCATCAGGATTGAAGAGTTGAAGGTCAATTTTTTTAGGAAATATCTGCTTAGTAATCTCATTCTACATTCAACCCAATTGGACTCCTACAGCTTAAGTTTGGCCGAGTATCGCTAATTTCGTTAATTTGCTTCATAGAAATGGATCCTGTGATCAGAACCGTATCAAACTCATCAGAGTACCCTTGAAATACATTCTTTCAAATAAAAGAAAAATCATCAAAATGGGTTGGCGGGAAATTGAGTTATTCGTCTATTTATCGCGCACATCGTTAATGCAAATATCAGACTTATGCGCTTTTCTTATGGATGCCACTGTCAAAAGTGAACTAAAAATACATGGGACCCCATGACACGCACTACCTTTCAAATGAAAAAAAAATCATCCAAATCCGTTCACCCAGTGCGGAGAAATCGAGTAACAAATATAAAATTTAAAAAAAAAATAAAAAAAATACAGACGAATTGATAACGTCTTCCTTTTTTGGAAGTCGGTTTAAAACTATGCTTTAAAATAAAAATCAAAGCGAAATACTAAATTTTATTGAGGTGGCCTCAAAATTGACTGACTTTCATACAAACTTACATCTCCTATTTGGGTTAAATGGGGGGGGGGGGGGGGGGATCAGAAAATTAATTCTTAACTGACGTCTACGTCATAAAAGGAACCCCTAGTAAAAATCATATTCGTATCTTTAGCAGTTTAGGCTCTACGATGTTTATTCAAAAGATGAGTGAGAGAGCATCCTTTCGTTTTTATATAAGTATATATAGATATATATAGATGTGTATAGTATCAAATAACATAGGTACACACATAACCAATAAAAAATACATAACAAAGGAATACATTTACAGACCATAACATGTTTAGTTTCAACCAATTCAACTACGCAGTTATTTAACTTATTAACACTTATCGAACACAGAATAAATACTGCGTAGTTTAAAATTGACATAACTTTTTTATTTATAAACCGATTTACATAAAATAAATACTAAATGTTAAGTGAAGTTTCCCACAATACATCGGTGAAAATTATTTTCAAATTGGATAAGCCGTTTCTGAGATTAGCGTTTTCAAACACACAGACAAACAGACAAACAGATAAACAGACAAACAGAAAAGATTTCTAAAAACCATTATTTTCGGTTCTATATCGTATTAAAGACCTCTAGAAATGGTTTTCACCTAAATTTATTCCATGTACAGACAGCGACCTCTTACAGATTTATTATAGTATAGATATAGATTAAAAAAATCATTGCTCCTTCCCTATTTCTCAGACCTCAGGCGCCATATCTAAAAATTATATAGCCTTTGTCACTCTCATAACTGAATCGTTCCGAATGTTATGTCATGTTATAATCCGTGTAGCCGTTTTGGCTGTAGCGCGTGCCAGAAAATGGGCATACATACGCTCGAAAATCATTACACACCTAAACATAAAATATCTAAGCCTGTTTAAAATTATATCTGACATGAAGATGGGATGTGAATGGTTTTGAAAAAATCACTACATAGTATAAAATAAAGTCACTTCTCGCTGTCTGTCCCTATGTATTGTATAGATCTTTAAAACAATGCTACGGATTTTAATGCAGTTTTTTTTAATAGATAGAGTGATTCAATAGGAAGGTTTTTATGTATATATGTTATATATGCATAATACAGTAGAGAAACACTGATAATTTTAGATATTTGACTTTTGGGCGGAACGAAGTTCGCCGGTTCAACTAGTGTGTTATTAAAAGCATAACGGAACATAAATATATTGTTTCAAATAGGTACTTATCTAATTTCATACTTCTACGGCATATACAAAAGAAAAATACTTATTAAAAAACAAGATTTATTAAAAAAGGCCAGCTTATAACTACATGTCTAAGAGTCTACAACATAGTTAGGATGTACAACCAGTAAAGGATCGTCTTCCACCTCTTGGTCTGAGGACTTCTGTGTGGCCTTCAGACCTGTTGTGGACAGCGGGATTATAACTTGGTCCTGGAACAAATAAGAACTTAATGATTTAACTGTTAATCATACTTACTAATATTATAAAGGCGAAAGTTTGTGAGGGTGTATATTTGTTACTTCCTCACGTCTAAATGGCTGGAGCGATTTTCATAAAATTTGGCAGGGAGTTAGCTGACACTCTGGATTAACATATAGGATAATAACTAGGATACGGACGACCCGGATGGCGCAATGGTTAACACGCCGGATCGCTAATCTGAGGTTCCTGGGTTCGATTCCCAGCGAGGCGGAAATTTGAATGATGAGTTTAAATTTCCGCTCTTGGTCTGGGTGTGTGTCTTTGTTTGTGTGTTGTCCTTGGCACCCACGACACAGGGAATCCTAGTGTGTGTGAAGCGTTATTATACTTTTTACTGTGGAAAAATATCTTATTCCCACGGGACAATCGATACATCGATTTTTTTAAAGCGGGTGAAGCTGCGGGGTTCAGCTAGTAATGTTATAATTCTTTATGGATCCATTATGTTCAATTACGCCAAAGTTCAGCTGGTCATTGATTGTTTGATATGGTAAAAGTAGAAATAATGACTCTTTTGTCTGCAAGTGTCATATTTAAAATAAAAATAACTTACATGGTACATAAGCCGGTCAATAACCTTCTCGACCAACGTCTTCCGCTCGAGCAGTTCGTCTTCGCTCTCGATCTGTCCGCCCGCGACCAGCTGCTCCAAGTACCAGCCCACCACCGCACTCTTGCGCATGCCCGAACTTTCTTCACCTGCAATATTTTTGAAGCTCTTTAGGCGTGTTATGAAAAAATGATGAGAGTGAAATTTTAAGATTCGTCACACAAGTCGCAGTATGAAGTTGAAATGAAAATGCTATGTAATAGCTTTACCGCGGCAGTCCCCGAGTGCCGCACATTTTTTTTTAAATATTATTCTTCTTTCGGCGCGTTATGAACAAATTATAAGAATAAGGCGAAAGATAAATATTTAAAAATTTAAATATTTTTGTCTTGATTTTTTTAAATATTTAATTCTTGTCTTCTTCTCTTCTAATTTTTTTCTTGATACGCCAAAAAAGTAAAACCTAATACATAAGTACACACACACTTTTTTTTATTTTACTTCCTTAGGTATAGCAGTACTTCGTTTGGAAGCAGGGGCTTAGTTACCGCCGTAACTGCCGTATCTAGGATACGGGGCTCCCGGATTAAAGGCCTCCGGATGGCACGTTTGGAATGCGGCAAATTTCTCGCCACTTTTGTCCTCTATTTGTATTCACAGGTATAGTGGAGTTGGCGACTTTTTTTTCGCTGAATACTTTGTCTTTCAGTTCTATAACGTGACGTGAAGCCAAGATAATAGGAAACCACCCGCTTTCTACAGTCATAGCCCCACAATAGGATTTTCTCCTGTGTCGTGGGTACCATGGTCACACACAAGACGAATACACAAACACCCAGACCCAGAACATGAATACTCACTCACTTTTGTAACTTGGTTTTGGTAAAACCTACACATTTTTTTGGGACAAATCTTTACAGTTCATTTGGGCGCCCAACAAATTCAAACACTTCTTTAAGGCACGCTACGCCACTCTATGTAAGGTTATACAATTTTGGTTTGGGTGACGATGCACGATTAGCTTAGTGACTTAACCCGAAATGGCGGGAGATTTTATACAATAAATAAGGAGTGCTATAAAAAAATATGGTGACGACCCAAAACGAGTATTAAACTAAAAATAAAACTTTTTCGATATAAGAATGTACATAGTAGGAAACTATATTTTCAGAGCAGATATTTAGACGCAAATCAACTCCTTTAATTTATATTTTGTACTTATTAAGTGGACATGAATTATAGTTACGTTTTTTTTAAATATATGTATATGATATTGAAGTAGCAAACGAGCATGCAGTCCACCTAATGGTAAGTGTTCACTGCCACTCATGGACATCTATAAGTAACTTCACATAGAACATAGGTTCTATCTGAAGTCAAACACAGATGCGTTGCTACTCCCGAGGACCGAATTGGTCGCCTCATGTAAAAGTGTGCCGGCAACCACAACCTTCCATCGAAACGCAAGAAATTCTTTACCCTAGAAATAGGTATGGCGGTGGTACCTCCCCGGTCGAACTACACTGGTTCTACCACCTGGAACCAATACCACGTTTTGAAAGATTCAGCCTATTTCTGGTCAAAACCAATACATCAGCAAAAACCTCTATTTTGGTCGAAGATTCGGTCGCTAACTAGTCCTTACCCGCGGCTTCACCCACACGGTCAAAGGGAATTAACATTAGCATTTGATAGCTTGATTCAGAACTTGCAAATGAATTTTACTAACGCCATCTATTAACAACGTCTGGAACTACTAAATATGTATCAACTAACAAAACATCGATATTCTCATGGGAATGAGAGAGCGCGGTAAAATCTAACCTACGTCACTCTCCACCCTCCTAACTATCTCCCAGGATATAAACCATATCATATAATAGCTATGTGGCGACGTGGAAGAGGAACAAACAAACACAAATCACATTTATAAAATTAATAATACAATTAAACCTCACCTCTTGTTTCCGCTTCATTCTCCTCTTTTCTCATGAACACGACAAGCATATCACTCAAAGCTTTGTACTCCTCAAATGATAATGTTAATTTCTTCTTGGGCGCTGAATCACCATTCACAGGAGTTTCGGCTGTAAATAATATTATTTTTATAGTTTGTAAAGTTAGGTACTTTTTATTATTGAGGATCGATAATTAAAGTTTATAATAAACTAGGTAGCTGACCCGACGAACTTCGTTACGTTATAAGACAAAATATTAAAAGTATTAAAATAATAAGTATTAAAAGTATTAAAATACTAAAAGTATTAGTGTTCCTACACTATATTACGTATGTATTATACATAAAAACCTTCCTCTTAAGTCACTCTATTAATAGACTGCACTAAAATCCGTAACTTAGTTTTAAAGGACTTTGTTTTATACTATGTAGTGGATTTGTTTTTCAGTCAACAGCAAAAAAAAGTAATATTTTTTAGGGTTCCCTACCCAAAGGATAAAAACGGAATCCTATTACTAAGACTCCGCCTGTCTGTCACTAGGCTGTATCTCATGCACCGTGATAGCTAGAAAGTTGCTGTGATAGCTAGAAAATGTTGACACAGTCATGATGTATTTCTGTTGCCGCTATAACATAGGGTGCGTTCCATTAGATGTTCACAAAGCGCACGCTCACGACCGCAGTTGTCCCCGTTCCATTAGCTTGTGAGCTTTACTGACGTAATCTTTACTGCAACGATCACTTCGACCCACCTTGTTAGATGGGTCGTCGTGAGCGTCGCGTGGGCGTAAGGCATGATGTCATGAGTGACGTATTCACCCCGACCACAACGAGCGTGGTCGTCTTGGGAAACGACGTTTTGGGCGTTTTGTGTGCGTTCTGGAACGCAGGAGACGAGACGCAAGCGCTTGCAAACTCCCTTTGACTTGCGACAAAAAACCGACGGTCGGATGGGCTCCAAGCGCTTGCAAACTTATACAAACCAAGTCAAACACTATATCCGCACGTTTGAATTTGTGACGGCTTGTTGAGGTTTGACAAGCGTGCGGATGGGCCATAAGAGGGGCTCCCATACAACAAACGTGATTTTTGTAGTATTTTATAGATGACGGTACGGAACCCTAGTTTGACTCACACTTACCTGTCCTATTTATGAATCGGATGTGCGATTGTTATCAAAGGTTTCAAATTTTCAATATAATTGTAAGACTCACCTGTGCCGTTAGGTATTTCTTGATCGACGTCCATACTGGGCTCGAACTGAGGTTCCTCCTCATCCAGATGGATGTCAGGCTGCTCTACTCGGATTATGGATTTATTCAGCAATCTGAAGGAAATATTGGAATAATTAGAATGTTCCTTTTGACAGCTATCATTGATATACTCGTATGAGTATTCATACATATTTACCAGATGGTAGAATCAGTGTCGTTCGACCGGGGAAGTACCATCGTCACACTTATTTCAAGCGTGAAGCAGTTTTGGCGTTTAGATGTAGGGCGAGGTTGAGACATTATTATGTGAGGCGACCATTTTAGTCCTCGAGAGTAGAAACGCATTTGTCATCAACTTCCAATAAAACCCAAGTTTTATAAGCTGCTTGAAGAACATTATAGGCGGCGGCGACCACTTACCATCAGGTGTACTGCATGCTCGTTCGCTACTTTTATCAGATAAAAAATATATTTTTGATGTCCATTATGATGTGCTGCCGCCCTAGCCCGCCGTCCCAGCGGGCCATCTTGGCCATGGCCTCCGCCAGCCGCAGCATGGCCTCCAGCCGCCGTAGTGACGTGTCGCCGCCCTAGCCCGCCGTCCCGGCGCGGTACCTGTAGGCCTCGTGCACGTGTTGCGCGGTGGCCACCCCGCTGCAGTGCATCTTGGCCATGGCCTCCGCCAGCCGCAGCATGGACTCCAGCTGCCGCACGGTGATGCGCCACGCCCCCGCGCCGCCCGCCCCGCCGTCCCGCCCGCGCAGCGCCGCGTAGTACTCCACTAGCAGCTTGCCCGCCTCCTGTAACACACACAGAGTGCGTTCCATTAGACGTTCACAATGTTCACGCTCACATCCGCAGTTTTTCCCGTTCCACTAACTTGTGAGAGTTACAGACATAATCTAACGGACGATCACTTCGACCCACCTTATTAGATGGGTCACCGTGATCTTCGCGACGCGAATTTCGCGTGGGCGTAAGTCATGACGTCATGAGTGACGTATTCGCCGCGACCACAACGACCGCTGTTGTTTTGTGGAACGATGTTTTGGGCTTTGTGAGCTTCTTCTGGAACGCGCCCACAGAGTAATTAGATGAAAGCTGGCCGCACTGCATGGGTACCACAATGCCTAATTATGACTTAAGGCAGGTACACGTAACATTTTAAAATTTAGCGATTCTACGGATGTTAACGATATCAAACGCGCTGGATTTCACCTGCCGTCAAAAAACAATAAGATTTCGTTCAAACCCCTGCGGTGTTCCATATATGTGCGCTTGAATTGAATTTTACTGCTTAGGAAGCAGGCCAACAAAAGAAAACTCAAAATTACATACGTGAAAATTTACTGACTTCCACAATATTTTAAGCCAATAATGCATCAAGTAGACTATTATTCATTAGCTGTTATACATAAAGTACAAAAACAACTTATTTTAATAAAGAAAAAATTAAAAAATTGAGTTGCATATAACAAACATTTTGAACTAAGATAAATCACTCACCTCGGTTATAATCGGCTTGAATGACCTCGCGAACGCGATGTACCTCAGCAAATCCTCCCTCGAATACACACAGTCATACGTCTCCTCCTTATTGCAATGTAGGTCCACAATCTTCCTTGCTATAGCATAATCCACCATTTCACTGCTCTCGTCTATCAATATGAAGAACAAGTCGAAACGCGACATGATGGGTGCGCTGAGAGCCACGTTCTGTTGGAGAGACTTGGCGCGGTCGTATCGACCTCCGATAGGGTTTGCAGCGGCTAAGATTGACGTTCGAGCGTTTAGTGTTGCCCGGACACCTGCCTGGAATGGTAATGTGCATAATAAATACATTATTTATTGATTACTATGTTACTTCCGCGGCTTCTCCCGCCTCGGTTACGTTTACAACGGTAATGTGTGTTCATCTAGATGATAAACTGAATGTGCCTCGAATTACAGTGAAACCCAACTGGTAGCTTTTTCATAAACTATTTTTTTTATCTGACTGAAGTACCAAACGAGCATGCAGTCCACCTGATCACTGCCGCCCATGGACATCTGTAATCAACTTAATACAGAAAATGGGTTCCATCTGAAGTCAATCACAGATGAGTTGCTACTCCCGAGGACTATGATGATCGCCTTATGTGAAAGCAAACACACCCTTCTATTCAAACGCAAGAAATGCTTCTCGCTAGAAATAGGTGTGGCGGTGGTACTTTCCCGGTCGAACTTCACTGGTTCTACCACCTTCAAAATAGTTAATTTATTAGTTAATTAGCATACAATAGTGTTTAAACGGTTACCTTGGCAAGCGATATGGTCTGCTGTTCCATAGCCTCGTGGATAGCCACCTGATCCCCAGGGTCCATTTTGTCAAACTCGTCGATACAACACACGCCGTTGTCCGCCAACATGAGCGCACCCGCTTCAATCACGAAGTCGAATGATTCTTCGTCCTACAATCAAATGGTGAATAAGTTAAGATAAATAAAGTAATAACTTTAAGGTAAATTAATTTAAGACACGAAATAACAACGTGTTGTTAAAAATATTGGATTTTACTCCTTAAAAATCGATTTGCTTATATAAGGTCTCGGCATGAGAAAAATGTGAGGAGTAAAATCTACTGAAGAATGACCGCGTTACGTTTTTTTAGTTCTAAAGTTTTAACTAGATGGCGTTATACTCCATAACGCCATCTAGTTAAAACTTTAGAACTACTTTTTTTAGTACGCGTAGACGGTAGCATAGGTTTCGTGATTACGTTATGATTGCCTCATACAAAAGTGTGCCGGCAACCACACCCTTTCATCGAAACGCATTAAACTGCTTCACGCTAGAAATAGGTGGTACTTCCCCGGGCGAACTACACTGGTTCTACCACCACTATATATGTATTAATTTCGGAATATATCTTTTAAACAATACTCCATAGATTTCCTTGCTGCCATCTTGGCCCTATAGTGTACAGTGTTCCTTCGGGATGTGAACCAGCGACCTTTTTTTTTTTTCGAGGGGGAAACCTTCCAAAGGTACCCCCGTCGCCGTGGGAGCGACGCAGGGTTATGTGGGATTTTTACCCCTGGTGGCCGTCCTCGGCGCTGAAAAGGGACTGACTCCGGGATCTCGAAACGACTTCAACCGGAATCCTCCGAGCGCGCTGCCCCATCGGGCTCCTCCCAGATGGGCGGCTGGGCCCACCGCTCCGTCTAGTCTTTACGACGGTAAACGACACATACCGCCGTCCTTCCCGGGATTGCCTGACCGAACGGTTCGAGCTCCCACTCTAGCCGTCTGCAACCCCGGAAGCCCCTTTTAGTCGCCTCTTACGACAAGCAGGGGATACCGTAGCCCTATTCTGACCCCGAGGCTACAGGGACGGAACCAGCGACCTATGGATAAAGAAATACATACCTTAACAACAGCGGCAGTGAGACCGGCCGCAGACGACGCCTTCCCACTGGTGTAGACCGCGCGCGGTGTGATCTCACTCACTTGCTTCAGGAGTTGCGACTTGGCGGTACTGGGGTCACCTACTATGCACACGTTTATGTCGCCTCTGAGGGTTGTACCTGAAAGAGTTGTATTTGGAATATTTAATTTTAAATTTATTATGATTTTTTTTTTATCTTACTAAAGTAGCAAACGAGCATGCAGTCCACCTAATGGTAAGTGGTCACTGCCGCCCTGCGACATCTGACATCCACTACAAACAGAACATGGGTTCCATCTGAAGTCAATCACAGATGCGTTGCTGCTCCCGAGGATTATGATGGTCGCCTTATGTGAAAGTGTGCCGGCAAGCACACCCTTTTATCGAAACGCAAGAAATGCTTCACGCCAGAAATAGGTGTGTATGTAGGAACTCTAACTGATGTTAAGTCATTACAGCGTTCATAAACATCTGTAATAAACTCTTGATAATTGGAATACAGCCAAAGCTCCTTATTCATTGTTTCTGCATTCGTATTCCCAAATTGGTAGAACCACTGAAATCAAGAAAGTACCACCGCCACACCTATTTCTAGCATGAAATAATTCTTGCACTTTTACATTGCGGGCCAGACCGGTATGGTAACTGCACCGCCACGCGGGTCGTCAAAAATAGAAGTTGCAGCAGTGCATTTGGCGTCGAAATAGATTCTGTGATCTTAAAAAAATCATACCTCCTTACAAATAAATTTTTCTTACCTTCAAGAGTAGTTTTAGCAACTCCACCAAATAACATGAGAAGAATTCCTCTTTTCACTTCATTGTTGCCATGTATGCTTGGAAAAAGACTGGCAATTAGATTGTTGTACAAATTTCGATCTCTTGACATTTCATATACCTTAAAAATAAATTATATATAAATTACTGTAATCCATATTCTCAATATAAATTGCTACTACTAAGAGCTAATATTGATCGTCTTAATAGGCGTAGTAGTTGTAACACGGCCTACGTCTACTTACTACAGAATAACACTCAGAAAGACTTTTTTGTAATAAGTACCAAACAAGCACGCAGTTCATCTAACAGTATGTAAAATATGTGGTCATTACTGCCCATGGCCACTTATGATTAATATGATAAGAGTCTTAGCTACAGTCAACTTATTTGTTGGTACCCCCTAAGAACTATGTTAGATATGCTCTGTATAGGCATATCTCCTTTATTACAATCCATAAGCCAATATACAGCAATAGTTAAAGTTGATATTATTAGTCCCTATGTATGCTTAGATCTTTAAAACTACACTACGAATGCAGTTTTTATTAATAGAAAGAGTGATTCAAAAGGAAGGTTTTTATGTATAATATAGTGGAGAAACACTTATAATTTGACTTTTCGGTGGAACGAAGTTCGTTGGGTCCACTAGTTAGAAAAAGTCTGGCGGTAGCAGCGCCGGTGTCGGCTGGCAGAGCGTCTTAGAGTTGTACCTTTGACTGTCACCACGGACTAACAATGAGCCCTGTATATACTTCCAATGTTTATAAGAAACATAGACGCGATAGTTACTCATATCCTCATGGTAAGCCAGTAAAAAGTTGAAAGTCCAACCATATTTTGCAAAATTATAAATTACGCAAAAGATTTCAAAAATAAATAGTATTGTAATTGTACCTTGTCCCATTCCTTGTCCGTCATTTGTTTACGCATGTCTTCTGTGGTCATATCGTCTGTCGAGAGCTCAGCCGTGCCGAATCTACGCGATATCGCCTGTACACTGCAAGCTAGGAATGCGGTCCTGAAAAAATAATTGAATCACTACATAGTTTAAAACAAATAGCTTCCCGCTGTCTGTCCCTATGTATAGATCTTTATAACTACACTATATGCTTAGATCTTTAAAACTACACTACGGATTTTAATGCAGTTTTTTAATAGATAGAGCGATTCTAGAGGAAGGTATTTATGTATAATAAATGAATAGTATAGTGGAAAAACACTGATAATTTTAGATTTTTGACTTTTAGGCAGAACAAAGTATGCCGGGTCAACTAGTGTTATATATTTGGAATGATATTTGCAGAGTTATGTTATGTAACTGGACTTAGTCCTAAGGTATTTGATTTGCATGTTTATCAAAGAATTTTGGATAGATAGCTGAAGATGTGAAGACAGTAGACAGCATTCTGAGTCAGATTACTATTATTAGACACATAACTATTCTTAGTTATGTGTCTAATTTGATCAAATTTCTTTGATGACAAAGACATTTTTCATTGATTTATAGGAGGAGTTTCAAGTATAATTGGGAATGAGCAAACTTCATGCATTTTACAATATTTTCAATTTTCTATCTGAATCGAATATTACTATTACAGGTTATATAACATTGAAATATAAGCAAACTTACTAAATGTACATATATATTTTTTATATAATAAAAGCCCCCATTAAAAGATAAAGACCTATTTTAACATTTATAACCTCTTGAAAAGTTTACCTCCTAATACACATTTAAAAGTTACAAACAAATATAATATGAAGCAATATTTTAGAAAAATGCTACTATCTACTTACTTATAATGTAGTTCCCTAACTCCTAAGGCTTTTAACCCTTTAATCCCTTCCATCTGTCCCTCATTAGCTTGCCTAGTCCGTGTTGTAAGTTCAGCTTTGGCTCCTGGGAAAGATAAAGATCCCACATCTGGAACTACTATAAGAGTCCCTGTGAAATCATATCTGTCTCCAGCCTGAAAATAATATTTAAATGATTAAATCCTAATTTTTATTATTTATTACATGTACAGAGATAGATAGTATGGATTCATAAAGTATGTGATTATGCCATGCCATGGATAAGTTACTGCAAGCTCAACTTGTTGTAAAATGCTAAATGCAATGGCATGGTTACATTCAAAAAAATAAAGACTATTTTTTTAGCGAAATATTATTTTTTATTTCATTATGGCTGGATGATCCACCCAGTATCAGTCTACTGCTGGTCATAGATAGAGGCTTGTCTAGCAGTATATCAGGCAGCAGTGTTGGGCTAACCACGGTATGCTGCTAATCAGTAATCTACATATGAAGCTGATGTATAATGATGACAATCTGATGACAAAAGCAAAAGTCATTCAGTTATTTTCCATTTATTTATTTTTATAATAAACATGGCAGGTTAAATAGTGTCTTCACACTATTTGAGTCCTTTGCACCTATAAATATGTATTTTAAACTTATAATATTGTAAAATAATAAACTAATAAACACTTCACCAATTTGCACTTGGCCAGTGCGGTGGACTATGGCCTATAACTCTCTCATTCTTAAAGAAGAACAGTGCCCAGCTGTGGGAAAATAATGGGTTGACGACAATAAACACTCACTTGAACAGACTCAACAGCTTCAGCCCTTAGAATGACCTCCAGGGACCTGGGAATGCACCCCCTGGGCAACTCCGCCTGTGTCTCTTGGATTCTGATCTTTTGGAAGTCCACAAACACCGACTTGTCTGCATCAAGCATAAACCGCCTACGGTTTGCACAGACTGGGTTCCGACATATGGTAGGTATTGTGTACTGTAAGAGAAAAAGGACATAAAATTAAATAAGTCTTTGTGAATTACCTGAGAAAATCTTCTACATATACTTAAGATATTGTATCTCAAAAAATACTAATTTAAGTTATATAGGGCCATGAAATCAATGACCCTTATAGTAGAATTAATCCAGACATATTTTTAGTTTAAAATTTAAAGACCACTTTGACGACCCACGTGGCGGGCCGGTTACCATACTGGGTCCCGGGTTTGTTTCCCGGCCAGACAGGTATCTGAATCACGGTACCCACGACAGGAGAAAATCCTAATGTGGGACTATGAGTGTAAAAAGTGTTTAAAAAAAATTTTTACAACATAATATATCAGTGGATCTTTTAATTTAATCAGTTTTTTACATTTTTTTGCTAATGTTTCCTGCATTAATATTAAGATATCATATAAAAAGGAAACACAGTGAAAAGTCAAATTCCAGTACTCAAAATCAATTGAACAAAAATAAAACAATATTATGATACAAACCTTGAATTGCTGTTCAACATTTTTAATAACTGTCTGACAATCTAAGCACACAAATGTTCCCAACACCAACTCTGGATGAACAGGATGAGTCCTGACTATCTGTCCCGATATCCGGATCAGAGTCCCAATTTTGGCTGTTGTCAATTCCCTAACTTTATGCCTAGTGGGGACATCAACAAAGGAAATATAACACTCTTTGTCCTGCAAATCTTTCTTCATACCACTATCAGCTAAACTTAATACATAATTTAATATGGCTTGGTTCAAAAATGGATATATTCTGTAGTATTCCTCAATTATAGTTGTAGCGAGATTCTGATTGTACTTTTCAACATCATCGAAGCTCACTTCTAGTGTGCTCAGTTCAGGCTTTAACAGCTCCTTAGCATGTTTTTCATACTTTAATTCATTGTCTTCTTTGAATCTGGAAGGAATTCCATTGCTTATTAATGTACTACATGCACTGTCATTACTTTTATATAGAAAAATCCGAGTCTTATTAAAATTGTCAAAATATTCATTATCATGACTATGTAAATAAAACTCACTTTGCTCAATCATGCAAAGAAAGAATTACATACTCATAGGTCAATGCCTTAGTTCATAATACAGTATGTAACATTAAAATATTGATAAGAATTGAATTTCAAATGTTAAAGGTTTATTGGTGGGCTCGAATACACAACAAAACTAGAAGTGCTGCTTATTTACGACTTATTAAATTAAGGCATTAAGGCTTTGTTTTTAATTTAACAAAGAGTGTGCTTGTAGAAACAATTGCAAAAAATACATGAATAGACTTACTCCTCCAAGAAATCCTGAAACAATTTCTGACAACGTACTCCAACCTCATCTTTCACTTGACTTTGAGTCGCGTAGGTATCGGCTACATCCATGTTTCAATAAAATCCGGATACAATACTCTAATGAAGCATTAAAGGTTTCTTCTTATAACTTTTTATCGTTTTACAACTTAATGAAGACTCACACCGATTGACTACGCATGCTGTTCGTAACTTTATGCTTTACTGATAATCTCTCCTACGATAAACAACTTAACAAGGATTTACTTCCCTGCTACTTTCTTTTGTACGTGAGTCCAGTTGATTGAATATATTAAAGCTATATTTAACTGCAGAAAATGTTAAATTATGATTTACTCAACAGTCCAAACAAAAGCCTCAAAAACACGAAATTAAAGTGACAATGACAGCCGCATTTTGGCGGGAAATTTACTTTTTTTAATTGGCTATACGACGAAGTCAAAAGGAGAGCTAAGATTTAGATTGTATACGATCAACATACTTTTCTCTTTGTGAAGAAGCATTCACTAAAACGTACACCATTGCAATAGTAGTGTTATTACTACAGAATATAATGATTCGAGATAAAGGTAAAATTTTTATATAGTTTAATGATATTTTTTTGATAATATTTTTTATTTTATTTAGTAACACACTATAAATGAGTTGACCATCATATAAATTCCAAATATGAGGATTCACTTTATAATTTAATTATCGTACAATTGTACTTATGGAACCTCGTGAGCATGGAGTGTAATAACGATTTTTGTCTTTGTTGGTTGGATGCATTCTTTAAACAAAGTTAGGTTAAAAGGCATGAAGCCAAGGATGTAAAAATAATTTAAAAAATCATTAATAAAGTTGGGTGCGTTCCGAATGGCGCTCACAACTCCCAAAGCGCTCAAAACGTCGTTCCACTAGACGACTACGGTCGTTGTGGTGGCGGGCGTCGCGGTGAAAACGTCACTGATGACGTCCTGACTTACGCCCACGCGACGCTCACGACGACCCATCTAACAAGGTGGGTCGAAGTGATCGTTCCAGAAAGAATACGTCAGTAAAGCTCACAAGCTAGTGGAACGGGAAAAACTGCGGTCGTGAGCTTGCGCTTTGTGAACGTCTAATGGAACGCACTCATTATTGACTGTAATGACATAAGAAATCAAAACATTCAAGAATGTCAGAATAACGTGGTAAACTTGGTGATTTCGAATCGTATTCGCATGAGGATTTATTATTAAGAATGTTTCAATATTGAATTATTAATAAATTGGATTGTAGTGTTAGAACTTAAAATATTACTCAAGGACAAGAAATCGTCGATTATAAAAAACTACAATGACTGAAGGGAGAATTGCATTTTTGTATAAAGCGGCATCAAGTTTTCCCGGTGTAAATATGAATAAAACTCAAGAAATATTGAAAAGCTATTACATGTATGAATATATTTAAATAATTTCACTTACATTGAGTATGTACATGGAATGTACAAGCAATACACAGTCTTCCACACCTAAGTAGATTAAAAGATAGTAAAATAATTGTTCGTAAAATTCTTAATACTTATCGTTACCTGCTTACGAAGTCAATATCTTAGTCATTGTAAATAGAAATACATTTGTGATTGACTTCAGATGGCAGATAACTTTCCGTATGAAGTGGCTTACGCATGTCCATGGCCAGTAACCACTTACTATCTAGTGCACAAAAATAAATTAAAACCACAACACTGTTTCTTATCCTCTTATTCAGTTTTTGTTGCACTACTATTTGTGTGGCCTTTTCATGTATAAGAATGTCCTTACATTTTTATAGGCAATTACTGTAATACTTTTTGTTTAGAGTAAAGGATACAATAATTTTCTATATACATATTCATGTTTTTTAGGATGCGATGCAAGGAGTTATCAAAAGGACAGGGTCTACCGCAAAAGTATTTTTCAGAGCAAGTTAGATGTTCACACTGTTGTTTGGAGTGGAAGAAAGGATCCGAGATTAATGTAAGATTAGTTATACCGATAACTTTATACAACCTACCAGTGATAACTATAGACCTGGGTATAATGATGTTACAGAGGAATGGCTGTGGAATCCTATTAGAATTGGACCTTCTTGTGCAAAAAGAAACTAACGAGTTTTCCTCCTGTATTGTTAAAAATGCTGATAATTTTCAATAATATCATATTTGTATACATAGAACAAATTATTTTGTGCTACATTGTAAATAGATTTTATTAAAAATAACCTAAAATTATACAGTAAACAAAATGTAGACAAAAATGGCTTTTTCTCAAAACTGTCGTTGTGTGGGTTGATTCTGTTTTGCATAAGCAGGTCCAATTATAAATGTGAAATTATAAAGTTTGTGGCAATGTATGTATATTCATTATGCAAAAATTACAGATTACATTAAGCTGAAATTTGGCAGACATTGTAAGATCTTGATTAACACACTGGGGAATTATATCACACATTTACCATAATAAATGTAAGCAAAGCGGTCAGAGCCTCAGGATTAAACTAGTGATGAATAAAAATCTATTATTTAATGTTTAATAGACTAAAGGAAAAAAGAGTATCAATTAAATACAGTAATACCTCGACTGATGCTACCCCGACTTATGCTAACTTGGAGTTACACGGTTTTCAAATCTCCTGAATTTGTCTTTTATTGAGTGCCAGCTGCATCACACAATCTCTATATTATGGATTACATAGCCTTACTATCCTACACTATTTAATAAGAGTGTGGAATAGTAAGACTATGTATGACAGCTACATTTTATTTTGTAACTTGTACCCCTTACGCGAATTGGACTTACGCAGTTATCAGGCAGTCCCACCTATCACGTAAGTTCGGGGTATTGCTGTACAACAAAAAATGTATACAGTAAACTATACCTATACTAGATACCTATTCAAATGTAACACCAGTTATATAGGTATTTGGTGTAGTCTTCAGGAAATGTATTGCATTTGGTATAAAAAGGTTAATAAGTTCCCATATATAAGTCAAGTTGATTCATTGATTAACTTAATGTTTTATTATCATTATTATTTTTAGATAAAGTCTCTCAAAATTAGTAAGAGGCAAAGAAAGAGAATAAGAGCTCAAAAAAAATCACGAACTCAAGCTGGTAAAGAACATTTGTTGCACAGCAAAGAATTGGTGAGTATTACGTCACAAACTATTTTTAATAAAAAAAAATGGCAATTTAAAATTCAGCTCAGTGAATCACCAAACTGTCATATAAATTTGAGTTATTAGATTCTGGCTTACGTTTCAATTTTGATATACTCATAGGTAGCCCCACATTAGTTTTTCCTGTTTCGTGGATACCATGGACACAAACAAAATAATTACACAAACACCAGACCCAGAACATGAATCTAATCTCATCAGATACTTGTCTGGCCAGGAATCGAACCCATTGCGCGTCAGGCCTGTATGGTAACCGCTCCGCCACGCGGGTCGTTATTTGAATTGAATAATAATTTCCAATCAATTTTGAATAATATTTTCCAATTTCAACAGGAACAAATTTGCACTTTCTGCAAACACAGTACAAAATCGCTAGTCTCCAAACCGCATAAAGAAATTGTGATAAAACCACATCAAGACACTAAGAAAGTAAATGCGATATCCAAAAAAGGGAATAAGAAACAGCAAAAAGGAAATAAAGGGACACATAATGTATACAGCAATACAGAACAAGTATTTTCTTTAAAGAATAAAAAGAATACTCTGAAAAGCACATTAAAACAGGAACCAAAGGTAATAAAGAATAATAAAAAGAAAAAGGATAAATTTGCAGGACTTTGCCAGAAAGCTGTTTTGGCATCTGCAAAACTAAAACAAGAAAAAGAAAATAAACTTAATTTATTTTTGAAACCTTCCTCATAAATAAAACAGTTTTTGCAATAAATATTGGTTTTAATTTTCCATTCTCCTTATAATAATTAAGTGTATATCCATCACATTTGTGTTTGTATGTCCTGTTATTACATGTAAATCACCATTTCTGAAGTTTTTGTAGAAATTGTATGAATCATTGTTTTCTAGATATGAATCTACATTAAGTTTTTCTTTTTCTGCATCAGCTATTAAATTCATATAGCCAATGGCACCAGCCGCATCAGTAGGGCCATCAATGCCATCGGTTCCAGCACTCAAAAAATATATCTCAAACATGCTGAAGTCATCCTTAATGTTATTGAGTAATTTTGAAAATTCTAAAGCTAGCTGTTGATTCCTGCCACCCTTTCCTGAACCTTTTACTTCGACAGTTATTTCTCCTCCAAGTATCAAACATAAATTATTAGTATTCATTCCAGTATTGCCAACATTGTCAAAAACATTGCTATATATTCCTGGTATTTTGAGATTTTGCACCCCATTTCTCAATTCATCAAAATTTAAACTTCCTTGAACAAAATCACAAAAATACTTAGTCAATTTAATATATTTTTTTGCTACTTCCTTTATATTACCAGTTACAGAATTTGAAAGAATAATAGGTTCATATTTGAGACTTTTACATTCGTTAAAAGCTGCTTCAGTGCTTAGTTTATTAGACCCTATCAAAAAATTAAATACATTATCTTTAGGAAACTTTTTGTAATAATCAGGAGGGTTAACGAGCAAGCTTTCTATAGGTTTTGTTAAAGCCACTTTATACTTTTTTATTATGTTAATCGCCTCCGCGAAATCATCTTCGTCTTCTGTTGTTGGCCCGCTAGCTATTAAATGTAGAGGATCTCCTACAATATCAGATAGTATTAAAGAAACAACTTGGGCTGGATAAGCTTTAATAGCTAACTGTCCACCTTTCAACTCAGATATTCTTTTCCTCACTGTATTGAGCTCTTTTATATCAGCTCCTGAATTTGCCAATCTTTTTATTATCTCTGTTTTCTCGTCTAAAGTTATCGGAAACTTTGGTAAGGATAATAATGCTGAGCCACCGCCTGATATGAGAACTAAAAGCAAGTCATCAATCTTGAGTGATGTTACTAGTTTCTCTATTTTGCTTGCTGTACCGACTGCATTGTCATCAGGCAAGTTATTTTTGGCACCTTCGCAATATAATATGTTTCTGTTTGTTGACTTAGAAACAAAACTACCAACAGGGATACTAATTATGCCCGCTTTAATCTTAGAGCCCAATATTTTCTCTACTTCTAATGCCATATTCTGTACGGCTTTACCAGTACCGACAACATAAACATTTTTTTTTATTATATCAAATTGTTTCCCCGATACAGTTAGTTGTTGTTTAACTTCACAATAGGATAAATGTTTTCTTATTAAGTTTTCTGGTAATACAGCATGAACACTAGATTTAAATATTTGAAGAATGTCGAATACTATTGATTTGGACATATTTAAATCGTATAATTGTTTATTTGTAAAAAAAAAATATTTAACCTGCTTGAAGGTTAAACGGACTACACGCAAAACAGTGTAGAATGTCATGAACGAGTGATAAGATAATAGCCACTTTTGTTTATTTTAAAAATATACATGATAGGCACGTATTAGCGAATTTATAAATATTTAACACTCAAGGTTGGTACTATCTTCATATATCATGAATGCGTATATTTATTATCGAGTAGGGTTTACAATATGTAAAGATGATTAAAAATGGTTTTCAATTCAAATTTGTGACAAAATACTTCTGAAAAACTATGTGATATATTTTGTTAAATATATTTATTTTTACCAGTAAAACTTAATTCAATTAAATTTGTTCTATTTCGTATTTATATAAATGTACTCTGTGTGTACGATGTTCAAATAACCTATCAATTCATGTATAAAAAAAATAAACTGTCAGTGTCATAAACCGCGGGAAATTTAAATCTGGTAGAGATCGAACCCAGATCTTCAGTGTTTATAAATAAATGTTATTAAAAGGGATGAGATATTAATTCTATTCAAATGAGAATAAAGTACTTGATTTTTTGTTCATGCAATATTATTGTTGTTCAATGTAGCCGTATTATGAAAATAAAGTGTAATAATCGTTACATGAACATGTCTCAACAGGTCCCTGGTTTTGAAATCCTTATTACCATATTTTTCTATTTTAGGGTGCAACAACTTAGGGGAAAGACAATAATTTGGAGAAAGTAAGTTAAATAATATTTAGAACACCAGTATTGCATAGTTACTTAATACCTCAAATGGAAAACCCCATTTGTTTTTCCCATTCTTTTATAAATAAACAAAATGTGCGATCAATTGAAAATGTATTAAAGTGGAAGTTATTGAAGAAATCAAGCCAGGAAGAATTTCTTCTTCATGTTTTAGAAGATAAATTATTAGTGAGTGAAATACCAAGAGAATTTTCAGATATTTTTATACTTCTAAAAACCAATATAATTAATAATTGTAAAGAGGACTTTAAAAACTTTTTCATCCAGAATGAATCAAGTAAACATTTCAATATGGTACCAGTGAATAAGGAGCAAATTTTTACAGGCTGTTGGAAGGCTTTATATACAATTTTTCCTAATCAACTGTTTGGAAACTGCTGTAATATTAAAATATTAAAAGATTTAGTACAAGTTGTTGTGTTAAGTATGAAGAACCAACATATATGTTTACCTAAATTTATATACAATTGGGACATGAAAATTCATCCATGGAACTCTTTACCAACTGCAATAGTGAATAAGGTTTTAACCAAGACAATAATTTGGGTATTAAGTAATGTTCTTCCAGCAGTAATATGCCTGAACTTCTTCGTTACAAGCTGCAAAATAGATGTAAATGAGAATAAACTGCATTTTTTCTGGAAAAACCAGTGGCAAAGTTTTTATGATAAAAGTATGTCAGATATGATAACTGCCAAAGTATTAAGCAGATATGAACCAAAATGCTTGGGAAAACAAATAAAAATTAAATATAGCCCGCAGGAAAGGCTTCACATAAAAATTTCCCAGCGAGAAATACCAAAATTGCATTTAGTTTTGAAACCTAATAATAATTATAGACCTATTGTGAGGTACAAGAATGATGTCTTGACTTCGGGAGAGAAATTCAAAATAAAAGAAAGATTGAACTTTTTGAAACTTATAAATGGCCAACCAGGGCGTAAAATAGAAATGAAATTTGCTTCGTTTTATTCAGCTTGGGTGAAACTTAATAAGCCAAAACTCTACTTTGTGAAAACAGACCTGACTAATGCATTTGGATCAATAAATAGAGAAAAACTAATGAAGATTCTAGCTGAGAGAAATTTGGAATTTCAGAAAACACAGCAACCTCTTCATTTGAGGAAGAAATATGCACAGATCTACAGAGAAATTATAATTGAGTTACGGAAACATTTGCTTGTTAGAGCAGGCTCAACAGTATATGAATGGAAAGAAGGATTGGTGCAAGGGTACAAATACTCTCCGGCTCTTTCAGAGCTGTATTACACACGCATGGATGAGATTTATTTCACAGAACATTTAAAGAAGGATGAGAATCAGCTAAAGTTATTTGTAAGAGTTGTTGATGATTATTTATATGTAACAGATTCACTTGATGATGCTATATTGTTTTTAACTGCTCTGTCCAATTATAGAAATGTTAATTATGAGAAAACTGTGGCGAATTTTACACATTCAATGGTTAAATTCAGTGAAGAAATTACCTTTTTAGGATACACTTATAATACAAAGACTCTGGAAGTGTGTAGAGCCAGCTATGTATATACAGGGCAAATGTGTTACAAAATTACTTTTTCTAGTGCAATATTAGATATCAATAAATTTCTGGAAAATCGAATTGGTCAGTCAGGGATTCAAATTAATTCCCACCTATTTAATTTTCATTATAATAATGAAGAGCTAATATGGAAACATATTTTTTTAACTTTATGTCTATCCGCCAATAAATTCTGTACTATTTTAAGTATTCTTTGCAATAAGAGTGAAATGCCGAAATATTTGGATCTTTATAAGAAAAGGGTAACTGTCAAACTTTGTAATACTATGATTGAAACATTGAGGAAGAGCGCCAGAGAAATGTTCTTTGTGTATTGTATCAACCATTTTCGATACTTGTCATTTAAGGCGTTGAGTTTATGTGCAAAAGGGGCACCAAAATGTCATGGGCTGATCCCAATAGTAAATATAGAGTTGTGTAAAACAAATTGTATTTTTGGCAAATTTAGAGACCATGCAAGCAGGATTGATACACATGGAAAGATCCTTGTGCCAGCTGTAAAGGAAATTTGTCGCAGGACAGATCTTAGAAAAATCATGAAACAATTTGAGTCATTACCAGATGGATTTGCATGCTATAATCATAAAACTTTATATACATAGTATTATATGGAATAGGAAATCACGTAATAAAACGAACGTAATGAAATGTATCATGTATTTTATTTTCGGTGTACTGTATAATATCAGTCATGAGATTCATAAAAAATAAGTTTTAAAACAATAAGATAGACAACCATAGATTCTTAAAACTATTTAAGAGTAAATAAAAACTGAAAAAATAAATGAATAATCAGATGGCGCAATATACCAAATTGAGTCAAATATTATAATATATAACATTGTAAACAAGTAAAATTATTATATGGAATGTATAAAAAATAAAAATTAGTCAGGTATTAAAAGCTGCTTTCAAATACATTAAGTTTTTAAATGGACGGAATATGGTTTCAATTTAAATAACATTGTAAACAAGTAAAATTATTATATGGAATGTATAAAATATATAATTAGTCAGGTAAAAGCTGCTCTCAAATACATTAAGTTTTTAAATGGACGGAATATGGTTTCAATTCAACTTATTATTCTAGACATTTGTTATTTTTAACTTCTAAATGTGTTTTTATCCGAAGGACTAAAACTCCTTATTAAAAACTTCTATCTTACTAAAGCTACTAAAAATAGAGTCACTGCGATTAAAAATAAAAATTAGTCAGGTATTAATAGCTGCTCTCAAATACATTAAGTTTTTAAATGGATGGAATATGGTTTCAATTCAACTTATTAGACATTCGTTATTTTTAACTCCTAAATGTGTTTTTATCCGAAGAACTAAAACTCCTTATTAAAAACTTCTATCTTACTAAAGCTACTAAAAATAGAGTCACTGCGATTAAGCATCCTATAACACCATTTTTGTGTGCATATGATAGAAAGTCTGGGTCGGATGCGATGTAGTATAAAGCTTGTGGCGCGTCACACGATACTATACGAGCGGCTCTGGGCAGCGCTTTCCCGGCGATTATTTCAGCGGACCGCATAGCGTGTGACAGGGGCTTTAGGCGGACTGCGTCATCGCTGAATATCAGATCAGAGTACGGAGGTTGCGAGTAGAACATGCTGAAGCTGTGGAACAATTAGCGACTTTAGATACATAATCGTATCAAATTATTTAAGACAAAAAAAGTTGTTAAATTATTTTTTTCCGTGCTGCTCACAATATTTTGAAAGTCACACCTATTTCCAGCGTGATATTTTGCGTTTCGATAGAAGGGTGTGGTTGCCGGCACACTTTCACATGAGGCGACCATCGTAGTCCTCGGGAGCAACGCATCTGTGTTTGACTTCACATGGTATCCATGTTCTGTGTGAAGTTGATTACAGATGTCCATGGGCGGCAGTGACCACTTACCATCAGGTGGACTGCATGCTCGTTTGCTACTTCAGTCAGATAAAAAAAATCTCTTGTAAGGCCTGCTTTTTTCTACCAAGATACAGTAACGAAAACACAAGTCATTAAGTCAGTAGGTAAAAAGGTTGTGAAATCATGTCAATCTAAATGAAGTCCTTCATTACCATGGACTGTATGGTCGAGAATGAAAATTTAAATATGCAATATATATTGCAATCCATGGGCGAAGACGTCGATAACGTTTATTTCGAATAATTGTTATAAACTCATACTAATGGCACGATAAAATTTACACCTCATTGACAATAGAAAATATTTCTTCGATATCTCTAATTTGTAATATAAATTACCTGAATTCGTCAGAAGTGGTTGTTCCATAAAACTGTTGAGCATAAACCATGAGGTTGGAGTATGTGTCCAGCTCTGTGTGATTAGGCCTGCCCATGAGCACGGACCCAGGTACTTTGCCCAAGTTACAGGTTTTGTACTCGTGCATTTTCGCTCGGGTTCCTGTAACAAAAGATTTTTTTGTATTTTCATTGGTAGTGTTGATCTATTTTTATTGATCATATCAGGATATGTGAAAAACCTGAGTTATCATCATATTATTAGTTATAAACTCGTTCGTGTAAAGTAGTCCTCATGTCCTTGTCTGATAATGTAAGTCTTTCGTGTATCGAGCGCACGTCCCCCGTATATAGAGTGCACGTTACCTGTCGTATATCAAACGCCAGTCCCCCGCGTATCGAGCGTCAGTCCTTTGTATATCTCGCGTCAGTCCCCTTGTGTCGCAGGCTGTGCAGCGTAGCGCGCCCAGCGGACCGTGGTAGTGTCTCTAGTGTATCGAGCGTCAGTCCCCTGTGTATCGAGCGTCATTCCCCTGTGTATCTCGCGTCACTGCCCTGTGTATCTCGCGTCACTGCCCTGTGTATCTCGCGTCTGTCCCCTGTGTATCCCACGTCAGTCCCCTGTGTATCTTGCGTCAGTTCCCTGTGTATCTCGCGTCAGTGCCCTGTGTATCCCACGTCAGTCCCCTGTGTATCTTGCGTCGGTTCCCTGTGTATCTCGCGTCAGTGCCCTGTGTATCTCGCGTCAGTCCCCTGTGTATCTCGCGTCAGTGCCCTGTGTATCTCGCGTCAGTCCCCTGTGTATCTCGCGTCAGTCCCCTGTGTATCTCGCGTCAGTGCCCTGTGTATCTCACGTCGGTCCCCTGTACATCCCGCGTCAGTCCCCCTCACCGTCCGGGCAGAGCAGCTGCAGGTCGTCGGGCAGCAGGTCGCGCGCCCACCACTCGCGGCGGCGGCCGGCGGCGGCGGCGGCGGGCGTGGTGTGCCGCGCGAAGGCCACGTCGCCGCCGCCCTCCACCATGCAGCGCAGCGCCCCCAGCGGCCCGTAGTAGTCCTCGCTCGCGTCGCGACGGCAGCGTCTGGGAAATGTATTGTTGTTAGGTACGCATCTTTTTCCCGCCGAGAAATGGAATACGGCTACGGTACCCCCTGGCAGTCGTCAAAGTCGACAAAAAAAAAGCCAATACTGCTGATAGATCTGGTTTGTTACTATGGTTACAGTGGCCTTCTCATACACATTAGAATCTTGTTACTGTATCCGTTTGGTTACAGTTACTGCTCGCAAAATGAGTACGCTCGGTGATATGGTTCGGGCGACGCCATGAGCCCGAACATAGAACCTCGTTACTGTATCACGCAAGTTACGGTTACGGCTCGCTAATGAGTACCCGGCTTAAGGTTGCGGGCGGCAAGCGGAAGCTCGAGCCGCCCAGCCAACAACCCCGAGTAGGACGCCGTTATGTGTGGCTGCAAGTCGTCGTAGACACCGTAAAGTGCGGAGGAACAGTTACATGTCCCCCAAGAGATGATCCACCCAGGTTTTAATTAAGGAGGAGTGACAATCCGACATAACCCGCAGTAACCTATACGAATTACTATTAATAATTACGAGTTGGAAGATAAAACTATGTGATTAAAAGTAGTAAATCGTCGCCATATTTAAAGCAAAAATTATTGTACATACATTGTGAAGTGTGAAATCAGGAAGGCCAGAAGTCTTCATTACTGTCCATTCTTGAAGATTTCAAGTAAAACACAGGAGTAAACCACTTCGATTTATTCACAGTTTAGGAGGTCCGATCGCTTCGACGGTTAAAACAAGAATCTTTTTCTACCGACAGGCGCTCGCCTTTTTAAAACAATGTTTGGTGAGGTGACAATAATAAAATTTATGTAGGGTAAAATTAATTACAATTCTTAAAATCACTAAATATTGCTAATTTAATAAACAAACAATTTTCGATCTTTAAACTAACTAAAATAATTATTTTCGGCGACGTGTTTTTCATAAATACTTGAATCCGTTCCCTCAAATCAGAATCTATTCATGAGTCTATTTATTAAAAAACCAGAACTCATTTAAAACACTGATCAACTTTCGCAAACCAAAACACACGCTTTCTACACTCATAGCGCCACACCAGGATTTTCTCCTGTGTCGTGGGTACCATGGACACACACAAGACGAATACACAAACACCCAGACCCAGAACATGAATCTAAACTCATCATTTAGATACCTGTCTGACCGGGAATCGAACCCAGAACTCATCAGCGCGACAGACATTCATCATCAAAACAACATTAATTTACCTGAAAGAGGATCCATGGCAGAGATGGCACAAATTATCGTGTGGCACGGTCCCAGAGTCCACGTACTCAGTGCTCAGCGCGCCGGGCGCGCACGACTTCGTGAAGTACTGCGCCGCTGCGTGCGCGCCGTCGCAACCGTACGGACTGAGAATATATAACTTACTGTTATTTTAGAAGTGGTCCTTTAATTGAAATGGTAATCAAAGAGAAGTATTCGTGTAACGATTTATTGTAACATAAACAGTAACTTTCCGCTGCGTACGCGCCGTCACAACCGTACGGACTTTATATCGGGCTATAGCACACTTATTCGTATATATCGTTCCATCGATTGCCATGTATCGATTGCAATATATATCATAACTTACTGTTATTTTAGAATTCTTTAATTGAAATGGTAATGAAAGAGAAGTATTCGTGTGACGATTTATTGTAACATAAACAGTAACGTTGTAGCGCTACGATACAGTAAATCAATATTTAATTGTTACCAATTTTTTGTTATTAACAGACTTCTTTCATTATATGATCAATATTAACTTTCTAATCAGATTTTTGTTACTAACAACATATTCTATTTAAAGGGTGCCATAATTATTTGTCTTTGGCTTCGATGTTTTAGGCTATTTGCTCATTTATTTAAACTAGTCACCCGTAGCATCGGCCGAAATTCGACCGTAATTTAAATTAAAAAACTAAACTTCATATTGTCCAAATTAGTACGAATATTTCTCTAATTCAAATCAAATGTCATCTGACATTCTTGACGTTGTGTCTTTTCATAGTAAGACATTGAATGTTCTATTTCATTTACTAAGTACATATGTGTTTATGACAAATGCAAGGCAGTGTGTGTAATGTGTTTTTAGTTGATTTTATGTATGAAAAATGCATTATTTGAAAAAAAAATAACATTCTGCACTCCTTCTCTAAGTCCACTATAACCGTGCAAAATTTCATACTAATCCGTCCGCGGCATATTACTTAAAAATCCGTCACAAATTTTTGCTTCACGTACTAATATAATAATGACACTTTCTTGATGACTTATTAAATGCAACCAAACCTTTTCGTTTTTTTTTCATTTATTTAAGTAAATCAGATCTTTGACCATTTATTCCGGTTAAAAACTATCAAATCCCGAGTTGAATCAGGGCTCTTTGCAGGCCAGTATCTTGCTTGAAACCTCATGCAAGCAAAACGATTAATGGATAAGAATGTATCTATAATTAAAGCACAGGGTGTCCTATAATTTTCTTAAATATATACAATAAACTAAATGAATTAAAGTACGCTTTACGCTTTCTACCCTCATAGCCCCACACTAGGATTTTCTCCTGTGTCGTGGGTACTATGGACACGCACAAGACAAATACACAAACACCCAGACTCAGAACATGAATCTAAACTCATCATTCAGATACCTGGCCGGGAATCGATCCCGGGATCCGTTGCGCGTCAGACCGGTATGGTAACCGCTCCGCCACGCGGGTCGTCAAAGACAACATATCTACAACATAAACGTTATATGATTTTGGGTCACTTACCGAATCCACCCATTAGATATGAGATACGCCAACGGATAGACCCATCCAGCCGCCTTCCCAATGCCCGTATGACAAGTATTCTTGCCACGGAGGTACGTCAAATCTGTGTCCTTGTCTTGTTCCTTCGCTATCGCCACTGCGTAGTACCAGTTGTCACCGCTCGTGTACACCTAAAGATAGTTATTTATTAATTTCCAATATTAGATAGCACATTTTAATGACATGTGGGGAACAACAATAACTTAAATCAGTGTAACAGTATTATTAAACAGTTGGCTCTGAACACTCAAGCGTTCCACTTGTTCTCTTTATCTCCCGCACACAGTACAAGCTACAGATATAATAAACACATGATTAATAAAAGTTATTAAATTACGTTTTTTAATATCTTAAAGCAATTCAAAATATTTTATTTTAGTGGCTTTGTGTTTACACACGCATGACTCACCTCCGGGGTCAGGAATGTTCCTGACCCCTTTCAACGCTATCCGGTAATGAACATCCAACACCATGTAATGGCGAAGTGTGGGCGGGGGTGGTTCGCCCCGGGCACCACATTTAGACGGGGGCAAAATATTTAGTTCCCTACTAAATATTCTGCGAATAATTCGAACTTTCGAATTATTCGTTCCGAATCGAAAATTAATTACATTTGGCGATCTATTTTTTGGTCGTAAATTCCAGAGAGACAGGTGTCAAGTAGTAAGGTTCGTGACCTTTTTCTTTGTCAAGTAGCATGGTTAGCGAAGCTTTTTTTGCAGACATTTTATTTCAATTAAGTGAGTAGTAAATTCTACTTTAGTGCCGCGTGCTGTGCCCGCGCCAGCACACCAGCGACGGGGCCAGGACCGCCGCTCCACCGCCAGCCGAGCAGCGTGACACTGACCTCCTGCATGAAGGGCACGAGGCGGTGGCGGTAGGCCGCGTGCAGCATGTCGGCGGCGTCGAGCAGCGCGAAGTCGCAGCTGCCCTCGGCCACGGCGCGCTCGCAGTGCCGCGTGCTGTGCCCGCGCCAGCACACCAGCGACGGGGTCAGGACCGCCGCTCCACCGCCAGCCGAGCAGCGTGACACTGACCTCCTGCATGAAGGGCACGAGGCGGTGGCGGTAGGCCGCGTGCAGCATGTCGGCGGCGTCGAGCAGCGCGAAGTCGCAGCTGCCCTCGGCCACGGCGCGCTCGCAGTGCCGCGTGCTGTGCCCGCGCCAGCACACCAGCGACGGGGTCAGGACCGCCGCTCCACCGCCAGCCGAGCAGCGTGACACTGACCTCCTGCATGAAGGGCACGAGGCGGTGGCGGTAGGCCGCGTGCAGCATGTCGGCGGCGTCGAGCAGCGCGAAGTCGCAGCTGCCCTCGGCCACGGCGCGCTCGCAGTGCCGCGTGCTGTGCCCGCGCCAGCACACCAGCGACGGGGTCAGGACCGCCGCTCCACCGCCAGCCGAGCAGCGTGACACTGACCTCCTGCATGAAGGGCACGAGGCGGTGGCGGTAGGCCGCGTGCAGCATGTCGGCGGCGTCGAGCAGCGCGAAGTCGCAGCTGCCCTCGGCCACGGCGCGCTCGCAGTGCCGCGTGCTGTGCCCGCGCCAGCACACCAGCGACGGGGTCAGGACCGCCGCTCCACCGCCAGCCGAGCAGCGTGACACTGACCTCCTGCATGAAGGGCACGAGGCGGTGGCGGTAGGCCGCGTGCAGCATGTCGGCGGCGTCGAGCAGCGCGAAGTCGCAGCTGCCCTCGGCCACGGCGCGCTCGCAGTGCCGCGTGCTGTGCCCGCGCCAGCACACCAGCGACGGGGTCAGGACCGCCGCTCCACCGCCAGCCGAGCAGCGTGACACTGACCTCCTGCATGAAGGGCACGAGGCGGTGGCGGTAGGCCGCGTGCAGCATGTCGGCGGCGTCGAGCAGCGCGAAGTCGCAGCTGCCCTCGGCCACGGCGCGCTCGCAGTGCCGCGTGCTGTGCCCGCGCCAGCACACCAGCGACGGGGTCAGGACCGCCGCTCCACCGCCAGCCGAGCAGCGTGACACTGACCTCCTGCATGAAGGGCACGAGGCGGTGGCGGTAGGCCGCGTGCAGCATGTCGGCGGCGTCGAGCAGCGCGAAGTCGCAGCTGCCCTCGGCCACGGCGCGCTCGCAGTGCCGCGTGCTGTGCCCGCGCCAGCACACCAGCGACGGGGTCAGGACCGCCGCTCCACCGCCAGCCGAGCAGCGTGACACTGACCTCCTGCATGAAGGGCACGAGGCGGTGGCGGTAGGCCGCGTGCAGCATGTCGGCGGCGTCGAGCAGCGCGAAGTCGCAGCTGCCCTCGGCCACGGCGCGCTCGCAGTGCCGCGTGCTGTGCCCGCGCCAGCACACCAGCGACGGGGTCAGGAACGCCGCTTTCAACGCCACCTAGTAGCGAACATTCTATCAAACATTTGTCAGAGCGGCGACATCCCGAGACTCATCAAGAGATGGCGCCACTTGTGCCACCTGTTGACGGACGTCCAATTAAAAACGTGTTGGAGCGGCGACCTTCCGAGACTCATCGAGAGATGGCGCTACTTGTATTCTGAATCACGCTATCGAAGTTTACTCAGTATGTGTATGGATACCAGATTGTAGAACCAGTGTACACCAGGTAGTAGAACCAGTGTAGTTCGAACGGAAAGGTACCACTGCCTTACCTGTTTCTTTCGTGAAGTTCTTGCCTTTCGGTGGAAGGGTGTGGTTGCCGGTCCACAATATGAGGCGACTAGTATGGTCACCTCAGGAGCAGCGACACATCTGTGATCGACTTTACTTGCGCTTGGTCCTTCGAGCTTGCGACAGGACCGCGCGACGGTCTCACTGACCTCACCGGAGGTCCGGTTGCCAGCGCGCGACGAAAACGCAGTGTAGGCGTATGCTCAATTTATTCGCATTGTGCCTATTTTTCATTCAAACATTATAACGATCGCATTAAAACGGCTTTTTATTCTATTCAAACGAACATACCAAGCATCATCACAGAGTCTCAACAATTTTGGTCCTTCGAGCATATATGAAATGGCTTTGCATCTTCTACCTGATGTAACATGACCTTGGTATGTACCAATAAGGTACGTCAAAGACTTGTAGTAACATAGAAAATAGTTATTTAAAGTTGTAGAAAAGATTTCACCTACCCTCATCTTAACACACTTGTCCATCTCGGGATCGCTAGTGACACACAACACTGCCCTTTTTACCGGACAGTCCCGAATACCGAGCACCGCTTGTTCCGCTTGGTCACCCACGAACTTGTTGTTCAGTATGTGCTTAGCTGCTTGGTTTTCTTCCGATAGTACTGTGAAGTTTATTGTTGCGTCCTGTAGGAAAGAAATTCATACATATATGAACGAATCCATATTATTTATTGTTTACGTTTGAAGACATATCATCAATTTTTTTTATGGGAAAACTTTCAAAAGGTTCTTGGTGCCATTGAGGTGACACTGGGTAATGTGGATCTCCAATAGATGGCAACTAAAGATCTGTGGACGGCTTACCTCTCTTTGCTATGGCCTATGCCCGAGAGAGATTAATCTGACATGTTGGAGAGGGGACAATGCATTACATTTTTTTAGCTTTATAATAGCAGCCATAAGTGCTTCCGTATGGTTTTTGTGTAGTTAAGTGCATTTATATGAGACATTTAAAGTTAGTCTTTAAGGTTAGCAAATAATCTATAGCCAACTTTAAGTGTGACTTCTATCTAGGGTTTGTTCTTTTGTTGTCCTATAAAAAAATAAGAAAAACTACCACCGACCTTCATTATTGCAATAGTTTTTAATAGATACAATTTATACGATCGAGCAAAATATGTGCTATACAACATATATTAAGCTTGAAGTATTTACTCTAATTTATTTGTCATTTATTTACCTGGAGTAATAAATCTGTTGTGCCATTAGATCTAAAGAGATGAAAAGGCAATTCAATTGGTTGGCCTGTTGCGTCCAATCTTGGCTTGAATGTTGGCATTTGTTCCCTGAAATTATTAAAATGTATATAAAAATTATAGTAAAATTATCATAATGCTATTGAGAAAATCTAAATAAACATCATAAATATGCATAAGTAAATGTGGTCATTATTGTAACATTCCTCAAAATTTTATAAATGTTACTAGGATTTAAAAATATTTACTAGTATCACTAATAGCATAAATCAATGTCGCTTTGCGCTGTATGTCCCTATGTATGCTTAGATATTTAAAACTACGCTAAGTATTTATATAGAGTGATTCAAGAGGAAGGTTTTTATTTATAATACATGTTTAATATAATGGAGGAACATTGATAATTTTTGATTTTTGACTTTTAGGCGGAACGAAGTTCGCCGAGTCAACTACTTGCACATAATCAGGACACCTAAAACAGATGAAATGTAAAAAAAAAACATATCTTAATATTTTTTAAAATATTGAAACATTATACGACATCCACATCCATTTAAAAGGAGCCGTTGTTATTGTATGATGTAAGTAAAATTATTATTGTTATTGTGAAAATCTTCCATATAAATTTATAAGAGGCCCATAGTATAATTCATAATTCTTTATTGCATAAATATGGATTACATAGTATGTTGCACAATTATTAGAGTTCAATCATATTTCACCGGTTAAGGTATGCAATTTTGGGTTCTTACAGAAATATTTTATGGATTTGATTTAATATTGTAATTAAATATCATTAAATTAATTACATAACCAATAAATATACAAATAATTCATAATCATGTCAAATAATTGAGTAGCGAAATAAGAGTTATGTCAAGTCAAGATATCTAATGAAATGTCAATCGTAATTATAAAAAGCTACATACCTATTTAAATCGGTTTCCTCGGCTCTCTCTCTGTTAAAATTAAACTGATTCTGTCTAAACGCATCATACGGGTAACGAGACGCCTCGGTGGTTGACGTAGTGAACAAGTTGCCGTAACCGTCTCTAGCTTGATAACCAACTGTTCGGTTCGAAATCCTATTCGATGGGTTCGGGTCGCCGTACAATTCCACTGCTTTTATTATGAGGTTCTGATATCTGTAAAGGCGAATACGAAAAATCATATTGCATAAAAAATTGTAGCGAATTGAGTCAAGTAGGTATATACATATAAAAAGTACAAGGTAAACATATTCAAAGCTTCTACATATTGTAACTTTAACTAAATCAAAGGGAGAAGCAATTAAAGTTGGTAGAACAATGGTACGACTAGGGAGGTACTACTGCCACACCAATTTCTAGCATGATGTTGTTCTTGCATTTCAAAGAAAGGGTGTCGTGGCCGGCACACTTTAACATGGGGCGATCGTCTTAGTCCTCGGGAGTAACAACGCATCTGTGATTGACTTCAGATAAAACCTATGTTCTATACGAAGTTGCTTACATATGTTTATGAGAGCAATGACCACTTACCATCAGGTGGACTGCATACTCGTTTGGTAATTCATTATTATAAAAAAAAGTCCTCGGGAGTTGCAACTTATCCGTAGTTGACTCGAGATAGAATCACTGTTCTATACGAAGTTGCTTACAGATGTTTATGAGAGCAATGACCACTTACCATCAGGTGGACTGCATACTCGTTTGATAATTCATTATTATAAAAAAAGTCCTCGGGAGTTGCAACTTATCCGTAGTTGACTTCAAATAGAACCACTGTTCTATACGAAGTTACTTACAGATGTTTATGGGCGGCAATGATCACGTGGACTTCATGCTTGTTTGCTACTACAGCTTATTAAAAAAGAAAATCACGTGTTTTTTCTTTAGAAGGTGGTAGAACCAGTGTAGTTCGACCAAGGAAGTACCACCGCCACACCTATTTCTAGCGTGAAGTAGTTCTTGCGTTTCGATGGAAGGGTGTGGTTGCCGGCACACTTTTATATGAGGCAAACATCTTAGTTCTCGAGAGTAGCAAAGCATCTGTGATTGACTTCATATAGAATCCATGTTCTGTATGAAGTTGATTACAGATGTCCATGAGCGGCAGTGACCACTTACCATCACGTGGACTGCATGCTCGTTTGCTACTTCATTATTATAAAAAAAGGCCTCGGGAGTTGCAATTTACCCGTAGCTGACTTTAGACAGAACCACTGTTCTATATAAATAGCTTACAGATGTTTATGAGCGGCAATGACCACTTACCATCACGTGGACTTCATGCTTGTTTGCTACTACAGCATAATAAAGAAAAAACAAAAAAAAAATGTGTGCGTGTACTAGCGTACACTCGTAAGAAGTGAAACTTCTTTATGACGTTATTTTTCAAAAAATAATTTACTATATGCAACTTTACAGAAATTGGTTAAATAAAGTTAAATTAGATAAAGTTTAATAAAAGGCTTTTATTAAACTTTATCTCATAATCTAATCTATAATAATCTATCTAATATCAAGCGTGGTAGGGATAAGAAAAAGATGGCGCGTAACGAAAAAATGTTACACTAAATTTTTTTCCAACCCCGATAAAGAAGTTTCATTTCACTTCAACAACCCCGATAAAGAAGTTTCACTTCAAAAGAAAAAAAAAATAGAACAAAAAAAACACGTTTTTTTTCTAGCAGGTCCTTGAGTAGTCCATATAAACTCACTTGGTCCTCTGGGCCACGGTAGCCGCACTGCTGGTGACGACGGCGTCGGCGGGCACGCGCCCCCAGTTGCAGCGCTCCCACTGCGTCACCGCCGCGCGGGACCCGTCGCGGCAGATCAACTCGAAGTTGTCCTCTGTTACACCTCCTGTTCATAAAACATTAACTAATAAGATCTATAATTTGTAATACGACGCGTGGCGGAGCGGTTACCGTACCGGTCTGACGTACAACGGGTCCCGGGTTCAATTCCCGGCCAGACAGGTTTAGAATTTTAAATTTATGTTTTGGGTCTGGGTGTTTGTGTATGTCCATGGTACCCACGACACAGGAGAAAATCCTAGTGTGGGGCTATGAGTGTAGAAAGCGTGTGTGTGTGTATCATATACAAACGCTTTTTTAAATGTATGCCCCCGTTAGTCCGAATTATTCAGATTTCGAAATTTATCAACAACAAAATTAAATAGATCTTCCGTTTAAAACATTTTTCATTTCTCCCTTGTGTTAAGGTGTAATCCGTACCCGCCTAAACCTCCCCTTATATACCTCAAGAACATACCTAAAATCTTCTGAGACAGCAGCGCATGTTGTATCGTAGTATCACGAACGAAGGCGATCTCGCCTGTGCCGTTGGCGACTAAACATTTTAGCGCCCCTTCGTACCCCGCGTAAGGATCTGCCAGGGTACAACGTACACCTGCCCCACCGGAACAGAGCTTGCATAATCTGGTGATAAGTAAATGTGATTAAACACGTCGAATTACATAGATACATTATGTTTTGAAACCATGATAAAATTGTTTATGACCTGAATAAGCAGCAATCCATATTAGTCCATACTAATATTATAAATGTGAAAGTGTGTTTGTTTGTTCCTCTTGCACGTCGCCACATAGCTGTTATATGGTATGGTTTATATGCTGGGAGGTAGTTAGGAGGACGGAGAGTGACATAGGCTACTTTTTACCGCGCTCTCTAATTTCCATGAGAAATGAATCCAATCATTCCAATGAATATCGATGTTTTGTCAGTTGATATATATTTACTAGTTCCAGACTACTAAATATATATCAGGTAAACTAAATTACAATTCTAAAAATGACTAAATATTGCTAATTTAATAAACAAACAATTTTCGATTTTTAGACTAACTAAAATAATTATTTTCGATGACGTGTTTTTCATAAATACGCGGTGCAGCGCCGACATCCCGTCTGTATGTCCTCTATAGAATCGTAAACTGTTCATTACATCTCGATTCATAATATCGATGTTTTGTTAGTTGATATATATTTAGTAGTTCCAGACATTGTTAATTAATGGTGTTTGTAAAATTCACTTGCAAGTTCTGGATCACTTGAAATCACTCACTGAAAAACTTGGTATTTTAACTACACTGCAGTTAACCTTCTATTATTTTAAATTTATAAAAAGACAAATAATATTGCTTAATTCTATGAGCTTTGCAAATTATTGTTTGTGATGTGTTATTACACAATCAAAGCATTGATATGATGTGAAGCATCTTTACCTCTGTACTGTCTTTTTATATTTTTATTTTTAGAATATATGTAAGGTTTGGAATTTAGTGCAGGTCTAAAAAAACAATATAAAGTTGATAATTAGCGACATACACATTTAAACTAATTACTTACTGATCAGAATTATCACCAATGGGGTTGTACATATCCTTCAAGGAGTTTGGTGCGCAGGATTCACCAAAGTACTCTATGGTTGACTTGACATGATTGTTGCAGTCTGTTATCTTAAGACCTCCTTCTCGCATCAACTGCAATATTTAAGGAAAAATTAATTGCTATTCAACCATTTTGTTGCTAGCCATCAAGCAGCTCATTCTAGGGAATTAATGATAATAGGACCATATAATTATGGTCCTAAAATATTTGTAAAAAATGGTCCTTTTGTAATCAAAAGGACCATTTTTTACAAATATTTTATAATATACTCTTGTAATGAAGTTTTTATTCATATTTCACTCGCCTGTATAAACACACAAAATAAATTGAGCGGTATTTTTATATAAGAGAGGTAAAGTGACCTATTTTGGCCTCAAAGGTATTGAGGGTCTTCTTTACATCAAAACGCTTTCTATGTAACAAAGTAGAAAAACTTTAGCTGGCGTTAACAGTTCTAGCTTTATATATATTCACAAAATACATCAAAATTTACTAACAGTATGTATAGGCATAACCCATCCAGCTAATGACCCAACACCAGGGAAGCAGGCTCTTGCTCCTCGAAGACCATGCAAGCCCATGCCTGGTTGCACGGATGGTAGACCTCCTTTGTTCACCACTGCCACTGCATATTGGTAGGGCTCTCCTCGACCATACAACTGGAACATAAGGTCCATTGATAATGTAATATTTCATTTTTATATCATCATTTTTAGGTTTAAATTTATCTAAATCGACTTTTCATTCTTTTCTTTTTATCTAACTAAAGTAGCAAGCAAGCGTGGCCATGCAGTCCACCTGACGTCTATAATTGACTTCATACAGAACATGGGTTCCATCCGAAGTCTATCAAAGATGTGTTGCTACTCCCGAGGACTATGATGATCGCCTCATGTGAAAGTGTGGCGACAACCACACCCTTCCATCGAAACGCAAGAAATCTTACACGATAGAAATAGGTGTGGCGGTAGTAGTTCCCTGGTCGAACTACACTGGTTTTCACCACCTTCAAGTGACTGAAATATTGACTTTAGTAATGAACTTTATATTAACAAGGAGTCTACAGATCACAGATATGCGCTGTCACTACTGAGGCCTAGCATAGTGGCCAAACAAGTATGATAGCAAGCAATAGCAAGCTTCCCAGTCAATAATGTAGTTAAATTATTGACTGAGAACATGTACTGCTTTGCTCTACAAATATGTGTAGCAGTGGAATCTCCCCAATTAAAACATACTGGTTTTGCCACCAAGTAAAAATCATGACTAATGAGAACATGAGAGCCTAGTAGTATTGTGTTCTCATATCTGTGCCTTCAGTATTCAAATTCCAGATGTACACCCCACATTTATCAAGATGTCTTTTAGCAATCTTAGAAAATAGTTATAATGTCCTTTAACAGTAAATAATTACAACAAAACATACATTATCTGAAGACAAAATTTCAACGAAAATAAACTATACTCGGGGCAAATTCAATCTGTAATAAACGTAAACAAATCATAGAAATCCCTATGTAGGGTTATCACCAACTTGCACGAATTTGTACACAAATGCATTTTATATGCATTAAATTTTCACGAAGTAATTTAATTAAGGTGAAATATTACCTAATATTGACGAACTACAAGATGTATTATCTTGGAGTTCGTCAATATTAGCTAAAACCAGTCAAACAAGATTTATTTACCATTATCGTCATTGTTTAACTAATGATGTTACAACCTTAATTCCATTAGGGGTTTGCAACCTAGTATAAGTTACAGATGAAGGTTAATAATAGGTAAAAGACGGCTGATAAAACAACAAAAAGTTGCATTCCCCTGCCTGTCAGTGGTTGCTAGGCTTGTTATTAAACATTCCATATAGTATATGTTCAGTTACCTCTTGTAGGATTGGAACGAGTGAATGATATCTCCCAGCAACATACACTTCACCAGCATCTAAGGCTAGCAATGAAGCTTCACCCCTGTCCACCCAGTTCATACATTCCTCAGTGTCAAATGCCTGTAACAAAATTTATTTATGGCCATTTAGTCACTGTTTTTACAAGCATTAATTTATGTTGCTTTGTTAATTTGTACGTATGTGCAATGTGCATCTGTTTATCAAACAAGCCTAAAAGCTCACAATCAATGTCTAGGGTTCTTTTAATAGATCTTCATTGAAATCCATATTATGCAAATGGTTATCTATATAAACATACCTATTTTTATAAAAATTGAAGTGTAACATTTGATAAACTGGGCTCTTAAGTTTCCTCCTTCGTCTTAAAACAGATTCAATCTCTAAATATACTTACCATGTATCTATCAAATTAATAACATTTAAGTGAATCAATGATTTTAAATGAAACAAACATTATGGTTAACAAATGTAATATATATTCTTAACTTTTTCATAGACTATTCATATAAAGATAACAGCAAAATGAGTAGGTCTTTTGTACTTACCCTTTTACATTGTAGTTCCATGTAATCCTTTCCAAACAAACCCTTATCCTGCTCAGTGGTTCTAGCCAGTTTCTCACATTTCTCTTGTTCGGGTATGGATGTGGTGCACCAGGTCACAAAATCAACACCTTCCACCTTAGGCTTAGTGAGAAAACTATTTGATATCCCCTCACTTCCATAGTAGTTTGCCTGGACTGCTACTGGAATGGAATATGTAGTAGTACTCTTTTTTTTGTTCAGTAGCATAGTGTTATATCTATTATTAAATTACTTCACGCTGTTAGGTACATAAGTAATAAATGTATGGAGAATTTAATTGCTCTTATTCTAAATAAAAATGCATTTACTTTTAATAAGTAATTACTTTTTAATAAGTATTTACTTTTTAATAAGTATAGAAGTTTTACAATTTCAGACACACACACAGACAGACAGACAAACAATTAATGTTTCAGAAGAGGATCTCAAACATTGGATATAATGGTGGTCATATTAGAAATCATATAGTAAAGGTGGTATAACCCTTTGTGGATTGATTTCAGAGGAACCACCAAAGCCACATGTTTTTGCCTAATATCAATAGTGTTAAGTGCTTTTGTGGTCTGGTGTGAAAGGTTGGTAAGAGAGATATTCTTATCCAAGGCGTTCTTTCTTTGTGCCCTAGAGACGCTATCCATCTGTGGCCAACCAGTCTACTTATTAACAGACTGATTTTATCAGGGGCTAATTACAAATGTAAATGGACAGCAGAGGCCACTTAGCATTAGATGAACATACTCGTTTGCTTCCTTACTATTAAAGATAAAAAAAGTTTTATTTGGTACATAAACAGTTATTGTATTCATAATGACTCACTGTGATTAATTTTATACTATGGTCAACAAAAATCTTACAGTGTAATTGTAATTCTATTATCCGGTTTAATTTATCCGGTATTAATTTATCCGGTGTAAATATATAATACTTCGAAAACAAATTCAAATCATGCTTTATAGAAACTTCGTAAACTTTACTTTAAAACTTACTTGTATATAACCAAAACGTGTATATAAAATAAAACCCCATGATAAATGATTAATTTGTCATCACAAATAATCCGATACAAAACAATTATGAATACAAAAAAATATAAAATAATACAAGTTTGATTTGGACACACCCGTAAATAGCGTTACAACTTACAAAAGTGACAAATGTCAAACTTAGAGATGGCATTATCAATTTGAATCACTAATAATTCGAGTGCGATTCGATTGCATAATGGGTATGAGATACTTTTACATAAAAGGATCACGAAAAGAAGTAAAATAATGAGAGCGTAGTTCGTTCTTTCTTAACTTCGACGAAATAATTATGTCGGTGATGCGAAGTTTCTCAATTATTTATCAAACTGTATGCATTAGTCACAATAGTCGCAAATAAATTATCATTTAGATGTTTGATGTTAAGGTCAGGAACGATGATCACCATTCGATTGAACCAAAAATCGATTAATTCTATTTATGGACTTTGATATACTAGTGCTGTATGATATTTTACTCTTTGGACTAGTGGTTCAAAAGCAATGGCCGAAACAATAGTTTTCTAATATTTTTTTAAATTTAATACAATCACGTTAATGTAGGAGTAAACAGTATGGGTAAACAGTAAGTAAACAGTATGGTAAACATATGGGTGTTTATTTATGAGATATTTTAAATTTAGAACTTTGTTCACTCAAGTTCCTTTAACGTATAATTTATATAATTTTAAAGGACACAAAATAGATCCATAATTAGTGGACACTTTTCTATAAATCTATTTAATATGATGAACTAAATATATTTATTACAGAAACAATTTTCAGTAAGAAGATTGAGCGTAAACTAAACTTTATTTTGACAATTGAGATTGCAAGTAGCGTCAACTAAGGCATTATACGTCAATGGAATTGTCAATTTGTCAAATATTATCTTGGTTATTTGAGCGTGTTGCGTATAAAATAAATATTGCACGTGTGGTAGTCGAATGAAAGCGACTTCTAGTAAATTCTGAGCGTTTTATAGAAGTAAGTACTCAAAAATATAATAAATTACTCGTTTCATTTTGACTTAATACGTATTGATTATTGATGAGCGTATGTACTATTTGTGTGCTTATTTACGTGCATCAGGTGTTTTGCTTTAGAGCTTTGAAACTAGCCTATTTTCTATATTTACAATAGTCTGTTTACTTTTTAAATTTGGAACATGTTGGCATAGTCACATACATACATAAATATTTATGTCGCATTGTTGTTATCTGTTATTTTAGTACATAGTATCAGCATTTACTATATTTATTCATGTATGATATATGAATGGTAAATAAACAAGCAGAATAGGTCTTGATATTTATGATGCAATGACATTGTAAAGATTAGAATTTAACCCTTTTTATAATAATGTATTTGCACATAATTGCAATTAAATATAGATAATTTTGTCTGTACCTATTTGTACTTTGATTTACTTTTACGATGACGAAGTAAGATAAGTCTTAACAGTAATCAGTTGTAGTTAAAAAGTTATCCATTTTTTCTATTGATACGAATCAGAATTAATGGGGTACGGTGCCTTGTAGGAGCCCTGAAAAAAAATAGTTGAGGGCCCAAATGAAGGGTAAAAATTTATTATAAGTAGTAGTATTCATATATAGTTATTTTTGGTTACTAGTCACCTGTCGCAACGGTCAAAATTAGACCATAATTTAAATTAAAAAAAAACTAAACTTCATATTGTCTAAAGTAGCACCAACATTTTTCTAATTTAAATAAATTGTAATAATTTTCAAGTTATTTGGAACACACCCATTAAAGGTAAAAAGATGTTTATTAACAAAGTTGCATTTAAAAGCAAAAGCGGGAAAAAAATATTAGCATCAACCATAACCATGCATTATTTCATACTCCTCCACCTGCAGCAAGTATCTTAAAAATTAATCACAAGTTTTTGCTTCACATATTAATATCTATATTTTATCGAACAACCAATCAACCAACCAACAAAATCAAATACACCTTTGTTTTAGCAACCTTAAGACGAAAAAAAAGGTAGCCTAATTTGCTATTGCCATCTTGGTGTGTTATCTAGAGGTCCATGTGGCTCGGCAGCTTCATTTATCATTGATATGGCGATAGCTATACTCCTGACCAACAAGCTAAAACCTATGCCTTACTCATGTTCTAAGTTAAAAAAATGGTACTGTGAATAAGTAAACAAAGTCTATATTACCTGTCTTCACTGCATTTATCTTTTCTCCACAAAGATACAGTATCTTTGTTGTTATGAATATATATTATGTGTACCATATTTAAAACTTATTGCAGTTTTATTCGTAAACATTCAGAAAAAGATGTAGTGGAAGCATTACTGTACTTTATCAATAAAGTTCTGTAATCTTTGGTGGTCGCTTCTGTGGCTTATGTAGATCAGAATGAATTCACAAAGTTTGGCAATCGAAAAAGTAGAACATGGTTGGAAGTTTATAGGTGACCAATCAACATTCAATGTATTATTTTGTCATTTTACCCACCAGAAAAAAAAATATAGTTATAAGTTTTAAACACTCCATTTTTCGCAATGAACTAAAACGAGATTTAATTGAAAATTGAACTTTTTGTTTTAATCTAGTTGTAGTATGATACCTTGGTTTTATTTGTTTACTTAACATTCACAGAGGTTGCTGAGGATGGTTGTGTTTACCTGTGGACATTGTGGAGAGTCTGTACAGAAGCCCAAGGTTGAGAAGCATTATATGACTAAATGTAGGAACCGCAACCCTAATTTATCTTGCATGGACTGCTTTAAGGATTTTCTGTAAGTATTTAAATCTTGTTAGTAGGTGGTAAGTTTTATTACCTTTTTCATACTGAAACAGGGTTGTGGGTAGGACCAATTAGAGAAATGTCCAGTTGTGGGATTAGAAATTGATATACTATTTTATTTCTAAGGAAATGAAGTGGTCTTATAATCCTTATTTAAAGATGCTATAATTGCTATCAACTTGCTATTGTAAACTGATATGTAATTAGTGCATGCATATTTCTCAATACCTTCACAATGATGTTATTTTAATCTACATCTGTACAGTACCTACATTACTTGTAAATTGTATTTGTCATGTTAAATGAATTTTATTCAAATGAATAACTTTTAAATGACTAACATCTTGTTGTATGATTTTATTAAAATAAAGATATTGAAAAAAATATTGCTCATTATCAAATACTTATATCAGAATTTGTATCTTTTCAGTGGGAAAGACTATGAAGCTCATATAAAATGTATAACTGAAGAAGAACGTTACTCCGGAAAAGGTTTTATGGCAAAGGAGAAGAAAGGAGAAAAGAAACAAAATGCATGGGTAGAAATGTTGCAATCTGTCCTTGATGAACAAAAGTCTGCCTCCAAAAATGTACTTAGAATAATAGAAACTATAAGCAAACATAATAACACACCCCGAAAGAAGCCAAAATTTGTAAATTTTGTAAAGAATGTTTGTGGCCACAAAACTAATCCAAAGGATATTGACCAAGCATGGGATTTAATATCTGTGAAGCTTACTGCTCTATCAAATATGAATGCACAAAATAAAACCCAAACCGAAAATCAAAATGGTGAAAAAGCAGAAACAAAACTAAATTCTGAGGAGAATGAAGTGAATGGTGACAAAGAGCAAAGTGAAGAAAAGGAAGTAAATGGAGACGCAGAAGACAATAATTCTGAAGGCGTAAATAATAAGGCTAAGTCTGAGAATGGGTTAGAAGTTAATGGTACAGAAGGAGAAGAAGCAGTAACCGATAAGAAATTGACCAAAAAGCAGCGAAAGGAAGAGAAAAAACGTAAGAAGTATGAGGCGGAACTGCAAAGTGCTGTTTTACCACCTGCTGAAGAAGAGGAAGAAGAAGTACAAAAGCCAAAAAAAGAGAAGAACAAAAATAAGCATAATAATGGTGTAAATGACGAAAACAATCCCCCAGCGGAAGGTAAAAATAAAAATAAGAAACGCAAGCGTCAAGACACTGTCGGTGCTGCATCCGATACAAATGAGGGAAGCCAAGATGGAGTTCAAAATCCAGTTGTAAAGACTGAAAAGAAGAAGTTAAAAATCAATGGCGAAGAAGGGGAAGCAGAAGAAAGCATTTGCCTTCATGACCAGAATGTCGCTAAGAGTGAGGAAGTTAACGAAAATAATGGCAAATTTAACTGGCATGCTGTTATTATGTCTGTTTTGGAAAAGAAAGGCAATGAAGTGCCTTTCAAACGTTTGCAAAAGAAAGTTCTGGCTGAATATATTGAAGCTACAGGAAATGAAGTGGATGACAGGATTGCTGATAAATTTATAAAGAAACTGAAGAGTGCTCCTAATGTAAGGGTAGACAAGAACAGAGTCTTGCTTGTGACAGATGATTAAATATTCAAATATTTAGTTGTCGTAAGCGTTAATATTCTGGGACTGAAATATTTTAATGTAATTAAGTAACTTAGATATATACATGTTTTTTGTAATCTCTTTCCAGAAAATGACTCTTACACTGCCTAAGAGAACATGTCTTTTATCTACTTCCTATTGTTTATATTTTACCTACATGTATCTTGATGTTAGCAATAGAAATAACTAATAATCAAACTATGGCACATAAGTGCTTACTATAACGAATAATAAAAACTCCACAATAATAAGATCTTTTATTTAAATAATCCTTGTATACGAAGTTCATCTATATTTTAAATCCCAAGTCTGTCTGGTTTGAGATCCTTTTAATATTGTTCCAAGAGAAAAAATATTTTTTGCAAAATGAAACTCCTCAATGACTGAACTGTGTTGAATGACTTGAATAGAGCTTTTTTATGTAACTAGTACAAATTGAAACAAGAACGCTATGGTTTTTTTATACCATTGTATAGGTTATTAAGGAATAATACTTTTACAACATATAACGGGGAAGAGAAGCTCAAAGCTCTATAATTATTCACTTTAAATAAGTATGTACCTATGTACCTCTTACCTACTACCTATTTTTTCTATTGTGAGGGATCACTCAAAATTTATCAGTCACCAAAACTCTGAGCACATTGTCTCGTTGCTCTCCTCGCAGGTGTATTTAGAGTCCACCTCACCGTCTGGTGATTACGTCGGTGCGCGACCACACATACTGCTGTCCTTACTGGGGCGCTGACCGGGCGGCACGAGCTCCCGTTTTTGCCGGTCGCAACTCCGTAAGCCCCATTTAAGTCTCCGCTTAATATAGGAGATACTGTAGCCCTATTATTTTCCTTGTATCGGTAGTCCTATATGCAGCGCTGAAGACGGCCACCGGGGGGTTTTATGGCGGTAAAAATTCCACTTTATCGTTCCCACGGCGTCGGGTACCTTTTGAAGGTCTCCCCCTCGAGAGAGAAAAAAGCCCTATTCTTTTCCTAGACGTATAAGGTCAGAATACCTTTTTTTTTACCCCCGGTGGCCGTCCGGCGCTAAAAAGGAGGACCCGGGATCTCGAAACGACTTCAACCGGAATACTCCGAGCGCGTTGCCCCATCGGGTTCCTCCCAGATGGGCGGCTGGGCCCACCGCTCCGTCTAGTCTTTACGACGGTATGCGTATGCCGTCCTTCCCGGGATTGCCTGACCGAACGGTTCGAGCTCCCACTCTAGCCATCTGCAACCCCGGAAGCCCCTTTTAGTCGCCTCTTACGACAGGCAGGGGATGTCGTAGCCCTATTCTGATCGAAACTACAGGGACGAAGGTCAGAATACCTACCCACTTATGAGAATTTCCGTATTTCTTCATTAAGCTTACGTTGCGACTTTCATTAACCATTAACCAATACTGGTTTCATTAACCAGGGTTTGATGATGGCGTTAAATGTAAATCACAAGCGTGGCATTTCCTACCATGCTATGCCCCGTGTGCTGTAAATGTATCAAACAAAGATCGCTGGAGCATTAGACGGGGAGTCATTAATCATTTCTATTCATCAGACGCCCGCCAACGTTATTTCGTGTTCTACATTTTGTAAAGTAAGATTAATGAAGTAGTTTTTGGAAATGCTAAACTCGCATTTGGTTCATATACGATTCATAAGCACGCTGATTTATCCGTATTATTTTCTTCCTTGGATCGATGGCTTTCCCTAGACTCATTTCAAGACTTCCCGGATATTTAAATTGTGCGGACTAAATGTACGATGAAATATCTCTATTTCATATTCTATATTGTTTTGATGATTGGTATTTATGAAATTAAAAACTCACTAATTCTATAACAAATAGGTACCTACCTACTTGTTGATATATATATCTAGTAGGTATGAGAATAGGTTAACAACTAATTTTTACACCCTTATGTAAGTATTAAGGGTGGTTTACCCCAAAAAATTTTTAGAGATTTTTTGGACAAAATACTTTTGGTTATTTTTTTAAGGCGTGGAAATAAAAATTACATTAGTCTCCTACCACCGACTCCTATGTTTTAATAGCATATTTTTAATCCTAGTCGATAGCTGATCAATGGGGTCCCGTTTTGCTAAATTCCTCTGCTTTTTTATCCCTGCTAGGGGTCTACCGGTGTTACTTTTCACCCCGTAAACAGCGGTAAGTAGGGATAGGAGAGTTCTTCTGTCTCTCTTGCATTAAACTGTATCTTACTTCTTACTGTTTTTGGGAAAATTTCGGCCATTATTATTGTTTGGTCATCGATCGCAGTAGTGCCGTTTACAATTATCATTTTAACATTTTCGTGTAAGTCGGAAGAATGCCTGGATTATATTTTATGACTTTTTTGGTTTGGATTTATATTCGTCAAGAATAGGATAATAATTGTTAAAATAAAAAAAATAATAAAGAAATCTAGCGACCATTAGCTGTTAAGGGTACGAAATAAAAGATAAATCTGAATAATTTGGCTATTTCTGAACTGATTTCAATTTTGTTTGACGTTTCGATGCGCTTCGACACTGCGCTTGTTTAGATTGGCCCATATGATGAAGTCTGCAAATTCGAATTTGGCCAGCGTCGTCGAAAATTGTCTTATCTAGAAAAGTAATCATTGCTGTGCGTTCATCATGTTACTTCATTGCTTACTATAATATTAACGAAGGTACGGAGCCTTCAACATTTATTATTATGCCTTCTATTTCGGGCTTACGTGTTCCTTATGTAATCCTTTTTCTTTGCTCAATACATACTTAAGTAGCCTTATAAAAATGACTTTAAAGCTTCTACAAAGAAAATCATACATGGTTGCTCACACACAATGTTTATTATTTTACACGTGCTGGGTAAACTATGTATGTTTTGTACCAAAAAGTTGTGCTGATATTTGCCCGAAATATGACCATAAACTTGGCTATATAGCCTCGTCATCTCCAGAATGAACCATAAACACACGCCATGACATCGTTTTATGGGTGTACCTTGTTATCCGGGGGTTTTATCTTTTTGGTTATCTGTGGAGAGCTGCGGGAGACATATTATGATCCTGATATTATCTATCAAAGTTGAGGTTGTTGAACTCATGCAGACCTTTTGTTTCTATTATGATTTTATTTACATGCAGTAGAAAATATTTTCAGTTGAATCATATTATCTCCTATTTTGTAAGCAGCTGCATTATATACATATTCTTACCTATGCAAATTAAATAAAATACCACTTTCTATACTCACAGCCCCACTAGAAATTTGTTCTGTGTTATGGGTGCCATGGACATACAAAGGCGATAACACCCAGACCTAGATCAGAAATCTACACTAGTCACAAAAATTAAGAGAATTAGAAAAAACTATTTTTTTCGGCGATGTCGCAACAAGCTGTAACTCCGAGTAAAATGATCGCCAGCAAAAAAAATGTAGCTCCAATTGTGAACTTTTGAGATTTGACCATAAAATAATTGATCATGCTTGGGCGTTGAGAAATACTAAGAAAAGTACCAAATCAAATTTGTCCAAATTTATTCTCGCCTAAAAAGGTCCACGGGTTTTAAATTTTTTTTTCATCGGGTCTTCTTATAGCTTTTTTTAGGAAGTCTAATGCGCTTTAATTTGACGTACATATTTAAAAAGTCTATACTATGATTTTCCGTGGGGTTACCGTCATTCAAATTTTAACTTTTAAAATGCACTTTTTAACTTTGGCAATCAATAACCCTGAGAATTATGATCGTACAGTAAATCGAATTAGGGTTTTGAAAACTGCACAATATTCTCTATAGATTTTCCTATCGTGGATGGATGGATCGTGGTCACGGTCAAACTGACTTTGGCCGATCACGATCCATGCAACTGGGTCGAAATATCGACAGAAAGGAATTAAAAAATCGCATATCGTGAATACCCGTTACAAAATAAAAAAAAATATTGGGCGTACTTCCGAAAAGCGCATACCGCCGATCGATCTGAAATTTGGTATAATAACGTATTTTGACCTCCTAATCACGAATATCACAACGAAAATTGGCGCAAAAGCACACACACGCACACAGTGGAAAGGGTTTTGAGTTTCTACAAATGTGGGAGTGACGCCCCATAAGTCCCGATCTCCGCTATAACAGACACATGGACACACACACTCAGCGGAGAGGGTTTTGAGTTGCTGAAAATGCCCACATTTTCAGCTGGACAGGAGGATTTTCACAGGAGTGACGCCCTACAATCCTAATCTCCGCTGTAGGTACACACACACAGATACCCTTTTTGGGGAAAGCTAAAGTGGTCTACATCGGTTAGGAATGCGCGATTATGCACACCGAAAGAAAACAGGTTCCCCTCCGTTTTTCTTATTCAAAATGGCGTTTGCGCCAATTTTTGTTATGATATTCGTGATTAGGAGGTCAAAATACATTATTACACTAAATTTCAGATCGATCGGCGGTATGTGCTTATCGGAAGTTTATCCAAAAAATCATTAAATTGATATGTGGTTATTTTTGGTTAAGTAGTATAACTTTTAGTACACCATTGTAGTTTGTAGATACTACATTTCGGTTGCTAGGTTTTTACTTATGTGGTAGCTGCAGTCTCAAATTATTTTCAATTGTTTTTGTATTACATTTATTATTTTAACAGTGCAGAAAATCGTTGTTTTTTAAAGTTCTTAAGCCGTGTAATTTTTTGCCATCCCTGTTTGCCCAACTATGGTTACAACTTATTAGTTGAATCCTAAGAAGAAATGTGTCCAGCAATGTGATACAATATCACGATGAAGACTACTAACCATTAAGTGAAATGGATATAGTTTAATATCCATTACAAGAGAATTACCGTGAAACAGGATAGCTTCTCTGAGTATTATTGTCTAAGATGACGTCGAAACTGTTTCATATTGTTTCGAAAGGTGTATTCAAATATTGACACTTTGAAATGTGGCAAAAGTAAAAAGTAATTTGTTCCGTATCTATTGAGAGTACCTACCGAATATAGAGCTGTGAAAAGTTCATAACGATATAATATTTCCTTTCATTTTTCCTATTCCTCATTAAGCTTATTATCATCCTTATGTAGTAAAACAGGTTAGGTTTTTTATAACAATAATTTCATCAACATCCGTATGGCTTCCATAATTGTTACTCGTTGTGTAAGATAGCGTAGCATAAACTTATATCATTGAGTTTACATACCTATAGGCTATGCTCATATTTTACCAACCTGATAAACAACATACGTTTTAATACATTGAGTTTTTAACTATATAATCATATCTTATATCTTATTCAGTTACTAAATAAATTTTATCTTAAAGTATGTCAGACTTTGTCAGTATTTTTGCTATATTCAATAGGAGAAATACATGATTTTTGCTTCTTGGTATTGTACAAACGATATACGAGTAGATACGCATAAGTATTTATAATGTAGGAATATTTATATGTTTTATATATCCCAGACAGCAAATACCGATTAGTAAGAAGAGATTTGTATTTTGTATACAAATCTCTTCTTACACTGAGCTTTTTCATAAAGCATAAAATCATCGAGTCTCAACGAAATTGCGAATATTTCAATGCTGATAAACTTAAAATTACACTTTAATATTCAGAGGGAGCCAAGGTTACATAAAACCCAGCTAAGCTCCGTAATATTGTCTACAATCTTCGCCGTTTCATATTGTTTATTACCTGGAGTATTCATTATGAGTTATGAGATATTGAACGTAGTGTTTGGCTGTAATCAAACACTGGCTTTAGATGTTGGAGGTAATTTATCTCTCTTTACCGTTGACTATGAATCACAATAGACTTCAAAGAGATTGAGAAAGATTATAACTAGAGATGCGCCGAATAGTGGTTTAACCGAATAACCGAATACCGAATACTATTCGGTTTAACTTTTAACGAACAGCATATTCGGCCGAATTATTCGGTTTACCTACCACTTCTTATTAAGAAACAACTGCGAAAGTGTGTTCATAAATAAATTGAATGTTTATTTTAGGATTACAAATAAATATTCATGTAAGAGTTTGAAGAAGAAGAAGAGTTGAAAAATGAGAATTTAATTGAGGTTTCAAAAACGTTGATTTGAACTTTAATTGCTTATTGGCTTTATTTAACACGTTTTTTTTGTAGGATTTCTTTGACTTATAACATAAATCTTACGTAAAAAGGTTTGTCTTTTTGTGCTATACCGTGTATGACGTGTAGCCAAGAAAATAGGGAAAACTCGAATCGAATATATTCGGCACCAAAACTGAATAATTCGGCCGAATACAAATAATGAAAAAATGACGGGTATACCGAATACCGAATAACAACCGAATATTCGGCGCATCTCTAATTATAAAAGAAAACTATTTGTAAGTGGCAATTTAACTTAGTCCTTAAGGGTAGTAGGTAGATACACCTTTCCGCTTACAGATTTCCACTGCAGATCTCTTAGCAATACATGGTTAGCATCCTTTTTTGGTTTTGTAAAATACCCATATAGGTACCTCCTCATCAGGGGCTCTTTAACTACGTCTATTTCACAGCATTTCTTTCGTTTCACTCGAAAAAGTAAAATAATTGTAATGTTTGTGCGTTTATTCTGATATAAATATTCAAAGCTCGTAATTCATGGCATGTCGTGTCGTGTGTCGTGGGTACCATAGGCACACGCAAGACGAATACACAAACACCCAGACCCAGAACATGAATCTAAACTGATCATTCAGATACACATCTGGCCGGGAATCGAACCCGGAACCCATTGTGCGTCAGACCGGTATGGTAACCGCTGCGCAACGCGGGTCCTCAAATTCATTCATTTGAAGATTTTGAAGTAACGAGCATACAGTCAACCTGATGGTAAATGGTGACTGCCGCTCATGGACACCTATGTACCTACACCTACAACTTTATGTAGAACACGGAGTCTATCTGAAGTCAATGAGATGTTCGTTGCTACTCCCGAGCACCAAGATGATGCTCCACTTGAAAATGAGTCTGTAACAATGCTACCTGTAAGTACCTCCCTGATCAAACTTTTGCATGATTTTAAGAAACATAAAGTCTGGTGGCAAATTAGATACAAATTATTATATTAATACGTGAAGCAAAAACTTGTGACGGATTTTTAAGTATTATGCCGCGGACGGATTAGTCTGAAATTTTGCACGGTTATAGTGGACGTAGAGAAGGAGTGCAGAATGTTAATATTTTTTTCAAATAATGCATTTTTCATACATAAAATCAACTAAAAACACATTACACACACTAACGTGCATTTGTCACAAACACATAGGTACATAGTAAATGAAATAGAACATTCAATGTCTTACTATGAAAACACATAACGTCAAAAATGTCAGATGTCTTTGTCAAAATACCGCTATTGCTTTTAAATGCGGCTTAGATAATTAAACCTCTTTTTATATTTAACGGGCGCGTTCAAAATATTCGTACTGCTTTGGACAATATGAAGTTTAAAATTTTAATTTAAATTACGGTCGAATTTCGACCGATGCTACGGGTGACTAGTTTAAATTATTTAACAAAGTTTGGGCAAATTTGATTCGTGTCAAACTCAACTTTTTTGACTATAGTAGAACTTTAACAGCGCAGGTTGTGAAGCGAAGCTGTGCTTCAGAAACATGAATGCATCTGTGGCTGATCTCGGTTGCGACGCCATTTGCATTTCTACACTTCGCTTCTCCGGCATATTTTAAAATATATAAAAATGAATGTTTGTCTGTATATCTATAGAATAGTAAACTATTCATTTGATCATGTGATGATCTCTAGTAAAGTTGTTATCCTTGAGCTCGCGAAGGTTTCTGGTGTATTTTTTTTGTGACGGCGTAGCAACGCGCGGAGGGTACAGCTAGTTTTAACTATAATGTGTTTTGGAGTGTTATGTGGTTTCTTTGAACGAAGGTTATTGCTTGTTAGTTACTAGTGTTTTATAAATAAAATATGTTCATGAATGGTACCGATCTAATGTTTTTTATTCACTATATACTTCACAATTAAGTTTAATCTCACTTAATGTTCATGTAATATTTTAATACTAGCTGTGCCCGCGACTTCGTCCGCGTGGAATAGTTATTTTGGGCATAATTTATTTTTGCAAACAACCTCCTCAGCTTTATAAATTATAGCTGTTACCCACGACTTTGTCCGTTTCATTTTCTATTATTATTTTAGACAATTTAGTTTTGAAAAGAACATAGCTAACTCATATAGCTCATATATAAAAAAATAATTGTGAAATCATTAGAACCTAAAACAAAATATCCTTAAAACAAAATCAAATAGTATTTAAAAAGTATTATTACACGACGATAAAACGACGCAAGATCTCTAAGATCTATATCTTCTAAGATGTTCATTGAAATTAAGTGATGTCAAAGACAATTTTGTTCACAATTAAATACTCTTAATCAACAACACATTTATTTGGACAAATATTAATATTATATTACGTTGATACAACTCTTAACTAATTTCGACCGAATTTGATTACCATGAAAACGGTTCTAGTGAGTTAATCTTAAAAGATAGACATATACTGTCGCGGACATTTTTTTAGATCATTTCAAGAAAAATAATTCTTTCATACATATATTTTTGGTATCTTGTACCGTTTTCGCAGCGCACGCAACGGAAGCCCTCAAGGATGAATAATTTGCCCCGTTTTTTTCACATTTTCCATTATTTCTTCGCTCCTAATAGTTGCAGCGTGATGTTATATAGCCTAAAGCCTTCCTCGATAAATGGTCTATTCAATACAAAAAAATTTAAATTCGAACCAGTAGTTCCTGAGATTAGCGCGTTCAAACAAACAAACTCTTCAGCTTTATATATTAGTATAGATATCGGGATATACTTTTTCAACCAACTCCTCCGCATTTAAACGAAGACGTATCGATATAAAGATTGATTTTGACTTTTCCGGGTAACAAAGCACTATTATCTACTTGAAGTAAATCATTAGAAAATTGGAATATCACTGAACAGCGACATATATTCTAAGTTCATATTTTGTTTCATGTGGTCAAAGATAAGATCTTTTAAGAGGTGCATCGGGCTATTTGTGCGTGTAAATTGTTCTTTGTAAAGCAGAAGACAGAATCAAAACACTTTTACAATTCATACGAATAGGGCGCACCCGCTCGCAGGGCGCTGCCGCACCCTGCTCGCTTATTTTTTACGTTTTCTTTTATGTTCCAACCTAACCTAACCCATCCTGTTGAAAAAGCTACAGCTAAATCCAACTCTTAATAATAACATGACAATACTCCTGCATTTTCAGGATTTAGGTATTCAAAGTGACACTTTTCATCATAATGTTCTCTCAGGAACGGGTCGTAATGTATTGTAATCAATAAGTACCAAACTCATACGGCTTAAGTAGGTTGTGTACTTAGATTATCAGAGTTGATGAATTGAAGTTTAATTTATTAATCACATTTCAGTTTAATGAGCTGTTATTAAACTCATAATACATACTAAAAACAACCGTAAGCATTATGTGACTACCTTTTATAATTTAGGCTTGCACTATCCCGCATCATCAGGGAGGAGTTGAAGGTAAAAAAATATCCCACGACTTTGTTTAGTATTCTTATTACTTATACGTAAGCACTTGCGAGCCAACTTCTATAGCTTGGGCTTGCAGTACCCTGCATCATCAGGGTTGAGGAGCTTATGGTCGAAATTGTCACCATGTGTCTTTGCTTAGTAATTATATTACATACCCGAAAGCATTAAATGACCAACTCCTATGGCTTAGGCTTGCAGTACCCTGCATCATCAGGCTTGAGGAGTTGAAAATCGAAATTTTTATCTTGTGTCTTTGCTTAGTAATTATATTACATACCCGAAAGCACTAAATAGCTAACTTCTACGGCTTAGGCTTGAAGCACCCCTGCATCATCAGGGTTGAGGAGATGGTGGTGAAAGTTTTCATCTTGTGTCTTTGCTTAGTAATTATATTAAATACCCAAAAGCATTAAATGGCCAACTCCTATGGCTTAGGCTTGCAGTACCCTGCATCATCAGTCTTGAGGAGTTGAAGATCGAAATTTTCATCTTGTGTCTTTGCTTAGTAATTATATTACATACCCGAAAGCATTAAATGGCCAACTCCTATGGCTTAGGCTTGCAGTACCCTGCATCATCAGGCTTGAGGAGTTGAAGATTGAAATTTTCATCTTGTGTCTTTGCTTAGTAATTATGTTACATACCCGAAAGCACTAAATAGCTAACTTCTATGGCTTAGGCTTGAAGCACCCCTGCATCATCAGGGTTGAGGAGTTAAAGGTCAAAATTGACATCATTTGTCGTTGCTTAGTAATTATATTAAATACCTGAAAGCACCAAATGCCCATCTCGTATAGTTTAGGCTAGCAGTATCCTGCATCATCAGGGGTGAGGAGTTGAAGGTCGAAATTTTCATTTTGTGTCTTTGCTTAGTAATCATATTACATACCCGAAAGCATTAAATGGCCATCTCCTATGGCTTAGGCTTGAAATAACCCTTCATCATCAGGGTTGAGGTGTTGAAGGTCAAAATTTTTACCGTTCATCTTTGCTTGGTATTTTTATTACATAACCGTAAGTACCAAATAGCCAACTCTTACGGTTTAGTCTTGAAATACCCTTACATCATCAGGGTTGAGGAGTGGAAGATCAAATTTTCGTCCCACGAATTTATTTAACAATTTTATTATATATCCATAAAAACAAATTGACTTACTTCTACGGTTCAGGCTAGCAGTACCCCTGCATCATCAGGATTGAAGAGTTGAAGGTCAATTTTTTTAGGAAATATCTGCTTAGTAATCTCATTCTACATTCAACCCAATTGGACTCCTACAGCTTAGGTTTGGCCGAGTATCGCTAATTTCGTTAATTTGCTTCATGGAAATGGATCCTGTGATCAGAACCGTATCAAACTCATCAGAGTACCCTTGAAGTACATTCTTTCAAATAAAAGAAAAATCATCAAAATGGGTTGGCGGGAAATTGAGTTATTCATCTATTTATCGCGCACATCGTTAATGCAAATATCAGACTTATGCGCTTTTCTTATGGATGCCACTGTCAAAAGTGAACTAAAAATACATGGGACCCCATGACACGCACTACCTTTCAAATGAAAAAAAAATCATCCAAATCCGTTTACCCAGTGCGGAGAAATCGAGTAACAAATATAAAATAAAAAAAAATAAATAAAAAAAATACAGACGAATTGATAACGTCTTCCTTTTTGGAAGTCGGTTTAAAACTATGTTTTAAAATAAAAATCAAAGCGAAATACTAAATTTTATTGAGGTGGCCTCAAAATTGACTGACTTTCATACAAACTTACATCTCCTATTTGTGTTAAGTTAGGGGGGGGGGGGATCAAAAAATTCATTCTTAACTGACGTCTACGTCATAAAAGGAACCCCTAGTAAAAATCATATTCGTATCTTTAGCAGTTTAGGCTCTACGATGTTTATTCAATAGATGAGTGAGAGAGCATCCTTTCGTTTTTATATAAGTATATATAGATATAGAGATATAGATTTGTATAGTATCAAATAACATAGGTACACACATAACCAATAAAAAATACATAACAAAGGAATACATTTTACAGACCATAACATGTTTAGTTTCAACCAATTCAACTATGCAGTTACTTATCTTATTAACACTTATCGATCACAGAATAAATACTGCGTAGTTTTAAATTGACATAACTTTTTTATTTATAAATCGATTTACATAAAATAAACACTAAATGTTAAGTGAAGTTTCCCACAACACATCGGTGAAAATTATATTCAGCTTGGATAAGCCGTTTCTGAGATTAGCGTTTTCAAACACACAGACAAACAGACAAACAGACAAACAGACAAACAGACAAACAGACAAACAGACAAACAGATAAACAGACAAACAGACAAACAGACAAACAGAAAAGATTTCTAAAAACCATTATTTTGGGTTCTATATCGTATTAAAGACCTCTAGAAATGGTTTTCACCTAAATTTATTCCATGTACAGACAGCGACCTCTTACAGATTTATTATAGTATAGATTATCTACGTGGGGTTGCGTTAATTTTAATATCCGGTTGATTATACTGTCACACCACCGCGATTTGATACATTGTTAAGATTCAAAACTTCTTGTCGAATTTATCTGTATTCTTATTATATACTAGTTGACCCGGCGAACTTCGTTCGGCCTAAATAATGTTAACTTTTTTAATTAGGGATATAGGAAGTATAGATGTTATCTTACGATCGTGTTACCACGAGAGATAAAAATAAAAACAAAATTCTGATATTCCTACTTGAACCAATTGCAACAATAAACAACAAAAGCCTATGTGCCCCCAAGGGCCTACTAAAAGGTAGGAATCTTATCGTACGTATCCTAAAAACAACTCAAAACTTACATTGTCGACATCTAAATAAAAATATATTGAATCCGAGTAAATCCTGCTTTTGTAGAATGACATACCTTAGCGTTTCCCTTATCCCAACATCTCACGGGTAATCCGATTAGGAGTTTAGGAGATGGACACTTCCAGATGAAGCCGGAAATTCTGTAGGCTCAGGGATGTACATTCGCTAGCTGTATACAACTGTATAAATATTATAAGGCAGAGTATTTCGCCGTTTGAATGTGATGAACTCAGAAACAAGATGATTCCAACACTATTTAACACTTCTACAGTTATTTCATATGTAAGTATGAAACATCGTTCATATAGAGGCGTAGGTATATCTACTTGTGTGAAGTATTTAGTTTCGCTTATAAATCAGTTGACCCGGCGAACTTCGTTCCGCCTAAAAGTCAAAAATCTATAATTATCAGTGTTTGTCTACTACATTACATATCTATGATACGTAAAACCTTCCTATTGAATCACTCTAGCTATTAAAAAGCTGCATTAAAATGCAGTTCTAAAGATTTAAGCATACATAGGGAAAGACAGCGAGAAACGACTTTGTTTTATACTATGTAGTGATTGAATGGGTTGATTAATAAAACAATTTGCCATGTGGTAGAACGCTGGTTCAACCGGAAAGGTACCACAACCAAATACTAGCTTGCGATGCGATGGAAGGGTGTCTTTACCGGCTCACTTTTACCTATATGTAGGTACGCTTTAAAGGAGGTAGAACCAGTGTAGTTCGTCCGGGCAGGTACCACCGCCACATCTATTTATACCGTGAAGCATTCCTTGCGTTTCGATGGAAGGGTGTGGTTGCCGGCACACTTTTATATGAGGCGACCATCATAGTCCTAGGGAGGAGCAACGCATCTGTTATTGACTTCAGATAGAATCTATATTCTATGTGAAGTTGCTTACAGATGTCCATGGGCAGCGGTGACCCCTTACCATCAGGTGAACTGCAAGCTCGTTTGTTACTTTATTATTATATATAAAAAAGAAAATGTGGCGACCATCTTAGTCCTCGGGTGTAGCAACGCTTTTGCGATTGACTTTATGTAGAATCTATGTCCTGTATAGTGAGGACTACGTACCATCAGGTGGACTTCATGCTCGTTTGCTACTTCAATCGGATAAAAAAATGTATACTTTATACGTGCGTAGGTAAATAAGTACACATGAGCTTTTTAAATTTATACCCTAAGGTAGCTAAATATAAAACGAAAGTTTAAAAGAAATCAGTTCTTTGGCTGTAATCCAATCGAATCTAATCCAATCCAATCACTATTGATTCATTGGTTTGACATTTGGTATTTACTAAGAGGCATTACAGTTAGGGATTGCAATCCGGCCTCATGTTCAATCCGGCCGGATCCGGCCGCTTTTTTCTCAATCCGGTCGGATCTGACCGGATCCGTTCGGATTAATCGAACGGTTAAAACAATGTAAAAAAAGGATCGATTTCGAACGGTAATTATTTTTGTAATATGAAATCTTTATCAAAATATACAATCATCGGATCCGGTGGAGGTCCGGATCCGGTGGTGAATTGGTACCGGATCCGGTTTGTGTAAATTTGTGCCGGATCCGCCGGATTACCGGATCCGGTTTTCCGGATTGCAATCCCTAATTAAAGTACATAAATGCAGTACATACTTAAATTAATGAAAACGAAGCCTGTGATAACAGTTCCACTGCAATTTTCAAATCTCATATACTTTATATGATTAAAACGTAATCATCTAAGTTGATATACAATACGTATCACACTAGTTTTAATGAAATAATCTGTACTTTAAAACAGTCATACTTACTTATTTCGCCCAATATTACTTGTCATACATAATATGTTCAATAACACCTATAAATCAAATAGATGGATTTTTTAAGAAATAGACTTAATGTATCTAGTCTAAGGACTGTAAACATATTTCTTTTAATGAAATTTAGTATGAAGTTTCAACATCCACAAACAGAAAGACAACAATAAAAAAATCTAAATATCAGTCCTTACCTCTATTATTTTTGGGAATATATCAGACACACCGCATTTTCATTTTTAAATAGGATAAGATCTTTAAATTATTATTAAATTGAGACTTTTGCTAGGGAATTAACCGCAAAATGGATCAAATCAACAAAATCGATCAACGAAAGGGATCAAATCCAAAATGTCAGTAAATAAAGTTAATACTTAAAAGTTAAATATTTCTGATAACGTTTTCTTATAAAAAAAGTTATGGTGTCATGCTATACAAGACAAACATTTATACGTAATACCTCATATTAACAGCCTGCTTTAAGAAACTTCTTAAAATGTAAACACAAATTTCCATATTTTTTTTCCATTATATGTAAATTTTGTACTATGTCCCTTTTATTGCTACCGATATGTAATTCGAACATCTGCAATATTACGTAATCTGCCAGTGCAATTGCCCTTGTATATCTATATGCAAATAGTCATTATGGTTTCAAATGTAATCGGATTATTGGAGCGGAAATTCACACCTTATCAAAATGTTCCATATCGGACATTGGAATGACGATTCCATTTCCAACGAATACCGACACAATAAGAAATATTTCAGATATTTATTCATAATGAATTTATTGATTCATGTAGTCCTTTATTGTAATTAATATCCATTTTCTTACAGTGCTGCTAAGCTTCTTTAATTAAAATTCAAAGTCTGTTTAAGGGTCTGTTAGATTCTGTTCTTTTAAACCGATAATTCATTATTCGTTTTAAAGCACAATTTTTCAGTATGAAATTTTTGTATGCAGCTAAATAACCGCACACACTTAGGACATTACAGTCAATAGGGTAAAATATTTGAAAAAAAAAATGGAAATAAAAATAACTTAGCGCAGTGCTCCATGCTGTGACTTGCCAATAGATGGCAATATTAATATTAACGTTGGGTAAAGTACGATAGCGAAATTATCTAAGCTAAGGGCTTTTTCACTTTCCTATGTAAGGAAATTACTATTACAGTAAAATTACTAAAGTGCTTACGTACTCTACGTAAGAGAGACCAAAAATATGGATCTTTATCTATTATAGGTAATCAGGCTAGGACTTATATGCAAACTATAAGTCCTAGCCTACTACAAAGCTACTCCTTGCCGGAAATGTTCAACTAACCTCTTTCTATCAGTTGAAGGGATCTTCAATTTTAATTTAATAAAAAAAATCAATGTTGTATATCACTTCGCTAGTACTCAGTAGTAACAGTTTGTACTAATTCTATTAAATTTTTAAAAGACGTTTTGATAGTGACAAAATTCTGTATGTAACACACGTCTGAATTTTATTTAGAAGGTATTTTTACGTATACTTAAAAGTTATCACCTATTTCGTTTAGCTGGATTAATGTTAATAAAGTTTATGGCTTGGCGTAATGACAGGGTCACAGGCAAGGAAGGGTGGATCAGCAAATGTAATATGTAGGTAAAAACGTGACTATTTTATTAAATTATATCTTGATGAATAATTTCAACCAGGATTTACTAAATTCAATGTACCTTTTAAGCTGTTATTTACTAAGTAAACTTTTGATAAATACTTTGCCCCTGACAAAACGACGTTGTTAAGCTCAAATAGTTTTCTATTTGTAGGTCTGACAATTGTCGACGAAAAAAGTCATTAATATTAAATATTTGACTTCACAATAAAATTTCTGAACGAAAATAAATATGGCCGAATTGCTTTCGATATTTATTTTTCACAATTTAGTTACAAACGAAAAGCCGATTTAGCCGTAATCGAGCAGTCAATGAATAACAAAATAATCTTACTTTAGGTTAGTTTAGGACCACAGTTTATTTTTTATTTATTTATTAAATAAAGGACTCTGTCGCTTGGCGACCACATCGTCCCGTGAGACTACAATATAAATAATAGTTCGATGACAAAACATAAAATACAATCAATTGTTGACCACAGTTGCGTTAATAAAGTGATTTTCAAGACTACTGTTATGGTTTTTTATGTTAATTACCCTACCACTGAACAGATACGCTAGAAATAAATTCGCCTGGAATATATGTGACTTTTGTGTTTTGGTTCATTTTGGTTTAGTTCCAATACGAATTAATGGTTCCTTGAAGTGGGCAGATGGTCAAAAGGAGTACAACATATTTCCTTACTTATTTTTACACCTAACTTAAAACAAACAAACAATAAAATATGTAAATTAAACTAAAATAAAAATTAATTTATGAGGTGGTAGAACCAGTGTACATAGTTCGACCGGAGAGGTATCATCGTCACACCTATTACTAGTGTGAAGCAGTTCTTGCGTTTCGATGAAAGGTTGTGGTTACTCCCGGCGACCATCTTAGTCCTCTGGAGTAGCAACGCATTTGTGATAGACGTCACATAAAACACATATTCTATATTCTACTGACCCAGCAAACGTTGTGTTGCCATATAAAAATTTAAAAAAAAAACGTTAAGGGCGGACAACCTTTATCAATAAAGATGGTTGCCTCATATAAAAGTGTGCCAACAACCACACCCTTCCATCGAAACGCAAGGAATACTTCACATTAGAAATAGGTGTGGCGGTGGTACCTCCGTGGTCAAAAACAGAACCAGTATAGTTCGACCGGGGAGTTCTTGCGTTTCGATGGAAGGGTGTGGTTGCTGGCACACTTCCATATGAGGCGACCATCATAGTCCTCGGGAGTAGCAACGCATCTGTGATTGACTTCAGATGGAACCCATGTTCTGTATGTAGTTGATTATAGATTACAGATGTTGTTGGTTACCAACTTCATACTCAATAAGGGTTCTATCGCAAGTCATTCACAGAGTGGCTAAGTCCGAGGAATACGATGGTTGCCAAAGAAATTGATATACATACAAACTTACATGCGTATGTACCTACCTACGGTGGAAAAACTACGCCCACCTTTAGACGCAGCCGGGTAAAAAAACAAATAATTAGGTACTATTACCCTCATTGGAAGCATGTACCCGTCCCTACATATAAAGGTGGGCATTCACGTTACAACGGTCGCACGGACTGTCGAACGGACTGTCGCAACGATAGTTTAAGTTGAATACTTCAACAGACCTGCGACATGACGTCCGCCTTAGGACCAAGCCATTCACGAAAGCTGGATCTGAATTTTCGAACTTGTCGCTTACGACCGTAGTTCGTGGGACCGTCGTAACGTGAATGCCCACCATTAGTGATGTAACGAATATTCGCATTCGCAAATATTCGTTTTTGCAGTTATACTTCTTTAGGCGCGTTACGAACAAATCATGAGAGTGAAATTTAAGATTCGTCACACAAAAGTCACGGTATCTTTTTTTGTCACACAAAAGTTACAGTATGAAGTTTTTTTTCTACAAACGATTATATATCTTGTTCTATAAGGCGAAAGTTTTTTTTTAATATTTATCTTGTTACGTCAAAGAAGTATAACTTCTAACGCATGTCCGTAAGTACACACACACTTTATTTTTTCTATACATATTCGCATTTGCAATAATTGTGCGAATGTTTTGCGAATATTGGATCGTAGTTCTTTTCAAAAAAAAGATCGCCAAATCAATCCTAATTGAAATCGAACTGCAGTACCTCGACCAAAAAAAGGGTCACTAAAATCTACATCCTCCGGCCTCTACAGTAGTGTAATGAAATGTCTTTATTTTTGTGTAGGTCTACTGGGGCACCTACAAAGTGTCAGTTACACATTTTTTCCTTACACTACCACCAGATCGGAACACGACCTCTACTAAAAAGATTCGACAAGAATCTCGGGTTTGTCTTTTTTGTTATGTTGTATTTTTTAATATATATTTTTTAATGATGTTTTCTTTACATTGTAATAAAAGTTAGCTCCAGTATCTTCCCATCTAGTAAAAATCTAGTAAAATCTAAAAAAAAACAATATAGCATTCGCATCTGCATTCACGAATGTTCACATAGTAACATTCGTTCAATCACTACTACATATACACAAACAATAACTCATATACAAGTTTATAAAAAAAGGATTTACATTTACTTCTATAAGAATAATAGATTCGTTTTACCTGAAATAAAACGATTATTATATACTTACCTTAGTAGAAGCTTATATAATGAGATAGGCACATCCGTTTCCTGTTGAATTCGTTCCTCTCTTTCTACCCTTTATATATCTATCTCTTTCGCACACGTCTCCCCACCAGGCGCGCGGCTAGCTGGTAAGCGTGTCGGCGCTTGGTCGTCATTGTGTCGAATTAAAATGCCACCAGGCAGAGATTGAAAGTAAGCTTCTACTAAGGTAAGTATATAATAATCGTTTTATTTCAGGTAAAACGAATCTATTATAAACTTGACCGTTAGTAGAAGCTTATATAATGAGACGTGTTTGTTATCGCCTGGTGGGGTGAAAACGCCAATGTGACTAATATATTACAGTTGTGGTAACAAAGTACGGTATTGATTGTGTACCCAAATAAAATAAGTGTGTGCGAAATGAAAATGTTTTTATTATTGTAGTACAATAGTGTATGCTAATTTGCTTAAAAATGATACAGATTTTTTCTCGTTGTAATGTTTACAATCAACTTTAATTTGATAAAGACATTGTGCAGTTTGAATAATGTAAAATCAAGCACATAATAAAAATATTAAATTGAATTAAAAAATGATGCGACTGAATTGGAAGTATGATTAGTAGTAGAAGAAAAAATAACTTCTCGACAGTAAAATTTTTGAAAAGTCTTTAGTGATTTCCAATTACCCCTAGCTAAGATATCCTCGATGGGAAAATTATTAACCCAATTTTTGGAAGCAACAGCAGAACGCATACTTCCCGGTGAATCCGCTATGCCTGCTTCCTTTAGTAGTGATTTTAACCATCCCGCAATAACAGAACGCGAGGCAGGTGATGGTGAACCCCGTAATGTTATAAATAAATTCGAGGAGCCAGAGCTCTTACGCCTATCATTTAAAATATTTATTGTCTTGCGTATCCAGTAGACAGGATTTAAATTTTGATTTTCTGCATTATTTAAAAGCTTCCAACCAGATTGCCTGTATTCTCTACAATCAGTTTTTGAGCCAAATAGCGGCCATAAAACTATACAATCATTTTGAATAAAACAATGTTCTGTGTCAACAGATAGAAGGGTTAGGTCGTGAATTCTGCGACCTGAACACAGACACAACAATGCTGCGGTATGTCTAACTATCTGAAAAGTACTTGCATTGTCAATGGAATAGTTGTTCATGTAATTAGTCAAAACGTTAACATCCCAGACTGGTGGTTTGTGGGACTTAGGCTTTTTCATAGATATTGATTTTAGAATATGTTTTACGAGAACATTTTCAGATAATTTACCAGACAGCTCTGCGTTACAGAGTGTGGAAATGACTGATTTGTAGAGGAGAATTGTATTGTATGAAAGTTTAAATTTAAGATGCAAATCTGCTAAAAATTGCGCTAATTCCGAGCCTTCGGGATGGAGTGGATTAATGCTATGTAGTTTTGACCATAACACCCAACGCTTCCAGGGGGTTCTATAAGTGTTTAACGTAGAAGGTCGCCACGAAGATTTTAATAAGGAAATTTGACTAGAGTCCCAGTTTTTTATTTTCTCACTCCACCCCCACATTTCCAGATTTCCAAAATCATGTCTTGAACTTTGCGAGGGGGTAGCCCTGTCGTTGTGTCGATCAGGAACCGTCCCAGGTTCGTTAGAGTGAACGGTGCAGCAATCGCTCGCGATTTCAGGTCCGCTCGCCAGAATACTCTCTCCCATCGTGGAACCACTACCAAATACACACCCGTTGCTTGATTGAGGTGCATCAGTACTTTGGGAATAAGATACGGTGGGGGAAATATCCATGCCAGAGGGAAATTCCACGTTATACTGAAAGCGTCGTGAAACATTGCATCGTGATCGTTGAGATCGAGTGTTGCATAGTTGGCTAGTACTCGAGCTGTCTTGGAGGCGAATAAGTCGATCACGGGAGTCCCCATCTTTGCAAATATCATTTCCGTGCAACTCGGTATTAGATGCCATTCCGGAAGTCGTAGTTGCCTCGATAAACAATCTGCGTGAATGTTGAACTTCCCCGGAATATGATGTATTTTGAAATGAATTTGATAATTGTCTAAGATCTGTAAGATGTGATGAGTTAGCATCAATAGTGTCTTGGACTTGGTGCCTCCCTCGTTGCGGAGATATGCTACCACAGAACGATTGTCTGACTGAATAAGAATCGATCCTCTTATCATATTCTTCGCTTGTAACTCTAGGACTTTCAAGATGGCTAGCAACTCCTTCTGGTTGCAATGAAGATGTTTTTCGTTCAGGTTCCATTCGCCTGACAATGCCTGATTGTTCAGTTGTGCTCCCCATGCTGTATCTGAGGCATCCGTAGTAAGAAAATGCGTTGTCGGTGGCGCGTGCATCATTGAAGCGAGACTGCTGTTTTGAAGCCACCACTGCATTTCCTCTAACACTGTGCGAGGTAAGGTATGCCTGGTCTGAATCGAATGCTTCGGTAGGGTATTCAGAAATATTAGAGCCAACCGATGGTTTAGTCGACCCCGTGGTACAACAAAACTGGCAAAGTTCAGAAGACCTATTATGCTTTGAAGTTCTTTCAGCGACGTTTTGCCACTTTTCAAGACTAGAGAAATCTTTTTGACCACAGCGAGTGACTTTTCGACTGGCAGACTTTTGCAATTGTTCCAGGGGTCCCATACGATGCCTAAGAAAGTAATTTGTGTTTGTGGTACAAGAACTGACTTTTCGTAGTTTATCAGAAAACCGAGAAATTCTAGTGTTTTTACAAGTTGATTTATATGTGTGGCTAGCACGTGTGGATTTTGATGTGCAAGTAAGAAATCGTCGAGATAGACAATTATTCTGATGCCCTTTTCCCGAAGAATTTGTGCTATCCAGTTCGTGAGGCAAGCGAATACCTTCGGAGCTGTGCTTAGTCCGAATGGCAGGCAGGTCATCTCTAAGACTTCGTCCTTGTACAGGAGTCGCAGAAATCGCCTGTGTGACTGGGATATCGGTATGTTGAAATAAGCTTGTGATAGGTCGACTTTGCACATCCAATCTTGAGGTTGAATGAACTCCGGAACACGGTACATGTTTATTAATCGAAAGCGATCCGTTACAACATACTGATTCAACGATTTTAGATTGAATATGGGCCGGTATGAGCCGTCGCTTTTCGGCACTAGAAACATCGGGGATATAAAGCTGGGAGCATGAGCTGCTGGGTCCAAAATTCCCTGCTGTTTCATTTGTTGAATTATCAAGTCCATTTCGACCGACTGAATAGTGCGACGACGATCGCTTTCCAGATTTGGTGTTAACAAAGGAGGCCTTTGTAGAAAGGGTATGCGATACCCTGTTATTATTTTTAAAACCAACTCTGGAGCTCCCAGTTCCCTCCATCGACTGACATGATTTGCTAGTCGACCCGCTTGGAACTGTAATGACCGCGAGTCATTGTTTCTGTTTTTTATTTGCTTTAAAATCAGAAGGCGAGAAGTGTCGCTTCTGTCCCCTTTGTGGCTGCCCACCTTGTCTAGACCCGCGAGATCGAAAGGAATGATTTCTATAATTAGTATTATAGTTGCGCCTTTCTGGACTACCACTTTGCACTTTTTGATGAGGAAGGGACGAATAACTATTGCCCCGCGAGGGCTGATTGCAGTGGCTATTCACATTGCTGTGATGATTATAGCAACACTTGGATTGACCTTGTGGTGATACATTACTACGTACTGACCCCTGCGAGGGGTGACGTGTAACAGACGATGGCTTTGCTCGCGAAGCATTGCCACTATAAACTTGGTTAATTGGCCAGAAAGCCTTTCTAACCCCACCAGATTTTTCCAGGAAAGATGTAAAGGCTTCCGCTTCGAAAATATGAGTATTCGAAGGCGGGATTTTATGTAAAGACACTTTTATTAACGGATCCTTAATTGATTTGAGGATGCTGTCCCTTCTCATTTCTATGCTCTCAGCTCTGTGACCGCACGCCATTTGTAAAAGATCCTGCGATACCTTCATAAACTCGCCTTTGAGGAAAATTTCTTCAATTTTTTCATTGAGATTACAAAGATCTGCGTCAGAGCTTCTGGACCACAAAATTATGTTACGCAAACTTTGAAGAAGTACTTCTTTTTGCTTTAAAATGCAGAAAGTTATTGCCGCATATGATTTATCAGAATATGATAAATGGCGTGTATTGTCATACGCCTTCACCTCATCATTAGTTTCGAGATCGACGAACCCCGGAAAATGATTATATAATTTTTGTGTATCGGAATATCGAATATCGGACCATGTATTACTACCAAACCGTTGAACTTCATTTAACATTTTTAAATAAACCTCAGGAGTTTTAGGAACAGAGGGTTCCTTAAGTTTTGTTTCAATATCGAACGCTAAATCGGGTATATCCACATTTTCATCACTTAAGGACGCCTGCGAGGCACAACAATCATTATAAAGTTCGCGGCTGACATGAGACATAACTGACTCATTATCATTATTACAATTGTTATTTAAATTCCCGCAACACTGAACGGTTTTTTGTAATTGGCCCACGTCTTTAGACAATTTTTCTATAAGGCGGCGATCGCGTCGTCTCTGTTTTCTAGAAAAACGACGCTTCGACTTCTTCTTTTTCTTTAAATCTCGCGGAGATTCAGAGGAACTAGTCGAAGTTGTCAAACTGTTACTAATACTACTACTCGAGGATCCGGATCGTTTCTCATGTATTCGCGATTTACTACTCTGTGGTATAGCGTCCAACTTATTATTGGGGTCGTCGCCACCTTCGTTATTCATATTTATTTAATTTTAGATAACTTGATCTAAAAAGTAACGATATTAATAAAATAAGCAAAATTAAAAATCTGAGGGTAGAATATAAATATTAAAAAATCGAACGGTAACACCGTTATATTAAAATTAGATACTTGTGCAACTTACGTGTAGAACTTCGTAAGATATAAAGTAACACTTCACTAAATTTTTTAAATATGAATTAAATAAATTATTCAATATAGTATTCTTTACAACACAAGTAGCTAGATGTGAACTCAACAGGAAATTTCACGCCAATGACGACCAAGCGCCGACACGCTTACCAGCTAGCCGCGCGCCTGGTGGGGAGACGTGTGCGAAAGAGATAGATATATAAAGGGTAGAAAGAGAGGAACGAATTCAACAGGAAACGGATGTGCCTATCTCATTATATAAGCTTCTACTAACGGTCAAGTTTATAATGCTTCACTTGAACAGTTTCTAAAGGCACACAATATGGCACTGAGTGAAAAGATGCTAAGAAAATATTGAACCATTTCATCATCAATCATACATGAAAGAGATTTAAATAGCACATTGAAAATGGAAGCCTCCGGGTTGAAAAGCTGGATAGAGATCTGAATTTTAAAAGAAATCATGCAATAGAAATATGTTGGTTTTCTTTAATATCTTACAAGATATGGTTTTATTCATTCATTCTTGTACAATTTCTTTCACATAAGATTGAAGTAGCAAAGAATCATGCAATCCACCTGAAAGTTTTTAAAGGTAATTTATTTTGGTAATATTCTCATGATTTAATTAATCGTCGTTTTTCGGCAGTTAAAGTAAAAGCTACCTCACTATTTAAACAAATCGTCCAGTAACAAAGTTGAAGGCTTATCTCTGGGGTGTCGTCTAGCGGTTTTCTTAATTGAGAAATTATTCTGCAAAGTTTAAGTTTCTTTAGGATAGCTACGGGGCTTAAAGGTCAAAACTTTACGAAGAGCTCCAATTGTAGAAATGACCGTTTTGGAGATTTAAGATACAATACACCAATGTTTTTCAATCTTTCATTTCACGACTCTAGCATAGATTAGTATAACTATATATTAATACGTGAAGCAAAAACTAGTGATTTGTTTTTAAGATACTAGCCGCAGGCGGAGGAGTATGCAATTACACACGGTTATAGTTGATGTAGAGAAGGATTGCGAAATGCTAGTATTTTTTCAAATAATGCATAAAATATACATAGAATCAACTAAAACAAATTACACTCACTACCTAGCATTTGACACAAACACATACATAATAAACGAAATTGAACATTCAATGTCTTACTATAAAACACATAACGTCAAAAATAACAGATTTCTTGGTCAAAATGCCCGTTATTGCTTTAAAATGCAGCTTAGTTAATAAACCTCTTTTTACCTTTAACGCGTGTGAGCAAAATAACTTAAAATTATTACAAGTTATAAAAATTAGAGAAATATTGGTGCTACTTTGGACAATATGAAGTTTAGTGTTTTAATTGAAATTACGGTCGAGTTTCGACCGTTGCGGCGGGTGACTAGTTAAAATATTATCCCACCTTCTGTTTTTGATAATTCTTATCAATATTTCATAATGTTCTAAGTAAATTCATACCAGACCAGACGAAGCCAAAAGCATTTCACACACTACCCTGAATCATTACTTCCAATTTCTGTTAAAGACCTCACATGGAATTATATTATAAGGTATTCGCGGAATATCAAGGGTATAAAACATTAAATATAACATAAATTAATTTCAAAAATCATTCGTTTATAAGATACAATAAGATATTTAAAGATCAATGTTTCGTCTGTGAAGTTTATTAAAGTAAAACTATAATAGTGTAACTGTACAATTTAGAGCAATACTTAAACTTTTTAAGTGACATACATACTTATAGATATTATAAATAAGAATATAGCTAAATATAAGCGTGTTGCATAATGCATATGCATAGATAGAAGCTGGTGTCACCGCAATTGAACGGAGAGTTCTCCTTTAAAATATTTATAGCTGCAATGAATTCTTGGTTGCAAATCCGTTAGTTTGCAAGAAATATCGGCCACGTCACACGTATCTAGAGCTTGACAAATGATCTAAATTACCTTAGCATCCATGAACTTTACTTCGGACTTGCAAGAACTCTGCTCCACGTAATACGTTACGGTTTTTCACGAGCATTTTATGAGCTAATGTTACTGTTTGGACATTTTACAGAAGTAGTGATGTGGAAATGTAAGACAGTTTATCGGTAATAGTAATTAGTACTTAGTAGTATTATAATAGTGAAATATATTTAACTCTTTTATAAGTTTGAAGTAGTAAACGAGCATGCATTCTACTTTACGGTAATATAAATAGGTGTGGCGGTAGTAGGTACCTCCTCGGTCGAATCATTCATCATCATCATCTACCACTTCTAAAACAAAACAATTTTGTTTCGAGATCATATATAAACTTGCATGCCATATATAAAACTTCAGGACGTGCATGACTTAGCGGCCAGCTCACCAGTCTGACACGCAGTGGGTTCCGGGTTCGATCCACGTTATAACAGGTTCTTTTATTTTTGTCTTTGTGTGTGTCGATGACACCCACGATACGTAAGAAAATATTTTTTTATAAGACTGAAGTAGCAAACGAGCATGCAGTCTACTGATGATGGTGGTAAGTGATAATGCCGCCCATGAATATCTGTAATCAACTTTACATAGAACATAGGTTTTTCCTGCAGTCAATCATCGATGCGTTGCTACTCCCGAGGACTATGAGGATCGCCTTATAAGTATATAAGTGTGCCGGTACCGCACCCTTCTATCGAATCGCAAGAACTGCTTCACGCTACAAATAAGTGTGGTGGTGGTACCTACCCGGTCGAGCTACATTGGTTCTCCCACCTAGTCAAAGTCAAAGTTAAATTGTTTATTGCTCATGCACTTAAAAGTAGGTCTTACAGATAATGTTGTTTGCACTTGCATGTACCCTGTTAGGGCGTTGCAATAATGTCATGGTAGGTTAGTCAATAACCACTAATGTTAACATTATTGTTACCTGCTACATGCCTGTTACATGCCTAGTTTTAGGCATTTGTATAAAGCTTTATTTATGTTTATACTTCGACAGTAACATACAAACGGATGTATGCTACACTCGTCTAGTTTTTCATGCATCTATTTACATTTTCTTTACATCTAAAAGTCGATAAACTAGTACATGGTCCCTTGACGTCCCTACCCTATTAAAAGGTGGCGTTGACAAATTCGGCCAATCCGTACCCTAGCCGACATTTTACCGCGTCGGCTATTAGGCATTTTGGTTGGCACACGAAAATACACGACCTCTCAATTTTTCTATTCAGATTTTGTCGCTTGATAGTGTTTGGTGGTAGACCTTTAATCTTCGTAGGAGCTGAGTTCATGATGTTACTTGGTTCGTGAACTTCGTAAGTAAGGTAAAAATAGTGAGGGCGGATATTATACTATATAATTACTAGCTGTCCCGACAAACGTTGTTTTGCCATATAAAAAATAAAAAAAAATTGAGGGGTGGACCACCCTTATTATTTAGGGGTGTGAAAAATAGATGTTAGCCGATTCTCAGACCTACCCAATATGCTTACCAAATTTCAGAGAAATCGGTCAAGCCGTTTCGGAGGAGTATGGAGACTAACATTGTGACACGAGAATTTTATATATAAGAATATAGGTACTCTTTGCTGCACCATTAATACGTACCACCGCGAGAGCGCCCTCGCCTATTCCTCGCGTTCTCGCTTCACTCAACGCTCTTCTGGATGCATAAGTGTGATCTGTTTGCGGATGAATGGTCGGAAATTTTATCTGTATGCTTGAAGTTTTGTGAGTATGAAGTATAACTGCGGTGTCTACAATTAATGTAATTGGTCTTCTTTTTTTACCGTTTTAATTGTAGTAAATAAATATATAACTAATCATTATTTATGAAATGAAATGATTTGTTCTGCTTGGAATTAGTTACAGATGTGTCCACAGTGTGTCATTTCTGATTTTAGTCAATATCGTACTAGTATGAACCCAGTGGCGTAGCGCAGACCTATGTAGACGTGGGCGAACTCCTATCAGCGAGGCCACTTTTCTATAATTCGCAAGATTCTCAAGAAGAAAAAAATTCTTATTTTTTTTTTTTTTATTTGACTGAAGTGGCAAACGAGCATGCAGTCCACCTGATGGTAAGTGGTCACTGCCGCCCATGGACATCTGTAATCAACTTTATACAGAACATGGGTTCCATCTAAAGTCAATCACAGATGCGTTGCTACTCCTAAGGTCTATGATGGTCGCCTCATGTGAAAGTGTGCCGGCAACCACACCCTTTCATCGAAACGCAAGAAGTGCTTCACGCTAGAAATAGGTGTGACGGTGGTACTTCCCCGGTCGAACTACACTGGTTCTACCACCTTGAAAAGAATAGATCTGGTATCCAGTAAATCTATCTTGATCAAGATCTATCCAGTAAACAAACGTACTTTGACGCAACACACGCGTGACTGGACATGATAGTGAAAAAGTTTGAAAAAAGTATTATTTTTTATCAAAAAAAATTAAACTTTGAGATATTCACATGTGGACTGTGGTGCAAAAGGGTTATGGCTGTGAACTAATTGCTTTCGGCCGTTGTTTATATCAGTGGCACGGTGGTTCGGGGTATTAGCAAGTGTCGATACAAACGATACAAGGCAACTACAATCGGAATGAAAATTGTTTTTACCATGAATTTTTGTCCGAAATTTAAACTTCGTGTTCGAGATAGAAGGTTTATGTTATTTCGAACAAAACTGAGTTAACATTACGTAGCATTGGCTTTCTTAAACTTTTCCTGAGAGATTTGAATAGTACTATTCATTCGACGCTATATATGTGATACACTTTTATATGAGGCGACCATCAAAGTCTTTGGGAGTAACAACGCATCTGTGATTGACTTCGCATAGAACCCCTATTCTATTTGAAGTGATTTGAGCAGTGTTAGCTTAATGGTTGAAACTTGCTCTCTTGATCGGGAGGTCCGAGGTTCAAACCCAGGCACGTATCACTGATTTTTCTAAATTATGTGCGTATTAGAAATTAATTATCACTGCTTTTCGGTGACGGAAAACATCGTGAGGAAACGTACACACCCGAGAGTTCTTTAAAAAAAAAATCGGACGTGTGTGTAGTCCACCAATTCGCACTTGGCCAGCGCGGTGGACTATGGCCTAAGAATCTCTCATTCCGAGAGAAGACCCGTGCCCAGCAGTGCGACAATAATGGGTTGGCACCACCATTTGAAGTTGCTTGTAGCAGTCCATGGGCGGCAGTGTCCACTTACCACTAGTTAGCCTGCATGCTCGTTTGCTACTTCGATTCGATTATATTTGCAGTTTATTAGGTACATTTTATGTCGATCTAGTTATACAGTAAGAATAAGTGTAGCGCTAGTGCCTTCGAAGTCATACAGTACAAAATGATCGTAAACGTCGATTTTGGTATTCTTTTATTCTAGACAGGAAAAATCATAGTGGTAGGTTATGCGTTAAAACGCATTATAACTATTATTAAAATAAATCTCACCCCCCTCAATTTTTTATTTTCTATGTTAATATCCATCAATCCGTTAAAGCTATATATATTCCTAATTATCCAAACAAAGGAATAATACGTAGTTGGATAAATAGATCTAATATAGGTGCGTTATGAAAAAATGATGAGAGTGAAATTTCAAGATTCGTCACACAAAAGTCACAGTATGAAGTTTTTTTTCCGTCACAACAGCTACAATATGAAGTTTTATTTCGCTCTTCTACAAGAGTAGAATTAGGCGAAAAATATATGTTTTTTAAAGTTTTTATCTTGTTACGCCAAAGAAATATAACTACTAACGCGTGTACATAATTATACACACACTTTCTTGTTTATTAATCTGAAATTTGGCACCAATTGTGTGCCAAATTTCAGAATTTTTTTAACCAATATTTTCTTCATGAAAAGTAACAAATATACATACACAATTTAATACAATACAAATTTACGCATCACTACATAGTATAAAACAAAGTCGCTTTCTTTCAAACTCTGTCCATATGTATGCTTAGATCTTTACAACGACGCAACGGGTTTTAATGCAGTTTATTTGATAGGTAGAGTGATTGAAGACGAAGGTTTTTATGTATAATACATGCATAATATAGAGGAGGAACATTGATAATTTTAGATCTTTGACTTTTGGGCGGATCGAAGTTCGCCGAGTCAGTCAGGTTATACCTAATATTGGTAAGATTAGAATGGGCGAATATATTGCTGTCTGACGGCGTTAATATATCCAAAGTTGAAGATATATATATAATATATTTTTTAGGAATTTCATCTACTATCTTTCGCTGTATTTGCAAGGTTCAATGACAAGAATTCAACAACTGTAGAGCATGGTTGTTAGCGGTTCGTACATTTGAAAATGGAATAACCGCATAACAACCGGAATCACATCGCTCTGCCGTACGAAATGTATTTCCGAAAACCGAACTCCAAACGATATTTTGGGGTCCCAAGTGATATTTGGTTACGGAGTGTATTGGATTTAGGTAACTTTGTAACGTGAAATACGTTTACAGGAGGACCTGTATATATAAATACTTTTTATGAGTTATTTTGTTGTCAATACTGCGTCTTACATTTGCAACGGTTTTAGAAGTAGTGGTTTTTGATAGGACAGTAAAATAAATATATAAGTATTTTTTTTTATTCATTCACATTTGCAGTTAGGATACGTTTTTTTTATAATATTAAAGTAGCAAACGAGCATGTAGTCCACCTGATGGAAAGTGGTCACTGCCGACCATGGACATTTGTAAGCAACTTCACATAGAACATTAGGTTTTATCTGAAGTCAATCACAGACGCGTTGCTACTCCCGAGGACTGTGATGGTCGCCTCATACAAAAGTGTGCCGGCAACCACACCCTTCCATGGTTCTACCTTGGTTCTACCCACACTGGTTCTACCTTCAAACCTCTACGGTACATCTACGGTTTGTGTTACCCAATATATTAAGTATAAAGTATGTATTTTCATTGCATATATTTTTACTTAGAAAATATGGTTAAAAGAATTCATACTAAGCAATAATGTAATTTTTCATTTATTGGAATTTCTTACATTTTGAAAATCGCAACAACAGTTACAGTTAGTTATCCCCATATCCTAATACATTTTTTAAAACCTTTCCTTGTGTAGAAGTTATAGCCGCCCGGCACAGATCATTGCATTTATTACCTGGTGGGCGTCTTCTAGACCAGGGTTTCTCAAACTTTTGGCTTCACGTACCCCTGTCAAACTTTGCAACAGCGAACCCCCTTAACTTAACTTAATAATTAATCAATTTAAAGCCGCCGATGCATTGGCGACTCCACTGGTGTTACAAATATTCATAGGCGACGGTGACTACTTTCCATCAGGTAGTCATACTTATCGTCAGGTTAAAGTATAAAAAAAACACTCCCCCCAAAGTAAACAATAAAATTAACTGTCGAAGAAAATAATGTTTTTATTTCAATAAAACGTATATATTTTATTATATAAGGAAATATATTTTTACTGATATTAATGTGATGGGTGTGCTTGTTTGTTGTCACAAATGCAGTCAGTTTTAGGAATATTTTTGTATTTTTATTACGTAAATCTTGTCACGAACCCCCTGCCACCGAATGGCGAACCTCTAGGGGTTCGCGTAGCCCACTTTGCGAAACCCTGTTAAAGACCACTTCAATGTAACAACCACTTCGTTGGTTTTTGGGTTTATGGCAACTGTGACCGACCTAGTGCCACTTCCGATCCTTTAGTATTTTTGAAGCAGGGGATGGTAAATACTTTGAAAGAACTTACTACTTATTGTCGTGAACAAGGTTAGGTTAGCAGGGCCGCCTAAGACTATGCTGGGGCCCTTGGGCACGCAAGAATTCGGGGCCCTTTTCGAATGTAAAGAACGAACCGAACTATACATTTTTTCACTATGATCTGCTTTATCAATTATAACATAATATTATTATAATAATAAATAACATTTTATTATAATAATACAATATGTCATTAATGATATTAGTGTGTATGTTGCTGTTTTTATTGTGCTTATGATGATAATTTCCTTCGAGATTTCTGTTGATCTCTCTTCTATTAAATCCCCAAATTCAATTTTCTGAAGAATATCACTTTCTTTTGTCATAATTGTCAAAATATTTAGCCGTTCTAGTAAAATTGTTGTTCGCAATTCGAGAAAAGTATAATGCGCCCGACCATAATATTTTGATATTGAATGTGACAGAAATTGTCAATCCTTCGGGGCCCTCTAAAGATGTCGCAGTGTCCCCGAGTGCCCTTATGGTAAAAACGGCATTGGTTACACTTACAAGCATCGATATAGAAAAACCCAAGAGACATATTCAGCGTCTCAAAACTGTCCGGTAAAAAAGAGCGCTTAATGTCGAAACATTGAGCGCTCATTTCAAGTAGTAAAATTTTATTGCTTTTTGCTTAAAGCGTTGTAAATACAACTTTATATCATGGACGTAAGGTCCTTGTTAAAATATATGCTCGTTATGACCACCTTTAAATAACTACGTAAATTTGACGACAGTTTTAGGTGTCGTTTTTGTTCGAGACTGTATCTAGTGCATTTATATATCGATGGTTACAAGGTTAAAGAGTGGTAGAATCAGTAAGGTTCGCTACTTCTATTTCTGCATTTTGGTGGAAGAGTATAGACACCGTCTGCCTTACGTATAAGGCTGCCATCTTAGTCTGAACAGTGACGATGTTTTGGAAACAGCTTCTAGTAGGTGCTTCCCACTTGCAATGGTTGTTTGCAGCTTCAACCCGAAAAAACTTTTTGTACTTATCTTACTACGTCAGTTGGTAATAGAAAAGTATTTATTACACAGCTTAATATATATATATTTTATCTGACTGAAGTAGCAAACGAGCATGCAGTCCATCTGATGGTAAGTCACTGCCGCCCAGGGACATCTGTAATCAACTACATACAGAACATGGGTTCCATCTGAAGTCAATCACAGATGCGTTGTTACTCCCGAGGACTATGATGGTACCTCATATAAAAGTGTGCCGTTATATATATCAAGTTGCTTATTGAAATATGTAGGTAAATGCTTTAGCAATATCGGTGACCTTGGGTCTCTTTGAAATTTCTTAATTTCAACCCACTTACATTATCTTTACATTAACTCATTAATTAGGATTAAATTATTGTGATAAGTATATCAAACATGATCGTAAAAATAAACTCTTTCTGAAAGGATAATAATTATGATGTGAACTCATTATCATTATAAATAAAATTAAGTCAGCAATTACTTACAGACTTAAAAAATATATCTTATCGAAACTGCTTTTAGGCAAGTCTCTGCAAAGAAACGTATAAACATAATTATGGATACCGGCATAAAGATATTATGTAAATAAAATTCAAAGTGCTTTTAGATAATGCGCAGTATTATTATAGACTAGCCTTTGCCCGCGGCTTCGCTCGCGTGGAATTTAGCCTGCCACATAAAGTTTGCAAGGTGGTAGAGCAATGGTTCAACCAGGGAGGCATCACCGCCGCACCTATTTCTGCCGTGAAGCAGTTCTTGTGTTTCATTTGAAGGGTGTGCCTGCCGGCTCACTTTTATATGAGGCGATCATCATAGTCCTCGGGAGTAGCAACGCATCTGTGATTTACTTCAGATTGAACCCTTGCCCTACTTCCTAAGGCGATTAACATACGGTACCACTCACTGTTACGGTAGGCGGTGAAGCGGATCTCATGTTGTATTGGGGTCTAATAAATCCGTTGATGCCTCACAAACGTACACCGACTGGCCGCGCGGTCCAGCGGTGTTCTCATCACCACCGTGTCTCCGCGCGAACGACAGTGCGGGGGGTCGGCGCCTCACACACGGGCTGGCGCCTAATCGCGCGGATCATCGTTGAAGCATAAATGCATTTCGATGTCGAAAAGTTTTTTTTGATGATCGGTTCATCCGCGCGTACATGTGCGTAAACCGCCTTACCGCGCGGGGCACCGCTATTCGCGGCGGTGCGCGGTGCCGTGTGTTAATCGCCTAAATCAGTGTGTTCAAATTTCAAATCACAGGCACGTATACTAATTTGAATTAGTTATGTCGGCAACAGATATTAATGCTTACTCTGAAATTAAAAGTTTTAAGAAAGGGTCTCAAAACCCGTGACGGTTACCAACGCGCAGCTGGCTAGCGTGGTCAACTACGACGTAAACTATTGCTAATCTGACATATGTGCCGAGTTGTGTTACATTAAAAGGTCGATGACGATTGAATAACATATTTACCCTTTCCGCTGTTTCATTCTCATTGACTTTTTTCTTTTTTGTCGAGGGAGAAACCTTTAAAAGGTACGCCGTGGGAGCGGCGCAGGGTTATCTGGGATTCTTATAGCACCAGGACTCCGGGATCTTCAAAGGAACGCAACTGGAGTCCTCTGAGTGCATTGCCCCATCGGGCTCCTCCCAAGTGAGCGGCTGGGCCCATCACTCCATCTGGTCTTTACCACTATATGCGACTACACGTATGCCACCGTCCTTCCCGGGATCGCCTGGCTGGACGGTTCAAGCTCCATCCATCCTGGCTCTCACGATAGCATGTGACCACACATGCTGACATCTTTCCCGAAGTTGCTGACTGGGTGTTTGGAGCTCTCCGTCTAGCCGCCCGCAACCCCGAAAGCTCCCTTTTAGTTGCCTCTTACCACAGACAGGGGATACTGTAGCCTTATTCCCGGAACTACAGAGACATCATTGACCTTTCACATTTTGCTCCGTGTTTTATAACCATTCAAATATTAATATCATACAACTTCGTTGTATACGGCCGCGGCGTACGGCGCGTACTGCCGGTCAATTAAATGACTACGCAATATGTTATACTCCTAATATCTTCTAAACTACTTATCCAATTTACATGGTGTAAAAGGCAGATTCAATATTTATTAGATGCTTGATTTTTTGAAATCATTTATTTTGATAAGGATTAATATTTAGTTTGTATAAAACCCATGGAAACATCAACTTGATATTTTTAAAATTTTTAAAGTATAAAAAGAGTTATTGTGGGTTATACATAAAATATAGACATATGCTGTCGCGGACTTTTATTTAGATCTATGTGAGCCAAACAATCCCACCATACATTATATTTGGATATCTCCAACGGTTTAGGCAGCGTACACGAAGATAGCTCTCAGAGCACAGCTTTTTTTCCGACTAACCTGATATTTCTCGTTATATTATAACCTTATAAAAAAAATCATTACAATTTATAGCCCATGTGTTATTCTGATGTATAAACTATACTACTGGGAAGTGTCAACCTAATCCGTTCAGTAGTTTTTGCGTGAAAGAATAACAAATACACATACATCCTCACAAACTTTCGCATTTATAATATTAGTAGGAAGTAGGACTAGTAGGATAGGATAGGATAGGATAGGATTATAAATCCTAGCTGACATTTATGCTATACAAATTAGATGCTAATTATGTAATAAAAACTGTTTAATCAACTGGGATTTTAACAAGATTGAACACGAAATCTTAAAAGATTTTTTGATACATACGTCGTTAATACAAAATTATATGCCAAGTAGCTTCCGTCCATTGACATCTAATGCATCAAAATGACATAGGATATTATTCCTTGTTTATGGATCTCTCTCTCGTGTGCTCTGCATATGGGCAGTTATAGGTCTGTTAAGGGAGGAGACCAACAAATACATAAATAAATGTACCAATCTCTACAATTTCTATCTACAACTTGTACTTTCTCTTGACTATTCGTGCGAATTGTTTTATTTTTTATAATAATGAAGTAGCAAACGAGCATGCAGTCCACCTGATGGTCGTCCCTGTAGTTCCGGGATCAGAATAGGGCTACGGTATCCTCTGCCTGTCGTAAGAGGCGACTAAAAGGGGCTTCCGGGGTTGCGGGCGGCTAGAGTGGGAGCTTGAACCATCCAGCCAGGCGATCCCGGGAAGGACGGCGGTATGTGTGGTCGCATATCGTCGTATAGACTAGACGGAGCGGTGGGCCCAGCCGCCTATCTGGGAGGAGCCCGATGGGGCAACACGCTTAGAGGATTCCGGTGGTGTTTGTTGGAGATCCCTGAGTCCTCTTTTTAGCGCCGAGGATGGCCACCGGGGGGGTTTTAGTGCGGTAAAAATCCCACATAACCCTTCGTCGCTCCCACGGCGTCGGGTACCTTTTGAAGGTTTCCCCCTCGAAAACAAAAAAAAAAAAAAAAAGTCCACCTGATGGTAAGTGGTCACTGCCGCCCATGGACATTTGTAATCAACTTCATGTAGAATATAGGTTCTCTCTGAAGTCAATCACAAATGCGTTGCTACTTCCGAGGGCTACGATGGTCGCCTCATATAAGTGTGCCGGCAACCACACCCTTCCATCGAAACGCAAGAAATGCTTCACGTTGGAAATAGGTGTAGCGGTGGTACCTCAACGGTCGAACTACACTGGTTCTAACACCTTTTAAAATTTGTTCAATTGGTAATTTAGTAGCAAGATGACTTAACGTAGAGTCGAGTCTATCGTACGTCAGGTATTCGGATTTAGCTATTTCATCTATTACTTTTCATTAATAAGTCCTTAGCGAATAAATAACAGAGATTTTTATACTTAATGTTATATTTATCATAGTTATTTCATGTTATCATCTGTTATTGATAACGGATAATTACGAGTTGCCTTTAAGACGTTGCGTTCAAATACAAGTTTTTTATGTGCGATTCGCAAATTTCTCATATATTTACAAAAAACTTCGAAGTTCATTGTCCCTAGTATTGATAACTTCAAATCAAACTGTTCCCTTATTTAACTATTTCGTAAGTTCTTGTGCACGTGCCGTCCCAACCTTCAACTTTGATTGTCTGTAACAAAAAAATCAATAATCGCAAAATTATTAACATATTCATATATCGTTAACACGTTTATATGTATAAGAATGAAGAAACTCATTTTAGCATTCAATTGACCGTATATAAAATAGTGTTATTGATATGTTTCAAGACGTAGAATTGCCTCCCTAGTTATTCTCGGAACTCTGGTGTAAGTTTAAAGGTAGAAAAGATCATCGTTAAACATAGGTTCACAAATGTCCTTAGGTGATATTTCTTCCTTGTGCAGCACCATAGCATTTAATTTATTCATGATTAATATTTTTGACTATTTGTAATGATTTTTTTTATTAGTATAATGATTGTTAAGGATTATGATTTTTAGATATATTTTATGTTAATGCCTAATATTACGAGTATAATTAGTGTAATTGGTTAAAGCCGTACTATTATTATAAGAATAAATAAATAAATAAATAAATAAATAATAAATAAATTGTGTTCTACTTTGAAGGGTGTGAAAAGGAACATCGACATATTTATCTAAAGTTCCATCTTCTTCAGTGGTAGTTACGCACTCCTCTCTGGGATTAAATATAGATGTCAAAATGATGATGTTGCTGCATCATAAGATATGAGTTTAATTTATTAATCAAATTAACTTACCACGTATATAAAATCATCAGTGTATTCAGTAACGTGATGCCCTTTTAAACCATTTGCAGCCACTTGTGTTTCTATAAGTTTGTTCCCTTCGATTTGCATGACTGCTTTAACCTGAAAGAATGCTTTAATTGAATAGTATAAGATTTTAAAATACTCCAAAAAAATAGGTGATATAACGCTTTTTCATTATCATAATCGTAACCATAGTCATAATATCCTTCCATTTTAACATACATTATAATTGAAGTAAAAGCTAGTAATTAAAAATAAGAGCAGTGATAGCCTAATGGTTGAAACTTGCCCTCTCAATCAGGAGGTCCGAGGTTCAAACCCAGGCACGCACCACTGATTTATGTGCGTATTAGAAATTAAGGAAAACATCGTGAGGAAACCTACACACCCGAGAATTTTTTAACAAAAAACGTTCTCGGAGGTCCGTGAAGTCCACCAATTCGCACTTGGACAGCGCGGTGGACTGTGCCCAGCAGTGGAACAATAATGGGTTGTACCCCATAGTCATAATCATAATCTCATAATAATTAACTAAAACTTGCTATTATGGTGCACTATTTGCATTCGCATTCGCGAATGTTCAAACAATAACAATTTTTGCATCATTAATATCAAATTTCAATACAAATACGGAGTTTCAAACTGCAAACCTTCTCTCCATCAAGCCTCATGCTTTGAAACTCGACTCCGGGAACGAATGTAACTTTGAAGTTCTTGAATGTAGTAACAATGGTTATAGTGTACGATCCATCCGGGTTCTGCGACAGTATGCAATCACACGGCAAGTTGGTTATGATCTTACGTACTATTAAGCTTACACCTGTAAGAAAACACAGAAATAATTTACTATGTAGCAACCAAAATAAAATAATAGATTGTTTTATTTTGTGTTTTTATTTCCTATTCATTTCAATCTAACCTTTTTCCTCGATTGTGTTAGAACGAGGGTATTTTTAAAGCTTATGTATGCATATATATGTTTATATGTGTGTGTATCTATTTCTATGGCACTCACTACAGCCCAAATACAAACAAACAAGCAGTATCTCAGAAACCGTTATAGCTCGACAGTTGAAATTTTCACAGAAAATGTATAATGTGTTGTATGTATAAAATGTATAATAATACTGTTGCCGCTATAATAATTTTTATCAGATTGAAGTAGCAAACGAACAGTCAATAAACAACTTCATACAGAACATGGGTTCCATCTGAAGTCAATCACACATGCGTTTCTACTCCCGAGGACTAAGATCGTCCCATCATATAAAAGCGTGCCGGCAACCACGTCCTTCCACCGAAACGCAACAATGCTGCATGCTAAAAATAGGTGTGGCGGTGGTACTTCCCCGGTAGAACTACACTGGTTGAACACCTTGAAAATGTGTTGCAATAATTAATTAATTTAATGCTTATTATTACTTTATGCTTAAAAGTAACATATTGTACAGTATTGACTCAGGGTTGCCAAGTTGGGGGTTTTCCCCCTAAATTTAGGGGATAGAAAAGTAGGATGGGGTTCTATTAGGGGTGTTATATTTTTAGGGGTAGTTTTAGGAGTTTTTATAACTTCAATATATAGGTGATTTAAAAAGGAAAATCTTCCGCCAGGCTACATGATAATGCCTCACGACGAAAAGAAAAAAATAGGTTTTGCACTACATACACCCGATGACCTTTTTTTTCGTCGCCAGGAAAAACCTACGACCTGATTCAGAAATACGGGAGGTTGCCAGGAAGAATTTACAATCATAATTCACTATGGGGATTTTAGGGTTTTTTTATGGAGGCTTTAGGGGAATACATTTTTGAGAGTTGGTACCCCCAGTATTGTATTATCTGCCAGGCTGTAGCGCGTGCGAAAGAAATATAGGTAGGTACATACATACTCGTACCTACATAGGTAAATACGCTTAAAAATCATTACACTCGTTCTATCTTATTTGCAGTGCCAAGCGTAGGTATGTTTTGTTTACTTAGGCCTTGCAATTTTTTTCCAATACGATATCGATAGGAATGTATCTTTATTATGCATTGTCGTATTATTATTGTTCTTAGTCATAATTATTATAAGCAAAGTATGCGCTAGTGCGTTACATAAGATTATACTCAAAAGCATATTATACTTAATAACGAATATTTAAACGATAATTTTATAGTACGGACACATGCGGCAAAGTCGAAACTTTGTGTTAACCGTTTGTTTAGTTTGATTAATAGCTATACCTCGCCTAATGGTCGATTATCAACCATAAATATTATGGATAAAGGAAAAAATTCAAACAAAATGAAGTGAAAACAAACGAAACAAAAAGAAATTTTTTTTACTGGTTTCAGACTACTGATATTACCTAATAATAATTATTTATTCTTTAATGCAATCTCTTTAGATAACCTCTTTTCTTTGTTACTAAAACGATACATAAAATCTTTACTTTTATTTATTCAATAACAATATTATGTGAGATAGGTACGTAAGAGGTATTTCTACTTACCAAGAAACTCTAAATATTCTTCGAAGTTCTCCGAACTCTTCATTCGATATTTTTTATTCAAATACCTTTCCATTTTTAAGAAATTTTCAATATTTTCGAAACTACACTATTTGCACTACATTCGAACTACTAAATAATCGTATGAAAAATGTGTTCTATTATCGACGATTTATTATCTGCCAAAGATTATAACTATCTTTCTGATAAAGTCCGCTTTATATTGTTTTGTTGCTATCTTGCTTACACTATATATGTATGACAAGGACGCAACGACTATGATACAAGCATATTACATTCGCTAATAAGGCCGTCAATGATTCACGTTCTAAAAGTATAACCGCTTACTTCATTATTATATGAATAAGTAAACACTAGTTCTATAGAATAGTGTATTTTTAAACGTTTAATAAATTCTATTTTACACGGAATTACGTCTAACGTCAACACGTTCTCTTTACTGACTAAAACGTCAATGTCAGTTTTCAAGGCCGTTGTTTGCAAAATTATCGCTCTGTGGACGGCGTTGTGGTGACGTCACTGAACATTTAGCTATTAGATTTAAATTGCTAATAGTTTGGTTTTGCATTCTTCTAATTTTATCTATATAATAATAATGCTAATATGTATATTGATAATAATATCCTCTAGAATTGGTATTTGAGAATAATTAGACCGGACCAGTTTGTCTCACCATTTTTGCATTGGTACGTAGGTACTGATTTCGACATTTAACTTGGGTTTTTTTTTAGTAACACAGGCTATAAAATACGACGAGACGGATTTTGGAACTACGTATATAAGATTACCTATATCTTATGGTTTTGGACAGTAAAAAAATGTGTTACTTCTGAAAATAAGATATAATCTTATAAAACGACATATGATTGAAGCCTTCTAAGCGTCAGTGGTAATAGTATCCTTTAGGGTTGTTTAACCAACGATCCTTATCAATCACTTGTCACACAAAGGATCAAGATTACACTTCCTTGATGAGGTTTGTTACAGGAACAATAATTTGCCCCACAAAACAGTTTATTTATAGAACAACAAAAGTGGGTCAGAATAGAGTTAAAATCAATGAAGGTTTATAATTTAAATTAGGGCGGTGATGGATTAAATTAATAAGATTAGAACAATATATACAAAACATGTTAGAAGTATATATAGAACAACAAAAGTAGGTCAGAATAGAGTTTAAAGCTATGAATGAAGTTTATAATTAAAATTACGACGGTTATGGATTAAGTAAATTAGAGTAATATATCTCATAAGCATTTATAATCAATCTCATATAAGATTAAAGTCCTATCGGCTAGATACAGGTGAGTTGTTTTCCCTAAAGACTAACTAGGAAAGCGTCGGATTAAAGTATTAACATACTTTCGAAGTATGCCAAAGCAATGTTTAACACGAGATCAGTGATAGCTTAATGGTTGAAACTTGCTCTCTCCATCAGGAGGTCCGAGGTTCAAATCTAGGCACGCACCACTGATTTATGTGCGTATTAGAAATTAATTATCACTGCCTTTCGGTGAAAGAAAATATCGTGAGGAAGGAACACACCTGAGAGATCTTTAAAAAAAAGTTCTCGGAGGTGTGTGATGTCCACCAATTCGCACTTGGCCAGCGCGGTGGACTAAGGCCTAAAACTCTCTCATTCTGAGAGAAGACCCGTGCCCAACAGTGGGACAATAATGGGTCATACCCCAATGTTTAACGCCGTTTAGCGTTTTTTTTATAAGATTGAAGTACCAGACGAGCATGCAGTTCATCTTATGATAAGTTGTCCCCGCCAACCATGGACATCAGTAAGTTACTTCATATAGAACATGGTTTATATCTGAATTCAATGACAGAAGCGTTGCTATTCCCGGGGATTTAGATGGTCGCCTCATAATATAAAAGTGTGCCTACACACGCTTCCGCGGAACGCAAGGACTTTTTAAAGGAACGCTTCATACATGGTATACAAAAGTGTAATATACGTTTTACCAGGTGGTAGAACCAGTGTAATTCGACCACGGAAGTACCACCACCACACTTGATTCTATTCTGAAGCAGATCTTGCGTTTAGGTAGTAGGGTTTGGTTGCCGGCTCAAATTCAGATTAGGCCACCAACTTTGTGTTCCGGAGAAGCAACGATATGATTGACTTCTGTTAGAACCCCTGTTCTGTATGAAGTTGCTAACGGGCGTCAGTAACCATTTACCATCAGGTGAACTGTATGCACATATATTAAAAAAGGCGCTTTCTACACTAATAGTCCAACGCTAGGATTTTCGCCAGTATCGTGGGTACCATGGACACACACAACACGAATTCACGAACACTTATTATTATATTACTTTAATCGTATCAAAAATACTGAGTAGATAATTATGTCAGTGTTTGTAGTGAGTTTACAAAGCTGTTCAGTCTCTAATTAATTATAATTTGGCAGTCACCTCCATAATTTAATCCGTAGTAAGCTGAAGCCATAAAACAATACTGATAACGTAACTACCGAACAATGGACGCTCATCTCATTACATGAAATTACGATAATGTGTTTTTGGATAGTAACGAGTATTTAATTTTGTCTAAACAATAATTAGTAAAGCGATTTAAAATCCTACTTTTGATTATTATTCCGCGTATTCCATGTTTTTTTATATTTTAAACTAGATGACCCGGCGGCCGTCGTTCCGCCTAAAAATAAAAAAAAAAACAAAAAATATCAGTATTACTTTAGTATATTATGCATTTATGATACATAAAAACCCTTTTGAATCACTATCTATTAAAACTGCATTAAAACCCGTAGCCTATATTTAAAGATCTAAGCATATATACATAGAGACAGATAGCGCGAGATGACTTTGTTTTAAACTATGTAGTGAAGTAGGTACTCATAGAGTCTATGGACCATACTGTTCAAGAATTCAGCTAAAAGATAATACCGTGTTATCTTTACAAAAATGTACAAAGGATCCGTTTTAATTAAGGCAATTAAGGCAGTTAAGGCCGATATGTTCGTAACGATCATCTGGCCTCAGATCACACTGCTGTAGTTATCATATTCCCTAAACCTTTGACCTCTTGGCACAGTTTTTTTATATCGTACCTGTTTAGGGTTCTTCATAATTGAAGAAGTGGTCATTACCGCCCATTAATTTGTGTAAGGAAAGTCACATATAACACGGGTTCTATCTGAAGTCAATCACAGTTCCGTTGCTACTCCCGAGATCTATGGTGTTCGCCTCACATAAAAGTGTGCCGGCAACCACACCCTTTTACCGAAACACAATAACTGCTTTACGTTATAAATAAGTGTGGTGGTACCTCCCCGGTCAAACTACGCTGCTTCTACCTTCTGGAAAAATGCATGTATGCATTTACGTTGTGTCATGCCACTCGTAAATTATGCGTCGGTCAGTCAAAACGGCAAAAGTACAGAACCGTGTTACCTGTGCTAAAAGGTACAAAAAATGCCCGTTTTAATTTAGTCGGATTAGGCCCGGTATGCTCGTAGCAATCAGCTGGCTCGGACCGCAAAGCCGCGGTTATGACATTCCCTAAAAGCCTGACATGACCGGCTTTTGCTAATGGTTGAATTTCCGAACTTAGATATTTTTGGGCTGAAAGAGCAACGTTTTTAATCTGTCGAGCTGTTTAAACGAGAAATAAATGTGTCTTCTACGCAATTGGTGAAAATAAACAAAATTTTTTTTTCATATATCCTTAAGTGTTTCAACGCACAGTTAATTTTTTTCTTAGGAAATAGGTTGTTTTCGGAACAAAAAAATGTGTAAGTTATGCTTAGCCAAAGAATATTAAAAGTAAATTTTTTAGTTATGAAACTCGGGAATCTGAATTTTTTATTTTTATTGTCGTTTGATGACAATCTTCTGGATTAAATCACTTAGTCGTATCAGCCTGCAGCTAAGAACCTTTTCCTCCATATAGGAAATCTGAAACATACATTACGGCCATTGACGCCACTGACCTCTCTAAGTAACTTTATATATGAGAGCAGGTGTTCTAACTGAAATTAATTACACTTGCGTTGCTCCTACCAAGGCCTGAGAACCTGACTGACTGAGAACCACATATAAAAGTGAGCCGGCTTACACACCTTTCCACCGAAACTCGAAAAAATAACGGTAGAAACAATGTCGCAGTGGGCAGTGGTACATTCTGGGTCGAACTAAACACATTACCTTTCATTTATGGATTTTTTTGACTCAAATATTCAACTATTTCCTAGTGGTGTAAGTGAAACAAAAGGACTTTTTCCAGGTATTACAGATTTTCCAGGATAATAATTGTAGTTACGGTTCACTTTCAATGGAGTAATGGTTCCAGAAAATCCAAATCCTATTTACGAGAATCTATCTCGAACATGGAATTCTATTTCAACATAACATTGTATGAGTTACCGTGGTGATGCGATACATAGATTTAAGTCGTAGATTTACCCCAGAGTACACGATGTACGTGTTGTGTTTTGTATTTGAACATGTTTATTTATTCATGTTTAGTAATTTTGAACGCACCCGTTAAATATAAAAAGAGGTTTAATTAGCTAAGCTGCATTTAAAAGCACTAGCGGGTATTTTGACAAACACATCTGACATTTTTGACGTTGTGTTTTCATAGTAAAACATTTAATGTTTTAATTCGTTTATTATGTATGTGTTTGTGTCAATTGCAAGGTGGTGTGTGTAATGTTTTTTTAGTTGATTTTATGTATGTTTTATGCATTATTTGAAAAAAATATGAGCATTACGTAATCCTTCTCTACATCAACTATAACTGTGCGTAATTTCATAGTCCTCCGTCTGCGGCAAGTATCTTAAAAGCGGATTACAAATTTTTGCTTCATGTATATAATAGTTCCGGTAGTTTTTGCACGAAAGAGTAATAAACACACACCCTCACAATCTATCCCATTCATAATATGAATAAGAAAGATGTGAAAGTACTGATTTAGCCGAAATAAATGTGTATGTTTTTGTTTTAGGTCCGTGTTCTGAACAATAGTACCAGAGATATCCTCAGGCAATACAGCTGCAGTCCCACTTCAAATACACTGGATACAACAACAATGCTCCACAGAGTTCCCTATCCGTAAATGGGTTTAAATTTTTGGTTTATTTTTATATTGACGACGAAAAATTCTGAAACATTTGAACTTTAAATACTAATAAAATGTACACCAAAACTTGGCCAGCGCGGTGGACTATGGCCTAAAACTCTCATTCCCAGAGAAGACCCGTGCCCAGCAGTGGGACAATAATGGGTTGACAATGATGACTAATAAAATATTCCTTTAATTTTAAAGTAGTTGTTTCTTCCAACTCATATTTTTTGTATAATAATAGAATTGTAATACATCAATTTCGATATTTCGTTGGATTGTATTATTTACAATAGTGAATGTTATGTTTTTTGTAATATATTATACAATATTTATACATTCTCTGTACTTTTCTTACAAATACAACTTTATATTATGATATTTGAAGTTTAATTTTGCATTAGTTTTTTCGTCACAAGGAGGTAAAGCCTTTTGCCTACGTTAGAACAGTACCTACTTAGAGAGTGCTACTACGAATTAAAAGAGAACTTCGAGATTTGTTTTTTATTTTTTTGTCAAATCGTCCGTGCCTTTTTTCACAATAGTTCTTTTTTTAACTTACTTAGTCTGTCTTTCTTAGCTCCACGTTAGGCCACCGCTGTCACCATCACACTGTCGTGTGTGGTGGTGGCAACGTTGGTTATTTAGGATATCTTACATATAACAGATAACTTAAAATAAATAAATTTATTTAACTATATACCTAAAAACAGATCGGTTTGCTCCAAATAGATTGCTATACCCTAAAAATGGTTCACATGGGAGACTGTTAAATAATACTAACCACCAAATTGTATAATGTTCACTATGTATGCAATGAAGTATTGAGTATTCAAAGTTTTTCGAGCATATCTATGTTTTTTTTATCTGATTGAAGCAAACAAGCATGCAGTCCACGAGATGGTAAGTGCTCACTGCCACCCATTGACACCTGTAAGCAACTTCAAATAGAACATGGGTTCTATCTGAAGTCAATCAAAGACGCGTTGCTACTCCCGAGGACTAGGATGGTCGCCTCATATAAAAGTGTGCCGGCAACCACATTCTTCCATCGAAACGCAAAAAATTATTCACGTTGGCAATAGGTGTGGCGGTGGAACTTCCCTGGTCGAACTACATGACCACCTGGAATATTTGTTTATATGAAAGTCCATTTTTTTGGTGCGCGCTGTAGTCCAAACTGATTGACTAACTGTAAGATTATAACATATGACACATCATTAGAATCGATTTTGTAAAATCACTACATAGTATAAAATAAAGTCGCTTCTCGCTGTCTGTCCTTATGGTACGCTTAGATCTTTAAAACTACGCTACAGATTTTAATGCAGGTTTTTTTAATAGGTAGAGTGATTTAAAACGAAGGGTTTTATGTATTATACATGTATAATATAGTAGAGAAACACTGATAATTTAAGATTTTTGATTTTGAGGCGGAACGAAGTTCGCCGGGTCAACCAATGATATATATTTTTTAAATAGGTTCCTGCGATCAAAGGAAAGCAGGTTTTAAGCAGTTAGATTTTTGTTTCAATATAATGTAACAGTGTTACTTGTATAAATGAAATAACTTACTAGAAAGTTAGAACGTTGTTAACATTTTAAAACATTTTACTTTGTATTTTATTAGTATTCTTTTGTTCTCATTTCAGTGCTTTTACTCAATTTTAAATTAATGTAAGCGCCATCTTCAAAGAAATACCGTACGATGTAGCGAGACTACTTTGAATACCAAAATACTGAACTTCTTACAATTACTAACTGATCTGAAATTCCCCAGTTTGAGACTACTTACATATTCACATAAACATTATTTACTTATTACGTTTCTACTTAAATGTTTGAAATCCTCTTTAGATGCTTGAATTATTTTGGAATTTATGAGTATATTAACACAGTACTACTATAATACAGTAATCTAACTCTGCCCTGTCCTTGAATTTTATACCTACAGACGCGCTGTATGAGTATGCGTTAGGGCTACCCGTCTAAATTATTTTAATTACATCTGTATATTTGACTTTCTTTATTACTTATTATGTATTTTATTCAGTAGATTAAGGTATTAAACAACGCGTTCTTTTAATATTTGAGAGACTTAATAACATATCGTACACAAATAATAGTTATAAATTTCACACTGAATAATATTTTACCAACCAAAATAAAAAATATTAACATTGGACGTGTTATGCACATTTAAAGCAATCAAAAACAGCCTATTATTGTTTACAACTACTCTTCGCTACATTATTATTTAAATAAAAAGATCCACTGCTTAAAAAAACGTCACACTGCCCGCTCGTCACTACGGTACATTCGTCGGCTGTTGCATACCGAAATCGAGGCGCGTAGGTACAACTTGCCTTTCGTGCGTTTGTAAGAAGTTAGAATACTGAAGATACCGTTACCGTGATATTAATATTCCATCTCTTTTATGGATGGTTTTATAAAAGTGTATGTATGAGTATGGTTTCAATAATTTGATAGATTATAATTAGAGATGCGTCGAATATTCGGTTATTATTCGGTATTCGGCGTATTCGGCATTACTCGATTTTGGTGCCGTATCTTGTCTTGTCTTCATGATTATGCTAAAAAATATGCAATAACAAAGATTAAACGAAATATATTTAAACCTCGAATTATATCTTTACTAGTCACCCGTCACATCGGTCGAAATTCGACCGTAATTTAAATTAAAATACTAAACTTCATATTGTCCAAAGTAGTACAAATATTTCTTAAAATTCAAATAAAATGTAATAATTTTTAAGTAATTTTGAACGCACCCGTTAAATATAAAAAGAGGTTTAATTAGCTAAGCTGCATTTAAAAGCAATAGCGGGTATTTTGACAAACACATCTGACATTTTTGACGTTGTGTTTTCATAGTAAAACATTAAATGTTTTAATTCGTTTATTATGTATGTGTTTGTGTCAAATGCAAGGTGGTGTGTGTAATGTGTTTTTAGTTGATTTTATGTATGTTTTATGCATTATTTGAAAAAAATATGAGCATTACGTAATCCTTCTCTACATCAACTATAACTGTGCGTAATTTCATACTCTTCCGTCTGCGGCAAGTATCTTAAAAATGGATTACAAGTTTTTGGTCCACGTATTAATATATTAATCCGGTAATTTTTACACGAAACAGTAATAAACACACATCATAATATCCAATTCATAATATGAATAAGAAATATGTGAAAGTACCGAAATTTATGTGTCTTTTTGTGTTTTAGATCCGTGTTCTGAACAATAGTACCAGAGATATCCTCAGGCAATACAGCTGCAGTCCCACTTCAAATACACTGGATACAACAACAATGCTCCACAGAGTTCCCTATCCGTAAATGGGTTTAAATTTTTGGTTTATTTTTAAATTGACGACGAAAAATTCTGAAACATTTTAACTATAAATACTAATAAAATGTACACCAATTCGCACTTGGCCAGCGCGGTGGACTATGGCCCATAACTCTCTCATTCCGAGAAAAGACCCGTGCCCAGCAGTGGGACAATAATGGGTTGACAATGATGACTAATAAAATGTTATTTTAATTTTAAAGTAGTTGTTTCTTTCAACTCATATTTTTTGTATGATAATAGAATTGATCAATCAATCAATTTCGATATTTTGTTGGACTGTATTATTTACAATAGTGAGTGTTTTGTTTATTGTAATATATTATACTGATAGATGTCAGCCGATGAAAAAATGAAATCACGTCACCGGCTGTCTATATAAAGGGAGACGCACCCGTTATAAAATCCAGCCTTTATAATAATTTATCCCGCGCGGTAGCTACTCTGCCCGATTTTGGTTATAAATTTGGTGTTTACCATTATAGTAAATTTTTAGTTTAATAGTATTTATCAGTTCAGATTATTTTGTTTAAAAATATTTAAGTTAATAAATGTCATTCTTTAAACCCTTTTTATTCTGATTCCTAAAATCAGAATTGGGATAGGATCCGCGTACCCACATAAATTCAAATAAACATTTTCGTTAATGTAAAATACTACGCGTTTTAAACATTAGTATCCGTAAAGCGATTAAAATGGATAGGCCGTGTCGCGCCCGTTATACTTCGAGTTTAAGCCCGCGTAGAAGACGCTCGCAATATTCACGAAGCCCACTGCGACGTTTGCGTAGGTCACCGCGCCGTTCGCGAGGAACATCAAGCCGCTCACAAACTCAATCACCACTCTTGCAAGATCGTTCACGTCACTTACGTGGACCATCGATACGATTTACGCGATCTCGTAGTCGTGACGGTGAACATCAACGTCGTCGTGACAACAGGTGTCGCAGCTGAAATCATGACTGGTCAAATCACCGTCGTGAAAATAGTCTTGTGACCGTCGGGGCTGTGACTCATGGGATAACATCATGTCACGTCTTCAGGCTCTGGAGACACACACACAAACGGTGGGTTCAACAGGTCCTGCAAATGGGGCCGACCAAATTGTGGTCGCTATTGAGTCGTTAAAAATGTAAGTACTTACAAGTATTATGTTTCAAATTTCGATATTAGCTTGCATGATGTGGATTTATGGTTTAGCGAGGTGGAAAGAGCTAAGGTGGCTAATCGATGGGATGATCAAGAATGCTTGTCTCGCGTTGGAGGCTGTCTAAAGGGGGATGCTAGGGTGTGGCTGGATGAATGGGTCACTAGTGACAGATCTTGGAGTAATTTTAAAGCTGATTTCAAGCTATTGTGTGTAAAAAGGGTAGACATGGCCAGCATTCTGTTTGATGTTATGTGCACTGACTCTGATAAGTTTCATACTTATGCTGATTACGCACGCAAATGCATGTTACGTTTACGTATTGTCAAAGGCATTAGTGATGAACTCATTACGGCTATTGTCCTTCGCGGCATTAAGGATCCACATGTTAAAGCATCTGCTATAAATGCTAACTTCACCCCAAACGATCTAGTGTATTATCTTTCAACATTTATTAAACCCAGCGCTTCAATAAGTGATTCAAACACTCGTGTAAATAACCGCCCGGTTACGGACAAGGACAAAATAAAAAGAACATTCCGATCTGACCAACGGAAGTGTTTTTTATGTAGTGAATTGGGTCATAGGATCGCTAACTGCCCTAAGAAGGTAAAACCAAACAGTTTAACTATTCCTTTTAAAAGTGAATTTAATAAGGGAAAAAATCAAGGTTTAACTCTTTCTTGTACCTACTGTAAAAAAATGGGTCATGATATTAGTAGTTGTTTCGCGAAGCAACGTTCACAACAACGCAATAGTAATAATGTAAACTTTTGCGCCAATAAATCTCAGGACCGCACCGATGTTGTGACCGGTATAATCCAAGGCATAGCTGTGGATATTTTAATAGATAGTGGCGCTATAGGTGTATCACTTATATCTTTATCTGTGGTAAAACATTTAGAATGTCAACAGAAATCTACACATCAACAACTTAAGGGCGTAGGAGAGTCGATAACTTACGTAAACTCCTATGTTACCCTTGTTATTGAATTAAAAGACATATCGGTAGAGGTAGACTTGTTGGTAGTACCCAATGAGTGTATGAATGCTCCTGTTATTATAGGCACAGATGTACTTAACCGCGAGGGTGTTACTTATATCAGGACAAACCATTCACAACGAATAATACACGATTCTAAACTCAAACATGTTTCAGCTATACAGGTGCATGAGCTGTCTCAAGTAAAGACTTCTATAACAGGTGACGATTTAAAAGCTTTAGTAAGTATTTTAAATAGTTTTTCGGACTATATGATCTCTGGGACAGCAACATCTACCGTTAATACAGGAGTAATGCGTATACGAGTTAATAGTGACACCCCCGTGCATTATCGTCCTTACAAGATGCCGTATGAGGAAAAATTAAAGGTACGTAGCATTATAGAAGACCTTCTCTCTAAGGGTATCATCATACGTGAATCGGAGTCACCTTATTCAAGCCCTGTTTTATTAGTTAAAAAGAAAGATGGCTCCGACCGTATGTGTGCTGATTTTCGCGCATTAAATAGAATTACAGTCAAAGATCGATTCCCGCTGCCCCTTATCGACGACCATATATATCGATTGTCTGGGGAAAGGCAAGTATTTCACTACGTTGGATATGGCGACTGGGTTTCACCAAATTCAGTTAGACGAAGCTTCTATTCCATTAACAGGTTTCGTAATGAATATGTAAAAATGCCTTTTGGACTGTCAAATGCACCTGTAGTTTACCAACGCATTATTAGTAAAACTCTGCGTAACCTAATCAATGATGGAAATGTGTTGGTGTACATAGATGACTGTTTAATTCTTTCATCCTCCATTGAGGAAGGTTTACAGATTCTGGAAAAGGTATTGTCAGTTCTCACAAGAGCTGGTTTTTCTATTAATTTAATAAAGTGTTCATTCTTGTGCAATGAGATTGAGTATCTGGGTCGTGTAATATCTAATGGGCGGGTTAAACCAGCTAAAAGTAAAATTCAAGCTCTTGTAAATTCTCCTGTTCCACAAAACTGAAAACAAGTTAGACAATTCCTGGGTTTAGCAGGGTATTTTCGAAAATATATTTGTAACTATTCGATGAGAACTACCTGCACAGCACGCTTAACGTGTAAAAATGTAATTTTCCATTGGGGTACTGACCAGGAGCGGGTTCGGCAGGATATAATTAAAATTTTGACTGACGAACCGGTTCTTGTAATATTCGATCCAACCTTAGCCACTGAAGTCCACACGGACGCAAGTAGTTTGGGTTATGGCGCGATCTTACAACAGTTTCATAAGGATGGTAATCGTTATGTGGTAGCTTATTATAGTCAGGTAACGAAGGGAGCCGAAGCGAAATACCATTCTTATGAACTCGAAACACTAGCGGTAGTTAAAGCTCTCAAACATTTTAGACATTATTTAATTGGTGTGCATATTACAATAGTTACTGACTGTAAGGCTCTTAAGGCCACACAAAATAAGCGTGATTTGTTACCGCGTGTGGCAAGATGGTGGATCTTCTTACAAGATTATAATTTTGATATTTCATATCTGAAGGGAACCATGATGCCACACGTGGATTATCTTAGTCGTAATCCTTGCAATGTAAACAGTATTCAACGTCCCCGTAACTGGGCGCAGATTGCTCAAGCAGGGGACAAGGAGACTCAAACTTTGCTCCAATCCTTAGAACAAGGTCTACTAGACCCAAAACGCTATGTTAAACAAAATGACATTCTTTATTACAAGTATACTCCTGTTGACGAGGATACAAGGATTCTATGTTACATACCGAATGGTCATCGTTTGAGTCTGCTTCGTATTTTCCATGACGAACATAGTCACATTAATTCTGATAAAGTTATAGATCTGATACTTCGACACTTTTGGTTTCCGGGCCTTAGGTCATTTGTTGTGAAATATATAGCTCATTGTATAACATGCATCGCCCACAAGCGAGTACCACGTGCGCCTTTACAACCCATAGCCTCTTGGAATAAATCGAGTGTTCCATTTGATACTTTACATGTATTGGGTCCTTTGCCTCAATGTAACGAATATAAGTATGTCATGCTTGTGGTCGACGCATTTACTAAATATTGTTTTTTTTTAATGCCTATATCTCGTCAAGATGTAGAAGAACTAAAAAGAGTATTTAAACTTATTATCTCTATGTTTGGAACACCAAAGTTAATAATAACAGATAGGGGAAGGATGTTTGAATCAACGAGTTTTAAGTCATGGATACAGCTTCTAGGCCTAGAGCTACATTATATTACGCCAGAAATGCACCAAGAAAATGGCCAGGCGGAACGTTATATTCGCACCGTACTTAATATGCTTCGAATCGTGGTTAATCACGAGAAGGATATGTGGGCTGACAAGATCTGGCAGTTGCAGCTTATCCTAAATTTGACAAAGCAGAAAACAACTCAAGCCTCTGCTTTAAACTTATTAATCGGTTATGAAAGTGCCACTCCAGCTATACGAGCTCTAGTAAGAGATGTTGCAGTTAATCCTTTAATGGCTAACCGTGAAGCTCATCGAGAACTGCTGAGACAAAGGACGGCCGAACGGTTGAGAAGGAATCAAATTTCTCAAGATGAAGCTGTCAATCAGAACCGGCGATCTCCTCGTATATTTCAAGAGGATGATATGGTATTTGTCATTAAATACGCACAGTCTCAGGGGAAGTTAGATCCTGGAATGAGAGGACCTTATAAGGTCATCAGAGTCCTTCCAAATGACCGATACAAACTAAAACTCATTGCTGGTGCGTATGGCAAGACAGCATACGATGCTTCTCAGTTCATGGTTCCTTGGAGGGGCAAGTGGACCCCTGAAACGTGTGCTGCCTTCTTTGAAAGTGAGTGGTACCATTATACGTGATGAATAAGCCATCACTGTGAGCGCGATAGTCCTACAGTGTATGGGGGTTTTATTCTATTACTGCGAGAGCGTAGCCTGCAGTATGTGTGGTCAGTCATTGCGAGCGCGTTAGACCTGCAATGCATAGAAAATTCCACTGCGAGAGCGTTGCCTGTGGTGTGAATTTCCAGACACTGTGAAGGCGATTGTCCTACAGTGTGCAGTGTGTACAGATCTGTTTATATGTGAATGAATTTTAAGTGTGAATGTTGAGGCCAAAAGCTTGTCAACAAGTCTCTAATTTATTTCCTTTTATAGGTGTATTTAAAAAAAATAGTTTTTAACAACCATATCATAGCCGAAATTAACAAAAACTTAACCACTGTGGCTAAATTTAACTTAATGCAACACTAATGATGTTTATTTTCACTCATTTACAGCTTCTTACGATGATGACAATAGCAGCGACCTTTCTGAGAACCATGATGATGTGCGGCCTGGGCCATCCGGAGGGCGGCCACGGGTGGCCGTTAACGTCTTTTCCTGTGTTCATCCTGACGAGGACGTCAGAGTGTCAGGAGAGGCCGTGATAGATGTCAGCCGATGAAAAAATGAAATCACGTCACCGGCTGTCTATATAAAGGGAGACGCACCCGTTATAAAATCCAGTCTTTATAATAATTTATCCCGCGCGGTAGCTACTCTGCCCGATTTTGGTTATAAATTTGGTGTTTACCATTATAGTAAATTTTTAGTTTAATAGTATTTATCAGTTCAGATTATTTTGTTTAAAAATATTTAAGTTAATAAATGTCATTCTTTAAACCCTTTTTATTCTGATTCCTAAAAATACAATATTTATACATTCTCTGTACTTTTCTTAAAAATACATCTTTGTATATTATCTTCTACTTCAAGAACTTCTCGATCTACTCGACCGAGAAATGTCTGCTTTAAAAGATGAGAAGGCGTCTACAGAGAGGGAGCTAGAACAACTTAATATGCCATTGCTGGTCTGCTCTGAATGTCTGTCGAACAGAGACGGCAGGCGAAGCACTGAGCTAACATACGATCTGGCAGATACTGAGCTAAAGAAGGAACTTTGTGTCACTGAAAGCAACAAGAAGATGCTGATAGACCGTTGTCAGTCTGCCTGGGAAAAGATAAACAAGTTGGAAGTCGTCAAGTTTAAGCTACAACTGGACTTGAACGATAAGAACGAAACTCTTCAAATTGTATTAAGATGTTTGAAGTTTAATTTTGCATTAGTTTTTTTAACCGGGCTACGTCACAAGCAGGTAAGGCCTTTTGCCTACATTAGAACAGTACCTACTTAGAGAGTGCTACTACGAATTAAAAGAGCTTCGAGATTTTTTTTATTTTGTTTTATTGTAATACATACACTCCACAGTCAAATCGTCCGTGCCTTTATTCACAATAGTTCTTTTTTTAACTTACTTAGTCTGTCTTTCTTAGCTCCACGTTAGGCCATCGCTGTCACCATCACACTGTCGTGTGTGGTGGTGGCAACGTTGGTTATTTAGGATATCTTACATATAACAGATAACTTAAAATAAATAAATTTATTTAACTATATACCTAAAACAGATCGATTTGCTCCAAATAGATTGCTATACCCTAAAAAGGGTTCATATGGGAGACTGTAAAATAATATTAACCACCAAATTGTATAATGTTCACTATGTATGCAATGAAGTATTGAGTATTGAAAGTTTTTCGAGCATATGTATGTTTTTTTATCTGATTGAAGTAGCAAACAAGCATGCAGTCCACGTGATGGTAAGTGCGCACTGCCACCCATGGACACCTGTAAGCAACTTCAAATAGAACATGGGTTCTATCTGAAGTCAATCAAAGACGCGTTGCTACTCCCGAGGACTAGGATGGTCGCCTCATATAAAAGTGTGCCGGCAACCACGGCGTTGGCAATAGGTGTGGCGGTGGTACTTCCCTGGTCGAACTACACTGGTACTGCCACCTGGTATATTTGTTTATATGAAAGTCCATTTTTTTGGTGCGCGCTGTAGTCCAAACTGCATGACTAATTGTAAGATTATACCATATGACATATCATTAGAATCGATTTTGTAAAGTCACTACATAGTATAAAATAAAGTCGCTTCTCGCTGTCTGTCCTTATGGTACGCTTAGATCTTTAAAACTACGCTACAGATTTTAATGCAGGTTTTCTTAATAGGTAGAGTGATTTAAAAGGAAGGGTTTTATGTATTATACATGTATAATATAGTAGAGAAACACTGATAATTTAAGATTTTTGATTTTGAGGCGGAACGAAGTTCGCCGGGTCAACCAATGATATATATTTTTTAAATAGGTTCCTGCGATCAAAGGAAAGCACAGTTGGATTAAACAGTTGGATTTTTGTTTCAATACAATGTAACAGTGTTACTTGTATAAATGAAATAACTTAGTAGAAAGTTAGAACGTTGTTAACATTTTAAAACATTTTACTTTGTATTTTATTAGTATTCTTTTGTTCTCATTTCAGTGCTTTTACTCAATTTTAATTTAATGTAAGCGCCATCTTCAAAGAAATACCGTACGATGTAGCGAGACTACTTTGAATACCAAAATACTGAACTTCTTAAAATTACTAACTGATCTGAAATTCCCCAGTTTGAGACTACTTACATATTCACATAAACATTATTTACATATTACGTTTCTACTTAAATGTTTGAAATCCTCTTTAGATGCTTGAATTATTTTGGAATTTATGAGTATATTAACACAGTACTAGTATCATACAGTAATCTAACTCAGCCCTGTCAATTTTATACCTACAGACGCGCTGGACGAGAGTATGCGTTAGGGCTACCCGTCTAAAGTATTTTAATTACATCTGCATACTTGACTTTCTTTATTACTTATTATGTATTTTATTCAGTAGATTAAGGTATTAAACAATGCGTTCTTTTAGTATTTGAGAGGATTAATAACAAATCGTACACAAAGGATAGTTATAAATTTCACACTGAATAATATTTTACCAACCAAAATAAAAAATATTAACACTGGACGTGTTATGCGCATTTAAAGCAATCAAAAACAGCCTATTTTAATTTACAACTGCTCTTCGCTACATTATTGAAGTGAAACTTCTTTAGGCGCATGAGGGTAAAATTTTTACAGATGAAAGGTCATTCCGGTATGCAACGGAAGTGTCGGAAAAGAGAGAGAGAGTGATCGAGACCGATTGAGAGAGAGTAAGACAGGGCGAACGTAGCATGAGCAACTAGCCGTGGAGTGAGAGTAGGGAGCAAGTGAGTGAGAAAGATTGAGAGAAAAAGTGAGACAGAGCGAACGTCGTATCACGCCTTTTTCCCTTCCTCTTAATCTTGGAAATTTAAAGTTTTAGATTTGTATAAATATAAACAAGATTTATAAATTAGTTCGCCAAAGAAGTTTCACTTCTGACATGTGTACTTTGTGCGCACGCATGTTTTTTTATTTAAATAAAAAGATCCATTGTTTAAAAATCGTCACACTGCCCGCTCGTCACTACGGCACATTCTTCGGCTGTTGCATACCGAGTGCATACCGAAATCGAGGCGCGTAGGTACAACTTGCGTTTCGTGCGTTTGTAAGAAGTTAGAATACTGTAGATACCATTACCGTGATATTAATATTCCATCTCTTTTATGGATGGTTTTATAAAAGTGTATGTATGAGTATGGTTTCAATAATTTGATAGATTATAATCAGAGATGCGTCGAATATTCGGTTATTATTCGGTATTCGGCGTATTCGGCATCATTTTCATTATTCGTATTCGGCATTACTCGATTTTGGTGCCGTCTTGTCTTGTCTTCTTGATTATGCTAAAAAATATAAGTAGGTAATACGCAGCATAGAAACGCAACTGTAAGGGTAAAAATTGTTACTTAAATCTATTTGAATATTCTAAAGATTTAATAAATTTTGTCTCTTAGTCGGTTCTGAAGACGTCCACGAAAAGAGAAAGTAATTTTAAAATTGACACTGCACTATTCATACTGGTATGTTCAAAGGGCTAGTGATGTGCCGGATATCCGTATCCTTGTACGCGGATATCCGAGGCAAGAGAAAGACCTGTATCCTTATCCGTCACTTTTCTGGCGGATCTCAAACGGATCTTTTAAACCTATTTTAAAATATATATCACTTACATGACTAATATCACTTACATGACTAAAACTTTATATGACTAAAATTTTGATCAGTAGATGCACAATTATCTAAAAGTAATTAAATTCCTTATAGTTTATTACTTTGCTCTTTTAAACTACAAAAATCAGATATTTCTACATTATATTATTAACACACACTGTATTTCGCAATGATAGAAAGAAAACATAAACCAGTGTAGTTCGACCGGGGAGGTACCACCGCCACACCTATTTCTAGCGTGAAGCATTTCTTGCGTTTCGATGGAAGGGTGTGGTTGCCGGTACACTTTTATATGAAGCGACCATCTTAGTCCTCGGGAATAGCAACACATCTGTGATTGACTTCAGATAGAACCCATGTTCTGTATGACGTTGATTACAGATGTCCATGGGCGGCAGTGACCACTTACCATCAGGTGGACTCGTTTGCTACTTCAGTGAAATAAAAATAAATAAAAAATAAACAGTGATTGTATAGAGGAACCGTAATAAACTCATACTAAGGATACAGGTCAAAACAAATCCGCTCACCAGGAAAGAGCCTGAAATAGGCATCGCGCTTCGAGGACTCCGGTTGTGTTCCGTTGGAGATCCTGGAGTCCCCCACGCAGCGTTGCGGACGGCCATCCTTAAGTGCGATAAGAATCCAACATAACCCGCGACGGCGTTGTATAATTTTATAAGGTCCTCCCCCCCCCCCTCGTTAACAAAAAAAAGGTCAAAAAATAACAATAAAGCAACTGTCGCTTCAAGGAAACGTAAGTAAGTAAATTTGTAAGAAAGTTAAGATCTGTATCCGCGGATCTTCACAGAAATAATCCCTGTTCGTATCCGTATCCGCGGATCTATCATTTTAAGGGCATCACTAATAGGCACGTAACATGATGCTTGAATACTTCTAAGTTTAAGAACCGGATTAAGTTAATGCGCGCATCAGCCACAGCGAAGTAATGTACATCGCGTAATTTTGAATACAATAATTAATTTAAATTTAAAACATTTTTACAAACTTACGGTTTGTAAAAATGTTTTAAATTTAAATTGGTAACAATTATATTTTTATATTTGATTTAAATAAACATCAGCTTAATTTGGAAATAAACACAAATGATTATTAAGATATAAGTATTATTAGTAGTAAAACATATTAAGTAATTTATTTATTATACAGTAAAATAGTATGTAAAAATAAGTACATGACTAACCTTTTTTGTTTTTAATTATTTACAACGCATTATTATATGCAATGAATTATAAGTAAACATAAACAATGTATCATTTAAAAGCCTAAATGTAACCAGAATAACTCTCATTAATTCAATTATATCTAGTCATTAATTAAATTAGTGTGCGAGGCTGCAAAGTACAAATACTCTGCATAGCACAGAAATTCACAGAATTTCTTCAGTACTTAACAGGTTCGCTGCTTTTCGACATTCAGGAAATTGTAATTAATTAATTCGACTCATTGGAAAATCGAATTTATTTAAAGACAAGTGAAATGTGTTAACGACGGATTCATAATTTGAATTTACGTTCGCAAAAATACCATTGGTTCACTCGATCGGCCACCACGTAAATCCATCCATCCATCCATCAGCCTTTGAAAGCCACTGCTGGACATAGGCCTCCCCTAATCTGCGCCACTTCGACCGGTCCTGAGCCATCTGAATCCAGCGGTTACCCGCCGTCTTCTTCAGGTCATCAGTCCACCGGGTCGGGGGGCGGCCTGCACTCCTTTTGCCGAGGCGTGGTCTCCATTCGAGGACTCTTCTACCCCATCGGTTATCTGTCCTACGAACGATGTGGCCTGCCCATTGCCACTTCAGCCTACTAATTCTGAGAGCTATGTCGGTAACTTTCGTTCTCCTACGGATTTCATCATTACGAATTCTGTCGCGCTGGGAAATACCAAGCATAGCTCTCTCCATAGCTCTTCTATAGAATCTTGCTGTCATGATTTAGGTGTGCCGTGGTCTTAGTTAAACTCATCTGTAATGTTATTTTGTCAGATAACGATTATATACACAAATCCATATGTCAAATTAAATGCTCCTGAAGATTTGGGAACCACGTACATTTCACGCGCGCGTCACTCCCAAAGATATTCTTTGATTAATGCTTTGAATACAAAATTTACAGTTTCTTTAGCGAAGCCTACTTTGTACGAGTTTAGCTGTTCAGACAATTATAATAAATTTATTCCGGCCTTAAAAATAAATGTCTGTTACGTTTTATCTTATTAAAAAACTGTTGCTTACTTCCGATTAAGAGGGAAAGCATAAGAGAATGCTTGCGGAGGGTTGAGCACCGCATTTTCTGGTGCGCGTTACATAGAAGTAATTTACTTTGATAAATGCTTTGAATACTAAATTTACAGAATTTCTTTAAAGAGGTCTGAGAACGAGTTTAGCTCCTTATAGCAATTACTTGTAATTAATTTAATCCGTAAGTAATTAGTTTAATCTTAGCTTAATGTCTTGTCTTTTGAAGGTGGCAGTATATTTTGTGGTACATCTATTTATGCCTAATATTTGCATAGTTTAGCGTTTTTGAAGTTATACTTCTTTTTTTTTTTTTTGTTTTCGAGGGGGAAACCTTCCAAAGGTACCCGACGCCGTGGGAGCGACGCAGGGTTATGTGGGATTTTTACCGCACTAAACCCCCCCCCCGGTGGCCGTCCTCGGCGCTGAAAAGGAGGACTCCGGGATCTCGAAACGACTTCAACCGGAATCCTCGAGCGCGCTGCCCCATCGGGCTCCTCCCAGATGGGCGGCTGGGCCCACCGCTCCGTCTAGTCTTTACAACGGAATGCGACCACACATACCGCCGTCCTCCCCGGGATTGCCTGACCGAACGGTTCGAGTTCCCACTCTAACCGTCTGCAATCCCGGAAGCCCCTTTTAGTCGCCTCTTACGACAGGCAGGGGATACCGTAGCCCTATTCTGACCCCGAGGCTACAGGGACGGAAGTTATACTTCTTAGGCGAGTTATAAAAAAATGATGAGACTGAAATTTTAAGATTCGTCTCACAAAAGACACAGTATGAAGTTGTAATGAAAATAAGAATGAGAATGAATATACGTGACGAATAGATAACCTCTTTCCTTTGGGAAGTCGGTTAAAAATACTATGCAATAGCTTTACCGCGGCAGTCCCACAGTGCCGTACGTTTTTTTTTTGAAGTTATACTTCTTTAAGCGCGTTACGAAAAAATGATGAGAATAAGGTGAAAGATATATTTTTTAAAGATTTTTATTTTGTTACGCCAAAGAACTATAACTTCTAACGTGTACATAAGTATACACACGCTTTCTTTTCTTTGTATAGGGTTGAAGGGTGTGGTTATTAAAACATACTTGTCCAAGACTTTTCAACTTAGTCTTTAGAGATGGCAATTCATTTGTGGCTAACTTCAAGTAAAACTCTTATAGGGTTTTAATACAGTTGTCCATAGATTTTTTTTTATATAGGATAAAGTCTACTTACTTATATATTATCGTATATCATATCATAATTTTAAAATTAAAAGTTCAAATATTTGTAGCCTGAAGTTTATTTTATTTTATTTAACCATTTATTTCAGACAATATAAACAAAGATACATTAGTATAATTGAATACAGAGGTCCATATCATATATACCTTATAGACTAACATATATATCAATATATTCTTATAACTAAATCACGTGTTTGCGGCGACGTGAGACGCGCGCGTGAAGTAAATAATATATTTTTATAAGGCCTTTTTTTAATAGTCTCAAAGAAATCCTTTTTTATCTGATTGAAATAGCAAACGAGCATGCAGTCCACCTGAAGGTAAGTGGTCACTGCCACCCATGGACATCTGTAAGCAACTTCAAATATAACCTGGGTTCTATCTGAAGGCCATCACGGATGCGTTGCTACTCCCAAGGACGATGTTGGTCGCCTCAACCGGCAACCACACCCTTCCATCGAAACGCAAGAAATGCTTCACGTTGGAAATAAAACTTACAATACTTTTAAAATATTTTATTTAACTTGGAATAGTACGATTTATTTTGCACAATGCAATGTTCAAGTTCAGTGAGAATATTATTAATATTGTAGTAAAAAAAATATACAGATATGAATTATTCAAGGTATATTAAGGTTAGGTGAATAATTCTATTAAAAACAATGTTTTATCAGCAACAGCTTTGTTCGGAAACAGTTTCACTGCTCAGCACTTTGCTTCAAGTTTTCCAATATAAGTTTGAGAGAGGGTCTATTCATCATTCTACTTGCTCTGCATTTTACAGGTGTCGAACAGACAGACATTACTAATAACTTTATACATAAATTCTGTAGCTAAAGTTAGTGTATGAGAGCTGATTTTACAATTTTGTAACACAATTTTTGTCTTTATTTTAAATTTGTTCAATAGATCCTAAATTAGATTCTATAGAGATTTCCTATACTTATACTATTACTTAAACGGTTTTATTTTGAAAGTAAGAGTAATAATTGATCTTAAATTTTATTTTGGAATATGTACATAACGCTATAAATAAATAGCAACAAAAAACTTATAATATACTAGTTTTCCCCGCGTTGCTACGCCAGCACAACACAAAAAAATTAAGCCAGGAATAACCATTGGGCTATCACTGCTCTTGACGATTAAGATAGCAGTAATAGCCCAATGGTTGAAATTTGCCCTCTCAATCGGGAGGTCCGAGGTTCAAACCCACCATGATGATTTATGTCCGTATTAGAAATTAATTATCGCTGCTTTTCGGTGAAGGAAAACATCATGAGGAAACCTACACACCCGAGAGTTCTTTAAAAAACAAAGTCTCGTAGGTCTGTGAAGTCCACCAATCCGCACTTGGCCAGCGCGGTGGACTATGGCCTAAAACTCTCTCATTCTGAGAGAAGACCCGTACCCAGCAGTGTTATAATAATGGGTTGACGGTGAAGATAGTCGTCTCACATGCAAGTCAGTTGGATTGCTGGCAACCGATACGCAAGAATCGCTTCGCAATAAAATTGGTTGTGGCGGTGGTACCCCGATCGAATCACACACGTTTTATCAGCTTGTAAAATTAGTATATGCAAAGATAATCTATTTATAGCGTTTCGATAGAAGGGTATGGTTGCCGGCACACTTCCACATGAGGCGACCATCATAGTCCTCGGGAGTAGCAACGCATCTGTGACTTCAGATGGAAGCCATGTTCGGTATGTAGTTGATTACAGATGTCCATGGCCGGCAGTGACCACTTACCATCAGGTGGACTGCATGCTCGTTTGCTACTTCAGTCAGATAAAAATAAAACGATAAATAAGTGTTACTGCAACCCTCTTATCAAAATTTAACACGTTTATTAACCGACTTCCCAAAGGAAAGAGGTTATCTATTCGTCACGTATATTTTTTTTTTTTTTTTTTTTTTTTTTTTTATGTATGTTCGGGCGAAATGGCTAGAAATCGTCGACCTACCGACACGATTCATACGACATTGTATGCGACTAGTTTCACAGGCAGTCCCATATTGAGGAAAATGAAAACCTTCCGGCGGTTTTCCCGGAAAATTGGAAAATGTCGGTTTCTTAAAATCTTGAATAACTTGGGTGTTTATAAACCGATTTCCATTTTCTTTCTTTCATTTGATAGGAAATTTCGTCACGCAACTTTTTCTCTTGGACATGGGTATGCTGTGATGCTTAACTCTTTGAGTTATGGGGTGGAAACCACCACCACTCCTCAAGTTTTTTAGATAATTTGAGATAACTCGGCTTCTGCCGATTCGATTCTTATGAAACTTGGAATATGTATTATATATCAATGCTTATATAGGTTGACGAAAAATTTGACCTTCAACTCTTCGATCCTGATGATGCAGGGTTACAGCTATCCTAAACTATAACATTAGCTATTTGGTGCTTACATATATGTAATAAGACTACTAAGCAGAGACATGTGATGAAAATTTGACCTTCAACTCCTCAATCCTGATGATGCAGGGGTGCCTCAAGCCTAAACCATTGGGGTTGACCATTTTGTGCTTATGGGTATGTTATAACAATACTAATCAAAGACATATTATAAAAAAAATGACCTTCAACTCCTCAACCCTGATGATGCAGGGTGCTGTAAGCCCAAGCCGTAGGTGATGGCCATTTAGTGCTTACGGATATATAATAAGATAGCAAGGCAAAGATGTACGATGACAAATTTGACCTTCAACTCCTCAACCCTGATGATGCAGGGGTACTGCAGGCTTAAACCATAAACGTTAGACATTTGTTGCTCACGGATTTGTAATAACATTGCTAAGCAAAGGTATACGACGAAAAATTGGACCTTCAACTCCTCAATCCTGATGATGCAGGGGTATTGAATGCCTAAGCCATAAAACTTAGCTATTTCAATCTTACGCATTCAAAATGATATTTAAAAAAATGTAAGGTAAAACATTAGAAAAATGGTTGTATACGGTGGTAAATTGGACCTTCAACTCCTCAATCCTGATGATGCTGGGGTGCTTCAAGCTTAAACTATAGGCGTTAGCTACATGATCGCTACGTATATCTGATAAGATTACTAAGCAAAGATATAAGATGAAAAATTTGACCTTCAACTCCTCAACTCTGATGATGCTGGGGTACTTCAGGCTTAAACTATAGGCGTTGGCCATTTGATGCTTATGGGTATGTAATATATTTACAAAGCGAAGACGTATGATAAAAAAGTTGACCTTCAACTCCTCAACCCTGATGATGCAGGGGTACTTCAGGCTTAAACCATAGGCGTTGGCTATTTGATACTTATGGATATATAATATATTTACAAAGCAAAGACGTATGATAAGAAAATTGACCTTCAACTCCTCAACCCTGATGATGCAGGGTACTGCAAGTTTAAACCATAAGCATCGGCCATATGGTGCTTACGTATATGTAATGAGATTACTAAGCAAAGATATGACATGATAATTTTGACCTTCAACTCCTCAACCCTGATAATGCTGGGGTCCTTCAAGTTTAAACCGTAGGCATCGGCCATATTGTGCTTACGTATACATATTGTTGTTGTTCACAATACCAACAATGAGTTTCGGAGAGGATATAATTATGATCAAAAATTCCACTTTGAATACAATTACCTGAAAGATGCAAGAATACTACCAACCTTTTTAAATTGGATGGGTTATTTTTATCAGTATCAATTATACTCTTAGTTATAAGGTTTATATTACTTTTTCTACTTTAAATATTGATAATTATAGGTCTATTCTTTAAATAAATGTTTACTCAGAAAAAGTTGTTTTATTCGGTTAGGTTAGGTTCGAACAGATTTTTCCAATTCAGAATCTAAGGGAGGGGGCGCGGTAGCGCCCCCGACCGGTTGTGTCAAAGAAGTCTATTTTTATATGATGACGTCAGCACATAATTTTATTCATCCGAAAATCGGACGAATAATTAATTTTATTCATCCGGTTAGCGGACGACTAGCAACAGCCATAACTGATTTTATCGTGACTGAAAAGCGTGAAAAAAAAATTTTAAACAAAAAATACAACCGACTTCCATGCCACATAAAAGTAAAAAATAATTTAAATACATGTTGGTTTAGAGCAAACACAGTTCTTAGTACATAGTCCCGAAGTCGGCGCTTACCATATTTTGCTGGATCATGACGAAACTACATGTATCTTATATGAGCGCCGACTTCGGGACTATGTACTAAGAACTGTGTTTGCTCTAAACCAACATGTATTTAAATTATTTTTTACTTTTATGTGGCATGGAAGTCGGTTGTATTTTTTGTTTAAAATTTTTTTAAAGAACACATTTGCCTTATTTACGTTGATAAACGGAGATAATAAAATAGTAGAAGTCGGTGCCCATTGATCAGACTTTTTTAAAATTCACATCTAAAAACAAATACCTATATGACTTTGAACAACTATAAAGATTCATGAAAATATCCATAATTTAACATTATTTGCAGAATAAGACCGAAGTATTTTGTGAAAGTGGATTATTTTATGACTTGTAGTGGGTTTCAAAGGAATTCTTACACGAAGTTGTAGCATATTTCAACAAGCAACTCGGTGAATATCGGAAAAACGCGACAAAGTGCTATTATTGCATAATACAAATTCCGACATTTATCTGCTAGTAAATTCCCAGAAATTCTTTTTTGAAGCACCCATTTAGTACATAAAAAGGAGATTGGTTTTTATGTAATGATCTTACGATCCCCTAATAGGGCTCATTTCAGTCATGAACAAGTTACGAACTAATGGTCTGAAAACGCGACTTTTTATAACTTAACAAATTTTCGGTAATACTTTCGTGACTTACCGCTCGCGTTTTGAATAAAAATAAGATAACGGCTGGATAAATTTTATGTAATCTTACAGATATTGTTATAAGGATTATTTATAAGTGTATTAACATTTCCAGTTAAATATTAGGTAATACCTAAAATGATACAATGCTTATGCTGAGGCAGTTCGTATAAAAAATAATCTAATATTATATGTTGTAATTTTTTTGTTCCTTTGGTTCCGGGATTAGAATAGGCCGCCCGCAACCCCAGATTGCGGGCGGCTAGAGTGGAAGCTCGGACCGTTCCTTTGAAGATCCCGCAGTCTTCTTTGCAGTCCGAGGACGTCCACCGGGGAGATTTGGTGCGGTAAAAATCCCACATAACCTCGCGTCGCTCCCACGGGAAGGAGATAGTACGAGATGATCCCCTTAAGTGGGAATCGCTGTAAAAATCATATTTAACAAGGTAAACCAAATTAAAGATTTTTCTAGTACATTTTTCTGTCTAACTTTCTGCATACCCAAAACCAGAAAATAATTGAGGTTTCCCCTTTTGATGGTTTCCCCCTCGAAAAAAAGGTTGTATATTTTACATTTATATTATTTTTGTCTCTTTGCACGTTAGCTGAATCGATATGAATTAAGCTTTCACTCTTATTTTTACAGATCTTTCATAGTGTTATCTTATTGTACGTGAATTTACTTCATTAAAGCTGTATTAGTCTAAAATAATACATAATGTTCTTCATAGAAGTTATCATAGAAGAATACCATAACGATAGATATTATAGAAGATTAGATTACATTTACGGGCAGCTCTTTAGCAAAGTTCTGGAAGTAAAACTATTAGCTTATCTTCGAAAAGTGATGTCGTTCGGATAAAAGGTATCTTAATAGGCCATCAGAAGTCTATAGAAGATCAAGGCCTATTGTTGTGTGGACTAGTTAACTTTGTAAAGACGAAGGGGGTATTTTTATCCAATATCTACATTAATATGGTTATATTTTTTAGTAATATATTATCATGAAAATTGGAGGCTGGCTGTATAAAATGTTTTGTATTTTCTTAAATCAATAATTTAATAACGCCCATAAACAAAGATAAAGCAATTATTATAAATATAATATAGTAATGCAACTTTATATATGCAATAAAAATACTGATTACTGATATTAATCGCCAAACGCTGCTATGATCAATATTTTTATATTGATCATTATATTATTTTTTATTGAAAAGCATTTAACGATTTTTAGGTGTGTGATTTCGACCAATTCACACTTGGACAGCGCGGTGGACTATGACCTAAAACTCTCATTCCGAGAGAAGACCCGTGCCCAGCAGTGGGACAATAATGGGTTGAAGATACGATACGATACTAAAATTAAGGTATTTTATTTTTTGACGACCCGCGTGGCGCAGCGGTTACCATACCGGTCTGACGCGCAATGGGTTCCGGGTTCGATTCCCGGCCAGACAGGTATCTGAATGATGAGTTTAGATTCATGTTCTGGGTCTGGGTGTTTGTGTATTCGTCTTGTGTGTCCATGGTACCCACGACACGAGAAAATCCTAGTGTGGGGCTATGAGTGTAGAAAGCGTGTTAGGTAAAGTACGGTAGTAAAGATATGGTATTAAAACGCCTTGTTAAATACCATGACCGCTAATGTTTATTGTCTTTTGTATTTTAAGTTTACTAGACTAATAAAACCAGAACAATGCAACGCGATATTGCTTCTATGAGAACAAAATTCCTGTGGCAGCGGTATTGCAGTATAACCTTCACTGATTAAAATGACCAAATAATAAACATTATACACATAGCTTGATTTGATAGTCTACATACATACGGTTATATTTTAATAATTGGGGCCAAAATTACCGTCGAGTTTCTTCTACTTAAGCTGTTAATTCAGCATTTTAGTGTTAAGTGACTGTATTCAATGGGGAGGCTAAGTGCTTCTGAGAACAATCTGCCATTGACAATATTTTCCTTCTTATACAGTTATACAGGGTACACAGAAAATTTAGATAATCGTAACAAAAAATATATTGAACATTAATTAAAATGTAGTAGGTACTTACATGAAGACACATTTAGTGTTTAGTGCAACACTTTATCAATACATAGTATAAAACAAAGTCGCTTTCCGCTGTCTGTCCCTATGTATGCTTAGATCTTTAAAACTACGCTACGGATTTTAATGCAGTTTTTTTTAAATAGATAGAGTGATTTAAGAGGAAGGTTTTTATGTAACATACATGTATAATATAGAGGATAAACACTGGTAATTTAAGATTTTTTACTTTTGGCAAAACGAAGTTTGTCAAGTCAGCTAGTTTTATATATTTTAAATTTGTTTTTAATATGTTATTATTTTTTAATAAACATTGTTGTTATTTTTTTTGTAAATAATTTAAACAAAATCAATTTTTGTACTCTATTTTTTCTATTTATTTTTTTTCATTCACAATGAAATTTCTGCAAATGAAACAAATCCGTCCAACGGATTGGGCTGTAGAGCATGCCAGAGAAATTTACATACATAGATACCAACATTGCCAGATTATTGTTATCAAATCCGGATTCAGAAAAGTTTTGAGTGAAAAAAACGGGATTTCACGATCAAAAAACGACACAGCAGAGTCTTTTTTTAGACAGCAAAAGTCCAGTCCTTTCCAAAAAGCGACCGAGCCTGCCCACGCGGTACATTTATTTTAATTAAAAAAATCGGGACGTCCCGCCAAAATCGAGGCGTCTGTCCAAGTTGATACATAGCATTCATATAAAAAAGATCTGAAACTGGTTCAATAAACTTGCATGCAACAGAACATGGATTTCCCCGTAACGAGATAATGGTTAGGTGTCCGACGACGCCATTGTTGAAGCTTCATACCTATCAAAACAATTGGATCTAACATGTACGTCACCCTACCGTGAGCGAGGGGTGATACCCCACTAGTATGAATTTTGTACTCCCAACGGTCTATTGTACTAAATTGTATTGTACCTTCATACATATCAAAACAATTCGGATCAACGGCAAGGTGAGTGTACGTACATACTGTACGTTACCATAACGTGAGTTGATACCCCGAATAGTATGAATTTCGATATCAAAACGGATGAAGTTGCAATGCAGAATGTATTGTAACTTCATACGTATCAAAACAAGGATCAACGACAAGGTGAGTACGTTACTATATCGTGAGTCAGGGGGTGATACCCCGAATAGTATGAATTTACAATATCACAACGGAAGTAGTCGCAATGCAGAATGTATTGTATATGTATTCATTCATACCAAATTTTGAATTTATTTGACGTCTTTAGATTTTTTATCACATTTTTTATAAGATTGAAGTAGCAAACGAGCATGCAGTCCACCTAATGGTAAGGTCACTGCCGCCCATTGACGTCTGTAACCACTTCATACAGAACATGGGATTCTAACTGAAGTCAATCACAGATCCGCTATTCCCGAGGACTATGATGGTCGCCTTATATAAAGTGTGCCGGCAAACATCATTCGATGGAACACCAGTTGCCGGTGTTGCCGGTGGTAGCGTGAAGCAGTTCTTGTTGAAACGCAAGAACTGCTTCACGCTAAAAATAGGTGTGGCGGTGGTACTTCCCCGGGAAAACTACACTGGTTCTACCACCTACATGTGAAGTACCGAGCAAACGAGCATGTAGCCCATGTCATGGGAGGTGGTTACTGCCTATGGATGTCTTTAAGCAACTTCATATAGAATAGAGATTTGATTTGAAGTTGATCACAGGCACATATTATCCCACTACTAGTCATTACCCTCTTTCAAACTTTTAATTTATCACTTATTCCAGAAAACGTATTATCTCAAAGTCTTTTATTTTAACCCTGGTACATATTTTATTATCATCATCAACTGAATTCAGTTCCACCGTTTGACATGAATTATCTCAGAAAGGTTTAGGCAATAGTTCATCAAGTTATCCAAGTACGAAATGGTAGATTTCAGCTAATTTAATTTTAATGGCACCATTAAAATGTATCATTATATGAAGAATCTGTGTAATTCACAAAAATACAAGAAAATTTTTACTATATCTGCTAACGACAATATAAATATATGTATATACATATTTACATTCTTATACTCAATAGGCCCTTTTAGAAGTGAGGTCAATAAAGGGCTGTAGCAGCCATCGATCACCAGTCAAATTCGTACGAACCCCTCCAAACTCAATACTTGAAGTTTACAAAACGCTAAAGGGCTGACTAATTCATAACGTGTGGAATGATTAACGACAGTTCGTATTACTTTACAACTTGGATAGTGAGAGAACAGTGGGTCATAAAAATGTTGAGTGTACATGCATTTTTTTTATATTTGTACCTAATGGTAAGGCAGACGGGCCACCTGATGGAAAGTGGTTACCGTCGCCTATGGACATTTGCAACACCAGAGGAGTCGCCAATGCATCGCCGGCTAATGAATTGAAAAACTCAAAACTTTAGTAAGTTCTAAGTACCTACACATACACAATTGTTATGTCGTTCGAATATTTTATTCGAGTTGTCCGTTTGTATGATTCTATAACGATGAAATATGTAGTTTAAGCGACATTAATGTCGTTATCGGTTTATGCCTTTTTTGTTCTCGAAGGGGAAACTTTCAAAAGATACCCGACGTCGTGGGAGCGACGCTGGGTTATGTGGGATTCTTACCGCACTAAAACAACAGGCAGGGGATTCCGTAGCCCTATTCTGATCCCGGAACTACAGGACTACTAGTACTGGAGGTATTGTCTTCACACTTGCGTGAAGCGATTTATGAGTTTTGGTGGAAGTGTGTGGTTGACGGTTCACGCTCATGTGAGGCGACCGTTACAGTCCTCACGAGTACCAACGCATCTAACTGACTTCGAATAGAGCCCTTGTTCTGTAAATGACAGATATCCATGACACAATAACCACGTGTTTACGCTACGTTGTTTCTTAAATTTAATAGAAAAAGTCGTGCAAAAATTCACATTTCTTTATGAATAAAAACACGCAGGTATATTTCCTCACGACATTTCCTTGTACCCTTGAAATATGCGATAATTTATTACTACTTCACACGTCGCCAAAACATCGACTGCGAAAGAGACGCGTGACTCGAATTTGATTACGGCTTTCGGAAATGTTTTGGGCTTATTATTTTGCACATACGCGTTCACACGTCATTGCTACGCATACTACGGTATATTGTTGCTTGGGTTGAATAATAAGACAACTCATAAAAACTGATTGTCTGTAAAGTTGGTTTACTGACGATAGTTAAACGTGACAACGGCATAACTTTTGTATAACAGCTGTCCACGCGGACGCATCGCTCACTCAAGTAGGAGAGAGACAGATATTGAACGCCGCCGAACGCGTACGCCGCTTGTGCCTCTTTGTCGCTCGTTCCGCCCTCTTGCTTGCACTTCAAGCCTTAAATGGAACGCCTCAGAGCGAGGTAACGCCGTATGAGTCATGTTTTTTGGTGCGTGCAGCCGGCTCCATCGTATTATAAGACGTTGTCACGTCAAAAATCGGACTCGCGCACAGAGTTTCAATGCCGTATCTACGAAAAAGGCAAAAAATATCTGTTGTATGATCCCCCCCCCCCTCTTAAATAATTGTACTATTCTGTTTATTATTTGTTGTTACAGGGGCAAAAGAAACGTCAGAGTAATACGTTAATTTTATCGATATTTAACCGGTAACGGAATTAAAAAGGGATTGAACGTTTGTATAATTTTCGCGGGCAAGGTCGCGGGTAAAATCTAGTTTTAGATACAATCTAAATACATTAACTAATTGCTCTGGACCTCAAGTCAGTTAGCATTAATGTCTCTCATCAATTACCAGCAAATTGTACAGATTTAATTTATCAGACAATAGCTCTAACACTACGCAATGTAAATTAAATTAAAATTTATGGCTTTCTCCGATTACATTTAATTTAATGCCGCAAATTAATTAGTATCTTCTGTTAAATACATTAAATAAAATTTGTTGCAAGATACGTTTCTTACGTATCAGTGTATGAGTAGGTACTTACATCTTTAGAAACAATCCATGTAACGAGGTCTATATAAAATTTTAACAAATAAAAATAATGTATGTGTTACCGTTAGAACCCATTTTTAGAGTAAAACGCGTCTTCTCAAGTTAATACTAGTTTTCACTAAACGCCTTTGCTAAGACTAGAATTAACTGCTACTAAAATTACTTGTAGAGAAAACTAGTTCCAACTAGATAAAATGCACCCTGCCACAGCCTTAGCTCATTTTTTGGGTACCTATAGGGTTTGTCCTTATGCGGTTACTTGTAACCACAAAAGAGGAATGACTCAGCAAGAAGACACGGCCCATTTCTTTTGAATCTCATAATCTCTTCTTACAATATCCATGGAAAAATAGACAGAGCTATTGAGTGTTGGTATCCCACAGAAAAAAAGCTGTATGGATACGAAGTAACCACGCATTTCAATGTAATATGAATATGTATTACGCGAACAACAAATAAAAATAACAGTAAATATGGTGATATAAATAAAAAAGGATACATTCCTTGGAATGACGGAAATATTCTCTATACTTCAGTCAAATCAGAAGTCATTCTTTATTACCAAATGAGTGACAAGTGAAACTCATAAATATTACGTCTACACTATTATTACATACAGGGGTTTTATTTTCTAAGACACACGAAACTCCTTACCAATAATGTTGCCCGTAAAACTTACTCAAAAAAACTTAAATGCCGCACAAAAGAAGAACGATCTTTCTTCCCAATAAAATAACTAAAAGCACGTAATTTTGGCAATTCAAAATCAACAAAATGCATATTTGGCGTATTTAAAATCTGAACTAATTATAACCTGCCCTAAACTAATTATAATAGCCCATTATGGGCTAAGTTGCCGCTGGTTGACTTTCATTTCATGTGTTTTTCAGTTAAAATACGTTTTTTTACATTTATCTTCTTTAGTTAAATCAAAAAAAATATCTTGTAATTCCATGTTACTTGAGGTTGAGTTTATTTATCGGGTTCTACAAACGTAATGTTTTGTGCACCATTTATGCAGTACTTGAACCTTGAAGCCTTAATAATTTTGATTATTGTACTTTATTAATATCTTTATACGGAGTAATAATATGTATTAATATCTAGTTATTATTAATAATTACCTAATAAACATTAATTAATAGTAATTATTGATATCTTTATACTAAGTAATAATGAACTATTCAAATTTGATAAATGTTTTCTCCGAACATTTATAACCCAAACCAATAAACAACTTTTTTGTTAAAGTTGATTACGGATGTACCTACATGGGCGGCAGTGACCACTTACCATCAGGTGGAACTGCATGCTCGTTTGCTACTTCAGTTAAATAAAAAAAAACACAGACGCGTTGCTACTCCCGAGGACTAGGATGGTCGCCTCATATAAAAGTCTGCCGGAAACTACACCCTTCCATCAAAACGCAAGGAATGTTTCACGTTAAAAATAGGTGTGGCGGTGATATCTCCCCGGTCGAACTACACTAATTCTACACCTTTTAACTAATAATGATTATATACAATACAAGCAAATAACTAAGAAGCGAGGTAGGTAGGTACGTGAATCTCTTTAAAACAAGTGTCAGAAATGTTTTATGTTCCTATTTTTCCGTCCACTAGTGCTGCTTCTTCGGTACGAGGGATTAGGCCCTCCGTTACTAAAATAAAAACATCCTATCTTCCAGACCTTCATTTTAACTACGAAGATTAAGTTAAGAATATTGTATACTAGCTGTGCCCGCGACTTCGTCCGCGTGGAATAGAAATTTTGGGCATAATTTATTTTTGCAAATAACCTCCTCAGCTTTATAAATTATAGCTGTTACCCACGACTTTGTCTGTTTCATTTGCTATTATTATTTTAGACAATTTAGTTTTGAAAAGAACATAATTATTTTAGAGTACTTCTGCGTAAATTATATTTTTAGTTTTATTTTCACCCCTCTTTCCGCGTCCCTCGCAAGCAACGCCCCTCCTCCTTACAGCGTTATGTTTTGCACATCATGCGGCGCGGCTGAATTTTATATCGGTGTTATTTTTAAATTGTCATATCTTCTAAGATGTTCATTGAAATTAAGTGATGTCAAAGACAATTTTGTTCACAATTAAATACTCTTAATCAACAATACATTTATTTGGACAAAGATTAATATTATTACGTTGATACAAGTCATAACTAATTTAACGAGTATTTAATTTTGTCTAAACAATAATTAGTAAAGCGATTTAAAATCCTACTTTTGATTATTATTCCGCGTATTCCATGTTTTTTTATATTTTAAACTAGATGACCCGGCGGCCGTCGTTCCGCCTAAAAATAAAAAAAAAAACAAAAAATATCAGTATTACTTTAGTATATTATGCATTTATGATACATAAAAACCCTTTTGAATCACTATCTATTAAAACTGCATTAAAACCCGTAGCCTATATTTAAAGATCTAAGCATATATACATAGAGACAGATAGTGCGAGATGACTTTGTTTTAAACTATGTAGTGAAGTAGGTACTCATAGAGTCTATGGACCATACTGTTCAAGAATTCAGCTAAAAGATAATACCGTGTTATCTTTACAAAAATGTACAAAGGATCCGTTTTAATTAAGGCAATTAAGGCAGTTAAGGCCGATATGTTCGTAACGATCATCTGGCCTCAGATCACACTGCTGTAGTTATCATATTCCCTAAACCTTTGACCTCTTGGCACAGTTTTTTTATATCGTACCTGTTTAGGGTTCTTCATAATTGAAGAAGTGGTCATTACCGCCCATTAATTTGTGTAAGGAAAGTCACATATAACACGGGTTCTATCTGAAGTCAATCACAGTTCCGTTGCTACTCCCGAGATCTATGATGTTCGCCTCACATAAAAGTGTGCCGGCAACCACACCCTTTTACCGAAACACAATAACTGCTTTACGTTATAAATAAGTGTGGTGGTACCTCCCCGGTCAAACTACGCTGCTTCTACCTTCTGGAAAAATGCATGTATGCATTTACGTTGTGTCATGCCACTCGTAAATTATGCGTCGGTCAGTCAAAACGGCAAAAGTACAGAACCGTGTTACCTGTGCTAAAAGGTACAAAAAATGCCCGTTTTAATTTAGTCGGATTAGGCCCGGTATGCTCGTAGCAATCAGCTGGCTCGGACCGCAAAGCCGCGGTTATGACATTCCCTAAAAGCCTGACATGACCGGCTTTTGCTAATGGTTGAATTTCCGAACTTAGATATTTTTGGGCTGAAAGAGCAACGTTTTTAATCTGTCGAGCTGTTTAAACGAGAAATAAATGTGTCTATGCAATTGGCGAAAATAAACATCATACAATTTTTTTTATATGTCCTTAAGTATTTCAACGCACAGTTAATTTTTTTCTTAGGAAATAGGTTGTTTTGGAGCAAAAAATAGTGTAAGTTGCTTAGCCATGTAAAGGATTTTAATAGTAAACTTATTTTCACACATGAAGCTCGGTAGAGTAAAATTTGGAGTTTTTATTTTTATTGTCGTCTGATGTCAATCTTTTGAATTTAATCAAGTAGTCGTATGAGCCAGCATGTACGTACCTTTTTCTCCATATAACTAGAGGAGGTCTGAAACACTGCCGTCACCGACCTCTCTAAGTAACTTTATATATAAGAACAGGTGTTCTAACTGAAATTAATTACAGTTGCGTTACTCCTACTGAGAACTGAGATATTAGCCACATATTAAAGTGAGCCGGCTTACACACCCTTCCACCGAAACTCAAAAAAATTACGCTAGAAACAATGTCGCAGTGGGCAGTGGTACATTCTGGGTCGAACTAAACACATTACCTACCTTTCATTTATGGATTTTTTTTACTCAAATATTCAACTATTTCCTAGTGGTGTAAGTGAAACAAAAGGACTTTTTCCAGGTATTACAGATTTTCCAGGATAATAATTGTAGTTACGGTTCACTTTCAATAGAGTAATGGTTCCAGAAAATCCAAATCCTATTTACGAGAATCTATCTCGACCATGGAATTCTATTTCAAAATAACATTGTATGAGTTACCGTGGTGTTGCGATACATGGATTTAAGTGGTAGATTTACCCCAGAGTACACGATGTACATGTTGTGTTTTCTATTTGAACATGTTTATTTATTTATTTATTTAAATTATATGAATGAATGAAAGAAATTAAATACATGAATGGATAATAATAATACGTTACATTGAATGGATTAAAAAAAAGGTGTCGAAATCTTAATTACTTCTTCTTTTGGACCTTTAGAATACTCCATTCATCTGATCCAACTTTTGGTGTGGCAAATAATAGACAAAATCTAATACCTTTAAACGAGCAATTCTTGTATATATATATATATATATATATATATATATATATATATATATATATATATATATATATATCAACGATCTCGGAAACGGCTCCAACGATTTTCTTGAAATATCGTATTTAGGGGGTTTAGGGGGCGATAAATTGATCTAGCAAAGTTTCATTTTCAGAAAATGTCGTTTTGTCCGTGTTTTCATTGCATAAAGATCAAAGAGACCGAATACGAAGAGAAATTTTGTCACCATTTACGAAGTTAGAATAGCTGGGTTGGGAAATCGGACCGCAGGAAGTTGGGGTTCAAATCTCGGTCCGATTATTTTTTTTATTTTTTCTCTTTTTTTCCAGTTTTATTTTGATAGTTTTATTTTTTATTTTTAGTTCTATTTTCTATTTTTTAGCTCTACATTTTTTTTCTTTTTAGTTCTTATTTGGTATTTTTGTTTTATTATTATATTTTATTTTATATTAGTAAATTGTGATTTTCACCTTCACGGCTGCTGTTGCCGGTATTTATAGATACCCCGTCCTGTAACCCACAAGAAAAAAGGTATCTATGTCCCCGCTACTAATTAAGTATTATATAGAGTAAATAAACTATAAAACTATAGGATGTAATATATAATAATATACAGGCTAACTTTAATCTACCTCTTCTTACATTTCTCCGGCGGCGCATTGCAATTAAATTCTCCTGTATTTGTTGGATGTGGAATGATTGAATCTGTTGTGCTTGTAAATAATTGTTCTGATTTATTCTGTATGTTTGTTTCTTGCCCTGTATGTGTTAGTTGCTCTGTGTTCTGGGTATCTTTTTGTGTGTTGTTTACAAAGACAGTATCTCCCGTTTTTTTTGTAAGTGGGTAATCCTCATGGATACCCAGCCACCCAGGGTGGCAGCTGGGTTATGCCGGACTCATACCGGCTAAACCCCGACTGTGTTTTCTCCTCGCACCGTACGGCGGGAACACGGGTAAGCTTTCGCAGTCATCCGCGAACCCGCCGGTGCTCGGCCGCTCCTGCAGCCCTTCCCCGCGTGGAGCATAAAGCTCCCCTCCAACAGCAAGGCGCGCCAGAAAACATAAAGGCGCGCCTTACCTCCAAAGCCCCCATCCGCAGGGCGACGGTCCAACCCCGAGACCGCCACCCAGGGGCCGTGGGCATGGCAAGCCGACACCCGCAAGGCATCCCTACAGGCATCGACCTCCCACACCCAGCGGCAGATCCGTTCTTTGGTTCCGCCGCAAACCACCAAACGGCCGCAGAGGACAGGGAGGACGGCAACGACATACCACATCTCCTCTTCCTCTGCGGCCCCACCGCCAACGCATCTGACGGTGCGCCCCCGCTCGGTCGCGGGAGACAGGGTGTACGGCAACGACACACCGAGACACCTCTCCTCCCGCGACCCCTCCTGGCTGCAGAGGCCAGAAAACACCGACCTCCACAGCCCCCTCGGGTGCATCCAGAGCGACGACAAGGTGGAGATCCCTTCGAATGCACCTAGCACTTTACTGACTATGGTTGATGAATGTATGCATGTATGTACAGTTGCACCAATGATTATTAGGATGATTGCCGTTTGCGTTTTCTACGAACGGCTAATTTCATTTTTGTGAACGTGGTATTTACTTAATTTTTCGATTTCTTTAGGTCCTATATTATTATGGGGTGGTACAGATACGTCTATTAAGTAGGTTCGGTTATTAGTTTTGACTATATATATTAAATCTGGTCTATTGTGTGTAATAGTGACATTGGTTTGAACTGGCATCTCGCAAAGAATTTTAGCAGTCTCATTCTCTTTCACTTGGGGCTGTGTGATCATTTCCTTCCACCAAAGGCTAGATACTTCTATTTTATGCTTTCTAGCTAAACACCAGTAGACGTGCTGCACAAGATTATTGTGCCGCTTTACATAATATTTTCCTGCTAATTTCTTAGATTGCAACATAGACGGGACATATTGGTTCTTTCAATATGTCCCATCTATGTTGGCGTGTCATTATACATTGATGCTGTATGGCGAATACTGACGATTCTGTAGTTGGAGATATTTGCTGCTTTTTAATCCATTTAAACGAGAGTTCTGTATTATTTTATTACTATATTTTATTATTATTATGTTATTATTATTTTATTGTTGTTATTATTTTTTATTATTATAAAGTCGATAAGATCAAAATATATTATATATATTCTTAATTCCAAATAAAACATGATGTACTCTTAGTAAACAAAAACACCGAGCAAAGCTCGGTCATCCAGGTACTTATTGTTATGTGTGCAATATTAAACGAAATATATTTAAACCTCGAATTATATCTTTACTAGTTACCCGTCACATCGGTCGAAATTCGACCGTAATTTAAATTAAAAAACTAAACTTCATATCGTCCAAGGTAGTACGAATATTTCTCAAATTCAAATAAAATGTAATAATTTTTAAGTAATTTTGAACGCACCCGTTAAATATAAAAAGAGGTTTAATTAGCTAAGCTGCATTTAAAAGCAATAGCGGGTATTTTGAAAAAACACATCTGACATTTTTGACGTTATGTTTTCATAGTAAGACATTAAATGTTTTATTTCGTTTAATATGTTTGTGTTTGTGACAAATGCAAGGTGGTGTGTGTAATGTGTTCTTTGTTCATTTTATGTATGTTTTATGCATTTTTGAAAAAATATTAGCATTACGTAATCCATCTACATCAACTATAACCGTGCGTAATTTCATACTCTTCTGCGGCAAGTAGGTATCTTAAAAACGGATCACAAGTTTTTGCTTCATGTATGTATAATATATAGATCCGGTAGTTATTGCACGAAAGAGTAATAAACACACATCATAATATCCCATTCATAATATGAATAAGAAATATGTGAAAGTACCGAAATTTATGTGTCTGTTTGTGTTTTAGATCCGTGTTCTGAACAATAGTACCAGTGATATCCTCAGGCAATACAGCTGCAGTCCCACTTCAAATACACTGGATACAACAACAATGCGCCACAGAGTTCCCTATCCGTAAATGGGTTTAAATTTATGGTTTATTTTTATATTGACGACAAAAAATTTTAAAACATTTGAACTTTAAATACTAATAAAATGTACACCAATTCGCACTTGGCCAGCGCGGTGGACTATGGCCTAAAACTCTCTCATTCCGAGAGAAGACCCGTGCCCAGCTGTGGGACAATAATGGGTTGATAATGATGACTAATAAAATATTCCTTTAATTTTAAAGTAGTTGTTTCTTCCAACTCATATTTTTTTGTATAATAATATAATTGTAATACATCAATTTCGATATTTTGTTGGATTGTATTATTTAAAATAGTGAATGTTATGTTTTTTTGTAATATAAACAATATTTATACATTCTCTGTACTTTTCTTACAAATACAACTTTATAATAAGATGTTTGAAGTTTAATTTTGCATTAGTTTTTTTAACCCGGTTGCGGCACAAGGAGGTAAAGTCTTTTGCCTACATTAGAACAGTACCTACTTAGAGAGTGCTACTACGAATTAAAAGAGAAATTCGAGATTTTTTTTTTATTTTCGAAGTGAAACTTCTTTATCGGGGTTGGAAAAAAATTTAGTGTAACATTTTTTCGTTACGCGCCATCTTTTTCTGTTACGCGCCATCTTTTTTTTTTCCGTTACGCGCCATCTTTTTCTTATCTCTACCACGACTGGTATTAGATAGATTATTATAGATTAGATTATTAGATAAAGTTTAATAAAAACCTTTTAAAAGGTTTTTATTAAACTTTATCTAATTTAACTTTATTTAACCAATTTCTGTAAAGTTCCATATAGTAAATTATTTTTTGAAAAATAACGTCATAAAGAAGTTTCACTTCTTACGAGTGTACGCTAGTACACGCACACATTATTTTTATTATAATACATACACTCCACAGTCAAATCGTCCGTGCCTTTTTTCACAATAGTTCTTTTTTTAACTTACTTAGTCTGTCTTTCTTAGCGCCACGTTAGGCCACCGCTGTCACCATCACACTGTCGTGTGTGGTGGTGGCAACGTTGGTTATTTAGGATATCTTACATATAACAGATAACTAAAAATAAATAAATTTATTTAACTATGTACCTAAAAACAGATTTGTTTGCTCCAAATAGATTGCTATACCCTAAAAAGGGTTCATATGTGAGACTGTAAAATAATATTAACCACCAAATTGTATAATGTTCACTATGTATGCAATAAGGTATTGAGTATTGAAAGTTTTTCGAGCATATGTATGTTTTTTTTATCTGATTGACATAGCAAACAAGCATGCAGTCCACGAGATGGTAAGTGCTCACTGCCACCCATCGACACCTGTAAGCAACTTCAAATAGAACATGGGTTCTATCTGAAGTCAATCAAAGACGCGTTGCTACTCCCGAGGACTAGGATGGTCGCCTCATATAAAAGTGTGCCGGCAACCACATTCTTCCATCGAAACGCAAAAAATTCTTCACGTTGGCAATAGGTGTGGCGGTGGTACTTCCCTGGTCGAACTACACTGGTACTACCACCTGGTATATTTGGTATATTTGTTTATATGAAATATGAAAGTCCAATTTTTTTGGTGCGCGCTGTAGTCCAAACTGCTTGACTAATTGTAAGATTATAACATATGACATATCATTAGAATCGATTTTGTAAAATCACTACATAGTATAAAATAAAGTCGCTTCTCGCTGTCTGTCCTTATGGTACGCTTAGATCTTTAAAACTACGCTACAGATTTGAATGCAGGTTTAGCAGGTTAGGTAGAGTGATTCAAAAGGAAAGTTTTTATGTATTATAAATGTACAATATAGTAGAGAAACACTGATAATTTTAGATTTTTGACTTTTAGGCGGAACGAAGTTCGCCGGGTCAACTAGTGATATACATATAATTTTTAGTTATGGTTTCTGTGATGAAAGGAAAGCAGCTTTTAAGCAGTTGGACTTTTGTTTCAATATAATGTAACAGTGTTACTTGTATAAATGAAATAACTTAGTAGAAAGTTAGAACGTTGCTAACATTTTAAAACATTTTACTTTGTATTTTATTAGTATTCTTTTGTTCTCATTTCAGTGCTTTTACTCAATTTTAAATTAATGTAAGCGCCATCTTCAAAGAAATACCGTACGATGTAGCGAGACTACTTTGAATACCAAAATACTGAACTTCTTAAAATTACTAACTGATCTGAAATTCCTCAGTTTGAGACTACTTACATATTCACATAAACATTATTTACATATTACGTTTCTACTTAAATGTTTGAAATCCTCTTTAGATGCTTGAATTATTTTGGAATTTATGAGTATATTAACACAGCACTAGTATCATAAAGTAATCTAACTCTGCCCTCCCCTTGAATTTTATACCTACAGACGCGCTGGACGAGAGTATGCGTTAGGGCTACCCGTCTAAGTATTTTAATTAAATCTGCATACTTTGACTTTCTTTATTACTTATTATGTATTTTATTCAGTAGATTAAGGTATTAAACAACGCGTTCTTTTAATATTTGAGAGACTTAATAAAAAATCGTACACAAATAATAGTTATAAATTTCACACTGAATAATATTTTACCAACCAAAATAAAAAATATTAACACTGGACGTGTCATGCACATTTAAAGCAATCAAAAACAGCCTATTATAGTTTACAACTGCTCTTCGCTACATTACTATTTAAATAAAAAGATCCACTGCTTAAAAACGTCACACTGCCCGCTCGTCACTACGGCACATTCGTCGGCTGGTGCATACCGAGTGCATACCGAAATCGAGGCGCGTAGATACAACTTGCGTTTCGTGCGTTTGTAAGAAGTTAGAATACTGTAGATACCATTACCGTGATATTAATATTCCATCTCTTTTATGGATGGTTTTATAAAAGTGTATGCATGAGTATGGTTTCAATAATTTGATAGATTATAATTAGAGATGCGTCGAATATTCGGTTATTATTCGGTATTCGGCGTATTCGGCATCATTTTCATTATTCGTATTCGGAATTACTCGATTTTTGTGCCGTATCTTGTCTTGTCTTCTTGAGTATGCTAAAAAATATAAGTAATACGCTGCATAGAAACGCAACTCTAAGTGTAAAAATTGTTACTTAAATCTATTTGAATATTCTAAAGATTTAATAAATTTTGTCTCTTAGTCGGTTCTGAAGACGTCCACGAAAAGAGAAAGTAATTTTATTCAAAATTGACACTGCACTATTCATACTGGTATGTACAAAGGGCTAGTGATGTGCCGGATATCCGTATCCTTGTACGCGGATACCTATCCGAGGCAGGAGAAAGACCTGTATCCTTATCCGTCACTTTTCTGGCGGATCTCAAACGGATCTTTTATACCTATTTTAAAATATATATCACTTTAATTTACATGACTAAAATTTAGATTAGTAGATGCACAATTATCTAAAAGTAATTAAATTCCTAATAGTTTATTACTTTGCTCTTTTAAATTACAAAAATTAGATATTTCTACATTATATTATTAACACACACTGTATTTCGCAATAATAGAAAAAAAACATAAACCAGTGTAGTTCGACCGGGGAGGTACCACCGCCACACCTATTTCTAGCGTGAAGCGATTCTTGCGTTTCGATGGAAGGTTGTGGTTGCCGGTACACTTTTATATGAAGCGACCATCTTAGTCCTCGGGAGTAGCAACACATCTGTGATTGACTTCAGATAGAACCCATGTTCTGTATGAAGTTGATTACAGATGTCCATGGGCGGCAGTGACCACTTACCATCAGGTGGACTCGTTTGCTACTTCAGTGAAATAAAAAAATAAAAAATAAACAGTGATTGTATAGAGAAACCGTAATAAACTCATACTAAGGATGCAGGTCAAAACAAATCTGCTCACCAGGAAAGAGCCTGAAATAGGCAATAGGCATCGCGCCTGGAGGACTCCGGTTGTGTTCCGTTGAAGATCCTGGAGTCCCCCACGCAGCGTTGAGGACGGCCATCCTTAAGTTCGATAAGAATCCGACGTAACCCGCGACGGCATCGTATAATTTTATAAGACCCCCCCCCCCTCGTTAACAAAAAAAGGTCAAAAAATAACAATAAAGCAACTGTCGCTTCAAGGAAACGTAAGTAAGTAAATTTCTAAGAAAGTTAAGATCTGTATTCGCGGATCTTCACAGAAATAATCCCTGTTCGTATCCGTATCCGCGGATCTATCATTTTAGGACATCACTAATAGGCACGTAACATGATGCTTGAATACTTCTAAGTTTAAGCACCGGATTAAGTTAATGCGCGCATCAGCCACAGCGAAGTAATGTACATCGCGTAATTTTGAATACTATAATTAATTTAAATTTAAAACATTTTTACAAACCGTAAGCATGGTAACAATTATATTTTTATATTTGATTTAAATAAACATCAGCTTAATTTGGAAATAAACACAAACGATTATTAAGATATAAGTATTACCTATTAGTAGTAAAACATATTAAGTAATTTATTTATTATAAAGTAAAATAGTATGTAAAAATAATAACATGACTAACCTTTTATTGTTTTCAATTATTTACAACGCATTATTATATGCAATGAATTATAAGTAAACATAAACAATGTATCATTTAATAGCCTAAATGTAACCAGAATAAATCTCAATTAATTCAATTATATCTAGCCATTAATTAAATTACTGTGCGAGGCTGCAAAGTACAAATACTCTGTATAGCACAGAAATTCACAGAATTTCTTCAGTACTTAACAGGTTCGCTGCTTTTCAACATTCAGGAAATTGTAATTAATTAATTCGACTCATTGGAAAATCGAATTTATTTAAAGACAAGTGAAATGTGTTAACAATGGATTCATAATTTGAATTTACGTTGGCAAAAATACTAACCATTGGTTCACTCGATCGGCCACCACGTAAATCACCATCATAAATTTTCGTTAAGTGTCTGAGTGTTACTCGTCTTTGTGTTTGTCCATTGCACCCTTAGTTTTAAGCTTTGAATAAAATTTATATACAGTCAATAAATAGGTTTACATGTAGAATCCAAATACAAGAGAATCTTGCTGTCATGATTTAGGTGTGCCGTGGTCTTAGTTAAACTCAACTGTAATGTTATTTTGTCAGATAACGATTATAACACAAATCCATATGTCAAATTAAATGCTCCTGAAGATTTGGGAACCACGTACATTTCACGCGCGCGTCACTCACAAAGATATTCTTTGATTAATGCTTTGAATACAAAATTTACAGTTTCTTTAGCGAAGCCTACTTTGTACGAGTTTAGCTGTTCAGACAATTAATTATAATAAATTTATTCCGGCCTTAAAAATAAATGTCTGTTACTTTTATCTAATTAAAAAACTGTTGCTTACTTACGATTAAGAGGAAAAGCATAACAAAATGCTTGCGGAGGGTTGAGCACCGCATTTTCTGGTGCGCGTTACAAAGAAGTAATTTACTTTGATAAATGCTTTGAATACTAAATTTACAGAATTTCTTTAAAGAGGTCTGAGAACGAGTTTAGCTCTTTATAGCAATTACTTGTATTTAATTTAATCCGTAAGTAATTAGTTTAATCTTAGCCTAATATCTTGTCTTTTGAAGGTGGCAGTATATTTTGTGGTACACCTATTTCTGCCTAATATTTGCATAGTTTAGCGTTTTTGAAGTTAAACTTCTTAGGCGAGTTATGAAAAAATGTTGAGAGTGAAATTTTAAGATTCGTCACACAAAAGACACAGTATGAAGTTGTAATGAAAATAAGAATGAGAATGAATATACGTGACGAATAGATAACCTCTTTCCTTTGGGAAGTCGGTTAAAAATACTATGCAATAGCTTTACCACGGCAGTCCCAGAGTGTCGCACGTTTTTTTTGAAGTTATACTTCTTTAGGCGCGTTACGTAAAAATGATGAGAATAAGGTGAAAGATATATTTTTTAAAGATTTTTATTTTGTTACGCCAAAGAACTATAACTTCTAACGTGTACATAAGTATACACACGCTTTCTTTTCTTTGTATAGGGTTGAAGGGTGTGGTTATTAAAACATACTTGTCCAAGACTTTTCAACTTAGTCTTTAGAGACGGCAATTCATTTGTGGCCAACTTCAGGTAAAACTCTTAACGGGTTTTAATACAGTTGTCCATAGGTTTTTTTTCGTATGTGGGATAAATTCTACTTACCATTAAATGGACTTCATGATCGTTTGCGATCTCTGTTTTATAATTCTATAATTAAAAGTATTATATTTGTAGCCCGAAGTAAATAAATATATTTTTATAAGGCGGTTCAATATTCTCAAAGAAATCCCTTTATCTGATTGAAATAGCAAACGAGCATGCAGTCCACCTGATGGTAAGCGGTCATTGCCACCCTCCGACATCTGTGAGGAACTTCAAATAAAACCTGGGTTCTATCTGAAGTCCATTACGGATGCGTTGCTACTTCCAAGGACTATGTTGGTCGCCTCAACCGGCAACCACACCCTTCCATCGAAACGCAAGAAGTGCTTCACGTTGGAGTTCAAGAAATGTTCAATAAAACTTACAATACTTTTAAAATATTTTATTTAACTTGGAATAGTACGATTCATTTTGCATATTACAATGTTCATGTAGGTTCACTTAAAATATGATCAATATTATACCTAGTATAAATATTAAGTATACAGATATGAATTATTCTAGGTATATTAAGGTGAGGTGAATAATGTATTAAAAACAATGTTTTATCAGCAACAGCTTTGTTCGGAAACAGTTTCACTGCTCCGCACTTAGCTTCAAGTTTTCCAATATAAGTTTGAGAGATGGGGTCTATTCATCATTCTACTTGCTCTGCATTTTACAGGTGTCGAACAGACAGGCATTATTAATAACTTTATACATAAATTCTGTAGCTAAAGTATGAGAGCTGATTTTACATTTTTCTAACACTATTTTTATTTTATTACTTACTTTAAATTTGTTCAATACATCACAAATTTGTATACCTATCTTATACTAGTACTTAAACAGTTTTATTTTGAAATGAAGAGTAATAATTAATCTTATATTTTATTTTTATTTGGGAATATGTTCATAGCGCTATAAATAATAATAATAAGAAATGTTTATTTAAAACAGCAACAAAAAACTTTTTTGGCCAGCGTGATGGACTATGGCCTAAAACTTTCTCAATCCGAGAGAAGACCCGTACCCAGCAGTGGGACAATAATTGGTTGAGATTAAGATAATCGTCTCACATGCAAGTTAGTTGGGTCGCCGATACGCAAGAACCATTTCACATATAAAATGGTTGTGACGGTGTTACCCCGATCGAATCACACTAGTTTCATCAGCTTATAAAATTAGTTTATGCAAAGTTAAAATAAGTGCTACGTCGCTGTTAAAAATCGATAATGGCGGTGGTACTGCAGCCTTAATATCTTATCAAGATTTAACACCTTTATAAAGAACACATTTGCCTAATTTAGGTTGATGAATAGGGATAATAATATAGTAGAAGTCGGTGCCTATTGATTAGACATTTTAAAACTCACATCTAAAAACAAATACCTATATGACTTTGAACAACTATAAAGATTCATGAAAATATCCATAATTTAACATTATTTGCAGAATAAGACCGAAGTATTTTGTGAAAGTGGATTATTTTATGACTTGTAGTGGGTTTCAAAGGAATTCTTACACGAAGTTGTAGCATATTTCAACAAGCAACTCGGTGTATATCGTAAAACGCGACAAAGTGCTATTATTGCATAATACAAATTCCGACATTTATCTGCTAGTAAATTCCCAGAAATTCTTTTTTGAAGCACCCATTTAGTACATAAAAAGGAGATTGGTTTTTATGTAATGATCTTACGATCCCCTAATAGGGCTCATTTCAGTCATGAACAAGTTACAAACTAATGGTCTGAAAACGCGACTTTTTATAACTTAACAAATTTTCGGTAATACTTTCGTGACTTACCGCTCGCGTTTTGAATAAAAATAAGATAACGGCTGGATAAAGTTTATGTAATCTTATAGATATTGTTATAAAGAATATTTATAAGCGTATTAACATTTCAAGTTAAAAAATATGTAATATCTAAAATGCTTATGCTGAGACAGTTGTTATAAAGAAATAATCTAATATTAGGTTGTAAATATTTTTGTTCCTGTAGTTCCGGGATTAGAATAGGGATTCTGGATTTGCGAGCGGCTTGAGTTCGGACCGTTCCTATGGAGATTCCGCAGTCTTCTTTGCAGTCCGAGGACGTCCACCGGGGAGATTTGGCGCGGTAAAAATCCCACATAACCTCGCGTCGCTCCCACGGGAAGGAGAAAGTAGTACGAGATGATCCCCTTAAGCGGGAATCGCTGTAAAAATCATATTTCTCAAGGTAAACAAAAATAAAGGCGATTTTTCTAGTAGATTTTTCTGTTACCCAAAACCAGAAAATAATTGAGGTTTACCTTTTTGAAGGTTTCCCCCTCGAAAAAAAAGGTTGTATATTTTACATTTATATTATTTTTGTCTCTTTGCACGTTAGCTGAATCGATATGAATTAAGCCTTCACTCTTATTTTTACAGATCTTTCATAGTGTTATCTTATGAATACAGCTTTAATGAATTTACTTCATTAAAGCTGTATTCATCTAAAATAATACATAATGTTCTTTATAGAAGTTATCATAGAAGAATATCATAACGATAGATATTATAGAAGATTAGATTACATTTACGGGCAGCTCTTTAGCAAAGTTCTGGAAGTAAAACTATTAGCCTATCTCTGGAAAGTGATGTCGTTCGGATAAAAGGTATCTTAATAGGCCATCAGAAGTCTATAGAAGATCAAGGCCTATTGTTGTGTGGACTAGTTAACTTTGTAAAGACGAAGGGGGTATTTTTATCCAATATCTATGTACATTAACGTGGTTATATTTTTTTAGTAATATATTATCATGAAAATTGGAGGCTGGCTGTATAAAATGTTTTGTATTTTCTTAAATCAATAATTTAATAACGCCCATAAACAAAGATAATACAATTATTATAAATATAATAATGCAACTTTATATATGCAATAAAAATACTGATTACTGATATTAATCGCCAAACGCTGCTATGATCAATATTTTTATATTGATCATTATATTATTTTTATTGAAAAGCATTTAACGATTTTTAGGTGTGTGATTTCGACCAATTCACACTCGGCCAGCGCGGTGGACTATGGTCTAAAACTGTCTCATTCTGAGAGAAGACCCGTGCCCAGCAGCGAGACAATAATGGGTTGACAATACGATACGATACTAAAATTAAGGCATTTTATTTTTTGACGACCCGCGTGGCGCAGCGGTTACCATACCGGTCTGACGCGCAATGGGTTCCGGATTCGTTTCCCGGCCAGACAGGTATCTGAATGATGAGTTTAGATTCATGTTCTGGGTCTGGGTGTTTGTGTATTCGGTGTGTGTGTCCATGGTACCCACGACACAGGAGAAAATCCTAGTGTGTGTAAAAATATAGTACTAAAACGCCTTGTTAAATACCATGAGCGCTAATGTTTATTGTCTTTTGTATTTTAAGTTTACTAGACTAATAAAACCAGAACAATGCAACGCGATATTGCTTCTATGAGAACAAAATTCCTGTGGCAGTAGTATTGCAATATAACCTTCACTGATTAAAATGACCAAATAATAAACATAAGTATAGCTTGATTTGATATTCTACATACATACGGTTATATTTCAATACTTGGGGCCAAAATTACCGCCCAGTTTCTTCGACTTAAGTTGTTAATTCAGCATTTTAGTGTTAAGTGACTGTATTCAATGGGGAGGCTAAGTGCTTCTGAGAACAATCTGCCATTGACAATATTTTCCTTCTTATACAGTTAAACAGAGTACACAGAAAATGTTGATAATCGTAACTAAAAAATATCTTGAATATTAATTAAAATGTAGTAGGTACTTACATGAAGACACATTTAGTGTTTAGTGCAACACTTTATCATTACATAGTATAAAACAAGATCGCTTCCCGCTGCCTGTCCCTATGCATGCTTAGATCTTAAAAACTACGCTACGGATTTAATGCAGTTTTTTTTAATAGATAGAGTGATTTAAGAGGAAGGTTTTTTTTGTAACATACATGTAGGTATAATATAGATGATAAACACTGGTAATTTTAGATTTTTTACTTTTAGGCGGAACGAAGTCCATCGAGTCAGCTAGTTTTATATAATTTAAATTTGTTTTTAATATGTTATTATTATTTGTAATGATGTATTTACTACTTTTATTTATCCTTTGGTTTTATCTGTAGGTATTGGTAATATAAAAACACTTTTTGTACTCTATTTTTTCTATTTCTTTTTTATTCACAACGAAATTTCTGCAAATGAAACAAATCCGTCCAACAGATTGGGCTGTGGAGCATGCTAAAGAAATTTACGTTCACAGATACCAACATTGCCAGATTATTTTTATCAAATCCGGATTCAGAAAAGTTTTGAGTGAAAAAAACGGGATTTCACAATCAAAAAAGCGACACAGCAGAGTCGTTTTTTAGACAGCAAAAGTCCAGTCCTTTCCAAAAAGCGACCGAGCCTGCCCGCGCGGTACATTTATTTTAATTAAAAAAATCGGGACGTCCCGCCAAAATCGAGGCGTCTGTCCAAGTTGATATAAAGCATTCATGTAAAAAAGATCTGAACCTATTTTAATAAACTTGCATGCAACAGAACATGGATTTCCCCGTAACGAGACAATGGTTAGGTGTCCGACAACGCCATTGTTGAAGCTTCATACCTATCAAAACAATTGGGATCTAACACGTACGTCACCCTACCGTGAGCGAGGGGTGATATCCCACTAGTATGAATTTTGTGCTCCCAACGGTCTATTGTACTAAATTGTATTGTACCTTCATACATATCAAAACAATTCGGATCAACGGCAAGGTGAGTGTACGTACATACTGTACGTTACCATAACGTGAGTTGATACCCCGAATAATATGAATTTCGATATCACAACGGACGAAGTTGCAATGCAGAATGTATTGTAACTTCATACGTATCAAAACAAGGATCAACGACAAGGTGAGCACGTTACTATATCGTGAGTCAGGGGGTGATACCTCGAATAGTATGAATTTACAATATCACCACGGACGAAGTTGCAATGCAGAATGTATTGTAACTTCATACGTATCAAAACAAGGATCAACGACAAGGTGAGTACGTTACTATATCGTGAGTCAGGGGGTGATACCTCGAATAGTATGAATTTACAATATCACAACGGACGAAGTTGCAATGCAGAATGTATTGTAACTTCATACGTATCAAAACAAGGATCAACGACAAGGTGAGTACGTTACTATATCGTGAGTCAGGGGGTGATACCTCGAATAGTATGAATTTACAATATCACAACGGACGAAGTTGCAATGCAGAATGTATTGTAACTTCATACGTATCAAAACAAGGATCAACGACAAGGTGAGTACGTTACTATATCGTGAGTCAGGGGGTGATACCTCGAATAGTATGAATTTACAATATCACAACGGACGAAGTTGCAATGCAGAATGTATTGTAACTTCATACGTATCAAAACAGGCAACCATACCCTTCCATCGAAACGCAAGACATGCTTCACGCTAGAAATAGGTATGGCGGTGGTACTTCCCCGGGCAAACTACACTGGTTCTACCACCTACATATGAAGTACCGAGCAAACGAGCATGTAGTCCATGTCATGGTAGGTGGTTACTGCCTTTGGATATCTATAAGCAACTTCATATAGAATAGAGATTCGATTTGAACTTGATCACACACAGTTTGACAGGCACATATTGTCCCACTACTAGGCGAGTACTTAAAAATTTTAAAGGGGGTAATCCCCTTTACAATTTTTAATTTATCACTTATTCTAGAAAATGTATAATCTCAAAGTCTTTTATTTTAACCCTGGTACATATTTTATCATCATCATCAACTGAATTCAGTTCCACCGAAACACGAATTATCTAGAAGGTTAGCCAAGTAAGAAATGGTAAATTTCAATCGCCTTTGGTTTTTTATTACAGAAATCGTCTTTGCTACAGCTAATTTAATTTTAAGAGCACCGTGAAAATGTATCATTGTATGGAGAATCTAAAAGATTTATTGAGCGTTTTTTGAGTATGGGTACAATATCAAATAATTACTATATCTGCTAACAACAGTGGACAATATGGATAGTTATATGTATATATTTACATTCTTATACTCAGTACGCCCTTTTAGAAGTGAGGTCAATAAAGGGCTGTAGCAGCCATCGATCACCAGTCAAATTCGTACGAACCCCTCTAAACTCAATACTTGAAGTTTACAAAACGCTAAAGGACTGACTAATTCATAACGTGTGGAATGATTTACGACAGTTCGTATTACTTTACAAGTTGGACAGTGAGAGAACAGTGTCGTAAAAATGTTGAGGGTACATGCAATTTTTTTTATATTTGTACCTAACGGTAAGGCAGACGGGCCACCTGATGGAAAGTGGTTACCGTCGCCTTTTTTTTTTGTTTTCGAGGGGGAAACCTTCAAAAGGTACCCGACGGTTTGAAGGTGGTAGAACTAGTGTAGTTCGACCGGGGAAGTACCACCGCCACACCTATTTCTAGCGTGAAGCATTTCTTGCTTTTCGATAGAAGGGTGTGGTTGCCGGCACACTATTACATGAGGCGACCATCATAGTCCTCGGGAGTAGCAACGCATCTGTGTTTGACTTCAGATAGAACCCATGTTCTGTATGAAGTTGATTACAGGTGTCCATGGACGGCAGTGACCACTTACCATCAGGTGGACTGCATGCTCGTTTGCTACTTCAGTCAAATAAAAAAAAAAAAAGACGCCGTGGGAGCGACGCAGGGTTATTTGGGATTTTTACCACACTAAAATCCCCCCGGTGGCCGTCCTCGGCGCTGAAAAGGAGGACTCCGGGATCTCGAAACGACTTCAACCGGAATCCTCCGAGCGCGTTGCCCCATCGGGCTCCTCCCAGATGGGCGGCTGGGCCCTACGTCTAGTCTTTACGACGGTATGCGACCACACATACCGCCGTCTTTCCCGAGATTGCCTGACCGAACGGTTCGAGCTCCCACTCTAGCCGTCTGCAACCCCGGAAGCCCCTTTTAGTCGCCTCTTACGACAGGCAGGGGATGCCGTAGCCCTATTCTGATCCCGGAACTACAGGGCGGGTTACCGTCGCCTATGGACATTTGCAACACCAGAGGAGTCGCCAATGCATCGCCGGCTAATGCAATTGAAAAACTCAAAACTTTAGTAAGCTCTACACATACACAATTGTTACGTTACCTACACATACACAATTGTTATGTCGTTCGAATATTTTATTCGAATTGTGCGGTGGTATGATTCTATAACGATGAAATATATAGTTTAAGCGACATTAATGTCGTTATCGGTTTATGCCTTTTTTGTTCTCGAAGGGGAAACCTTCAAAAGGTACCTGACATCGTGGGAGCGACGCTGGGTTATGTGCGATTCTTACCACACTAAAACGACAGCCAGGGGATTCCGTAGCCCTATTCTGATCCCGGAACTACAGGGACACGGCGCCGTTACTGGTACTGCAGGTATTGTCGTCACACTTGCGTGAAGCGATTCATGAGTTCTGGTGGAAGTGTGTGGTCGACGGTTCACGCTCATGTGAGGCGACAGTTATAGTCCTCAGGAGTACCAACGCATCTGTGATTGACTTCGAATAGAGCCCTTATTCTGTAAATTACAGATATCCATGGGCACAATGACCACGTGCTTACGCTACGTTGTTTCTTAAATTTAATAGAAAAAGGCGTGCAAAAATTCACATTTCTTTATGAATAAAAACACGCAGGTATATTTCCTTGTACCCTTGAAATAGGCGATAATTTATTACTACTCCACACGTCGCCAAAACATCGACTGCGAAAGAGACGCGTGACTCGAATTTGATTACGGCTTTCGGAAATGTTTTGGGCTTATTATTTTGCACATACGCGTTCACACCTCATTGCTACGTAGGTATATTGTTGCTTGGGTTGAATAATAAGACAACTCAAAAAAACCGGTTGTCTGTAAAGTCGGTTTACTGACGATAGTTGAACGTGACAACGGCTTAATTTTTGTATAGCAGCTGTCCACGCGGACGCATCGCTCACTCAAGTAAGAGAGAAACAGATGTCGAACGCCGCAGAACGCGTAGGCTGCTTGTGCCTCTTTGTCGCTCATGCCGCCCTCTCGCTTGCACTTACAGCCTTAAATGGAACGCTTCAGAGCGAGGTAACGCCGTATGAGCCATGTTTTTTGGTGCGTGCAGCCGGCTCCATCGTATTATAAGTTGTCACGTCAAAAATCGGCTAAGTGCGAGTCGGACTCGCGCACAGAGTTTCAATGCCGTATCTACGAAAAAGGCAAAGAAATACGTTTGTTGTATGCCCCCCCCCCCCTCCTAAATAATAGTTCTATTCTGTTTAGTATTTGTTGTTAGAATGGCAAAAGAAACATCAGAATAATACGTTAATTTTATCGACATTTCACCCGTTACGGCATAAAAACGGGGTTGAACGTTTGTATTATTTACGCGGGCAAGGTCGCGGGTAAAATCTAGCTTTAGATACAATCTAAATACGTTAACTAATTGCTCTGGACCTCAAGTCAGTTAGCATTAATGTCTCTCATCAATTACCAGCAAATTGTACAGATTTAATTTATCAGACAATAGCTCTAACACTACGCAATGTAAATTAAATTAAAATTTATGGCTTTCTCCGATTAGATTTAATTTAATGCCGCAAATTAATTAGTATCTTCTGTTAAATACATTAAATAAATTTTGTTGCAAGATACGTTTCCTACGTAACAGTGTATGAGTAGGTACTTACATCTTTAGAAACAATTCATGTAAGGTCAATATAAAATTTCAACATATTAAAATAATGTATGTGTTACCGTTAGAACCCATTTTAGAGTAAAACGCGTCTTCTCTAATTAATACTAACTTTCACTAAGATCTTTGTTAAGACTAGAATTAACTGCTACTAAAAATGACTTGTAGTGAAAACTAGTTCTAACTAGACAAAATGCACTCTGCCACAGCCTTAGCTCATTTTTTGAGTAAAGGGCTTGTCCTTATGCGGATACTTGTAACCAAAAAAGAGGAATGATGAGTCATTGCTTGCTGCATGAGTCGTTGCTGAGGCAAGAAGACACGGCCCATTTCTTTTGAATCTCATAATCTCTTCTTACAATATCCATGGAAAAATAGACAGAGCTATTGAATGTGAAAAGAAAAAAAAAAAAAAAAACTGAGATTTCCTAGAGAAAAACGCTATATGGATACAAAGTAACCATACATTTCAATGTAACATGAATATGAATTACGCGAACAACACATAAAAATAATAGTAAATATGGTGATATAAATAACAAAGGATACATTCCTTGGAATGACGGACATATTCTCTGTACTTCAGTCAAAAAGTCATTCTTTATTACCAAATGAGTGACAACTGAAACTCATAAATATTACGTCTACACTATTATTACATACAGGGGTTTTACTTTCTAAAACACACGAAACTCCTTACTGCCCGTAAAACTTACTCAAAAAAACTTAAATGCCGCACAAAAGAAGAAAGATCTTTCTTCCCAATACGACTTCAGGCTCTGAGGTATATCGGATGAGAAGATATGGCGCATTTTCCCGAACGCTGCCCAGCCGAGTTGGATTCTACGAGTGACCTCTTTCTCGAAGTTGGACTTACCCATCTGCACCACCTGCCCCAGGTAAATATATTCGTCAACAACTTCGAGGGTGGTGCCGTCAACAACGACCGGTACGGGTGTGACATGGACGTTAGACATGATCTTTGTCTTGTCCATGTTCATCTTAAGACCCACCCGTTGAGAGGCACCAGATAGGTCGCTGAGCATGGTGTTGAGGTGCTCCATCGACTCCGCCATGATGACTATGTCGTCTGCGAATCGAAGGTGAGTGATATATTCGCCATCGATGTTGATGCCGAATCCTTTCCACTCCATCAGTTCGAACACGTCTTCCAATGCAGCGGTAAACAGTTTCGGGGATAATACATCCCCCTGTCTCACACCGCGCTGCAATTGGATCGGGTTCGTACATCCGTCGTGTAATCGGAATCTACATTGAGGCTGCCTTATATATACACTTCAACACTTCGATGTACCGATAGTCAATCTGGCACCGCTGGAGCGACTCCAACACCGCCCATGTCTCGATAGAATCGAAGGCTTTCTCATAGTCCACATAGGCCACACACAACGGCAGATTGTACTCCTCGGCCTTCTCTACTATCTGCCGCAGTGTGTGTATGTGATCCATGGTACTAAAGCCTTTTCGGAATCCGGCTTGTTCGGGAGGCTGGAAGTCGTCGAGCCTGCGAGCTATTCGATTATTGATGACCCTCGAAAACACCTTGTAGACGTGGCTCAGAAGCGCGATGGGCCTGTAATTCTTCAGTAAAGACCTATCGCCTTTTTTGAAGAACAGTATCACCACGCTTCTGCTCCACGCCTCCGGTGCTATACCCTGGCTTATGACGGAATCGAACAACTGTTAGAGCGCTTTCAAGATAGGCCTCCCTCCTGCTTTAAGCAATTCAGTTGTGATTCCGTCTTCGCCGGGCGCTCGGTTGTTTTTGAGCTGCTTGAGGGCCAATCTAATCTCGTACAGGCTGACGTCCGGGATATCTTCGGTATAGTGTCGGGTTAGCGTGGCTCGCTTGTCATTGACAGGCGGCAAAGGGCCACGTGAAGCGGTATATAACTGCCCATAGAAGCGCTCAATTTCTCTCTGAACTTCAGGCCTCGCGGCAACTGTGGTGCCGTCTTCCGTCTTCAGCTTCGATAATAAGCTATGCCCAACACGCAAATCCCGTGCGAAGACCTTGGAGCCCTTGTTCCGCTCAATTTGCTCTTTAATGCGATTTGCATTAAAGAGGCGGAGGTCACGTCGCATCCTGTTAGAGATTTGCGCGTTGAGCCGCCTAAGCTGCGACAGTGAAGCTGGAGACTGCACACACATTGCCCGCCGTTCTGCCATAAGCTCGAGAGTTTGGACCGAAAGTCTTTGAGTACTTCTATTGGAGGGGGTCTTATAGTACTTCGACCCTACCTCGTGGGCAGTTTCTACCAACTTGGTGTTCATTTCTTCAACATCAACGCAATTTTCTAGGCATTCCAGGTGATTGCGTAGCTCGAGTTGAAAGTCTTCAGAGCCCTGGATTTGACAAGATCTTGGACGGAGTATCGACTTCATAAGGCGGGACCGTTCCAGCTTGATCTTGATATTTAACGTGCCTCTTACCATCCGGTGATCGCTTCCGGTCTTGAACCTGTTGATCACAGAGACATCGTTAAATATGTGCCGCTTGTCTGCCAGTATGAAGTCAATCTCGTTTTTGGTAGTACCATCGGGACTCATCCAGGTCCATTTCCTTTGAAGCTTCTTCTTGAAGAAGGAGTTCATCATATAGAATCCTTCCTTTTCCAAGAAGTTAGCCAGCAAATGGCCTCGATGGTTCCGATTACCAATGCCAAAGGGCCCTACCTTCAACTCATCGCCACATTGAACGCCCAGCTTTGCGTTGAAGTCCCCATCACAACCGTGAAGTACGATTTTGAGGTATGTATGGCTTTAGATATGTCCTCATACATAACCTCAACCTCGTCATCAGAGTGCATCGATGTCGGCGCATATACCTGTATGACCTTCAGCGAGTACCTCTTGGATACTCTGAGTATAAGGTATGCTACCCTGGGCGACACACTCTTGATCTCCACAACGTTGTTGACAAGGGACTTGTGGACGAGGAACCCGACACCACCTTGGGACAGATGTTCGCCCTCCCGGTGGTAGAACAAGTTACCAGATTTTAGGATCATCGTGTCCTCCCCCTGTCTTCGGACTTCAGATAATCCTATAATACTCCAGTTTAGCTTGTCTACCTCTTCTTCCAGCTCATATATCTTCTCATCATTCCTCAGAGTCATGGTGTTATGTTGCCAGGCGCAGAAGTCGTCGGTTGTGGTAGCGCGATCTCTGCCGGAGATTCTTAGCACCCCCTGCCCCGCCGTAACCGTGACCGCTACCATAGCCAGGAATAGCGGGGCTGCCGGGGACTGGGGGCCATGGTTTAGTCTGAGCTGCCATTAGGGGGTTTTGCCATAGTCACCGCGCTTGGCTGTGCGTGTTGGTGACCGCAGTATGTTTAAAGTTCTCAGGGTGATGCTGCTGCCCATCACCTGGTTTAAGGTCCCTTAGTCGCCTCTTACGACATCCACGGGAAGAGAGGGAGTGGTGCTATTCACAAGACCGACACCACACGGCCACAAATTGCATATTTGGCGTATTTAAAATCTGAACTAATTATAAACCTGCATAATGGGCTAAGTTGCCGCTGCTTGACTTTCATTTCATGTGTTTTTCAGTTAAAATATGTTATAAAATGTATAAAATATGTACATTTATCTTCTTTAGTTAAATCAAAAAAAATATCTTCTAATTCCATCTGACTAACGTGATGTTTTGTGCACCATTTATTTGTGCAGGACTTGAACTTGAGCCTTCATAATTTTGATTATTGTACTTTATTAATATCTTTATACTGAGTAGTAATATATATTAATATATAGTATTGATTCTCAAGGTAGTAGAACCAGTGTAGTTCGACCGGGGAAATACCACAGCCGGTTGCCGGCAGACTTTTATATGAAGCGACCATCTCGACTTCAGATAAAACCTAAGTTCTATAAGTTCATATGAAGTTGCTTACAAATGTCCATGGGCGGCAGGCGGCGGCATCAGGTGGACTGCATACTCGTTTGCTACTTCATTATTTAAAAAAAAAGTTGGATATTTGGGTTTTAGTCTAAAAAATTTTTCGAGAAAATGTTCGGAGAAAACATTAATCAAATAAGTATAATTTATCAATTAAGTTATTAATGGGTAAGTGATATCTTGGCTAAATGATATTGTGCTCCTTTGAAAAAAGTCTAGGTTCCGTTTTCTAAAATAATATAAAAACATCCTATTTTTTAGACCTTCATTTTATTGAACTACGAAGATTAAGCTAAGTATACTTATTTGAAGATTTAACACAGTCCTAAAGCGGTGATAAATAATTGTTGTTAAAAAAAGAGAATATTCATTATGTTTTATTCAATTACATCTTTTAGAAATTTGATTCCTAATAGAATAGGATTCGATAAGAATTCCTATGCAATTAAAATCCTGATTTAAAATAAAATAATTACCAAAATTTCTGTTGACCGTTGCTCGCGTTAAAAAAATATATGTTATCTTTGGTATGTATGATAGTTCGATATGTATGTACATATGATAATACTAAAAGATAGGAACAAAGTTAAAATGAAGTTAGGACTGTTGACGTGGAATAAGGGGCTGGAGGGAACGGAAGGGCGAAAAGCTTTATAACTACAGGCCATAGCGCCAACAAATTTAGTAGTAGCGCGTGATTAAAACATAGCCAACTTCAGATTAGTAGTTAGAAGTTATATAACGACGTGAGGTCGAGTTTTAAACAAGGGTGGCTGTGGGGAACTTCAACTGAGTAAAAAACATACCAAAAACCGAACGACCTTGTTCTGTATGGGCGCTTCTTAACTGGGACGACACGACGCATCGCTAACGACATGCCTTTAGTGAGTGTTTATTATGTTTCTTCAATACAATATTTTTTTATGTTTTAGTCAATACATTGAAATGTGCATGATTACTTTTTTATTTTCAGATATTACTTTTTTTTATCTGACTGAAGTAGCAAACGAGCATGCAGTCCACCTGATGGTAAGTGGTCACTGCCGCTCATGGACACCTGAAGTCAATCAAAGATGCGTTGCTAGTCCCGAGGACTATGATGGTCGACTTATGTAAAAGTGTGCCGGCAACCACACCCTTCCATCTAAACGTAAGAAATGCTTCTCTTACTTCTCCAGTACTTGCAACATAATTTGAAATGATGAGTGAACACATAAACAGTGATCGTTTTGAGAAAGCGGAATAATCTCGGACTAATGGCACAGTGGACGCATTCTACATGTAATACTATAAAAGTGTTTTTTTATTCAATTTTTTACTAGGTGCCCGCCGATGCAGCGGGACCCGCCACCAACCGCGTACATCGCGGGCGTAAAACGCGTCGTGAGATTTGCTTTAACTTTTTTTTTACTTTTTATCTGCATCCTACAGAAGCTTCGGGCCCGCAAACGCGGCGGCCGCGGGGGAAAATCGTGAGTTCTTAGCGTTAGCCCTCTAAAGTACAAACACGTCTACGGCCAATGTAATTCTACCACCAGTCTAATTCTTTTTGGAGTGAATAACACATGTTTGAAAAAAGCAAATTAACACCCAAGGTGATAGGAGTTGTGATTTCGTAAAATGTCTTTCAATTTGCTTTTAATACACACAAAAACGATTGCTCAGTTACAGCAAAATTTCATACATACTCTCCAAGAGTTCCAATGATACGGCTACAGAATACACACGTATTATTTTCGCTACACAAGAGGCAAGATGGTCGCCATCACTCACGACTGTAACAAAATACTCAAGCGCTTTCATAGCTTAACGACCGTGCAAAAAGTCACTCCAAAAAGTCAAGACACAAGCACAATACAGGCGCCTTGTTGTCGTAATTGGCTTAAAAGGTATGTTACTGTGCAACTATTGTACTTGTTTACGTAGATACAGTTTGAGACGCGACAAAAATCTGATGCACGGAATATGATGGATATTTTATTCATGAATTTCACAGTAGTTGCAAGGTAGGAATAGGTATCAACAGTGCCGCTTTAAGCCAGTAGCAAATTCTGATAGGAGGCCCATAGCTTTCCTTAAGTCAGGGTATTAAATAAAACAAAACTGTTACTAGTAAACTCTTCTGGATTTAATCTGGGAAAATTTAGAGATGGCATTTTCTATATCTAATTTTAAGATTTTTACGATAGTAAAAACATATAAATAGTAACATATAAATAGCAGGTAGGTGTTAGGCCGTCAGGCACTGGGTATCAAAAGAAGAGGTACCGAAGCCACACTTACATATAATTGTAGTGTAACGCAGTTATTTCGTTCAATAATCATCATAATTCAATAATAATCATAATCATTAGTCTGGTAACATTTTTTATAAGGTTTTGCTACCCATAAGGCAATAATACTTTCAATTTTTTAAAGAAAGACTTAAATACTTACATAATACGAAACCTTAAATACGGTTTTATAAAAAGAAACGAGATGAAAGAACGAAATGATATCAAATTCCTTAAATATAATGAATAATCTTGCCTATCCGTAAAACCTTAAAAATGAAAGCGCATTACCACACGACGGGCAAGACGAGTCTGGCAAAGTCTACTTAAAACCAAAGAGAAGACAGATCGGGAAAAAATCTGTCGTGTGAAGGAGCTTAAGGGATCTCCGGATAAAATGCTTGGATTTCATTTACCGACGTCTATTTATAAAGATTTTATAAGGAGAAAGGCTATTGACTTGAACCGACGGAGTGGAAAGATTTAGATGCTAAGATTTGCGGTTCTATACGGCAAATATGAATCTTGATATATTAGTGTGTTTTGTGTTAGGTTATTTGGATAAATTCAAGACATAGGATCGAGATAAGTTTTATGAATGCGCGACTATGAGATATTAAATAACAAGTACGTTTAAAATGATAAAACATATTGAAGTATATTAGGAGGAAATTTAACAGTTAACAATTAAAATTATTTTATTTAAGAATTAAGTAATTTAAAATTAAATTATGAGATTTATACATAACACAATGTTTTACTAGCAATTGAAGTCGCGGAAAGTGGCTACTTTCCGCGACTTCACTTGAAACTTCCCCATTCATAAAATTTCAGAAGGCCACTGTTGGATAAAGATCTTATCGAAATAGATCGTTGCTTTGCATAGATATACATAGATATACATATAATAGATGTGTAGATTATTTATAACAGAGTAGGAAAAGAGTACAAATTACTAAATTTAGGATGTCATATCACTCCAATTACGAGATATTTTTTATCAGACTGAAGTAGCAAACAAGCATGTAGTCCACCTGATGGTAAATGGTAATTGCCGCCCATGGACATCTATAATCAACTATATATAGAACATGGGTTCCATCTGAAGTCAATCACAGATGCGTTGCTACTCCCGAGGACTATGATGGTCGCCTCGAAAGTGTGCCGGCAACACACCCTTCCATCGAAACGCAAGAAATGCTTCACACTAGAAATAGGTGTGGCAGTGGTACTTCCCGGGTCGAACTACACTGGTCTGTCTACTTTACCTTACTCTACTTTGAAATTGAAGAAAATAATGGCAAGAGATTTAAAGATGTCGACAAACTTTAAAGTGAGTGTAACGAAGTTTTAATAATCGGTCAAATCAAATGATTAATATATTATATACAAATAAATCTAATATCACGAAGTACAGAATATTCTAGCTCATTATAAATAACGCGTGGCTTTCCCAATTCGCCTTGTTATTTATTTCTCCTAAATCTCGTGTTATTCAAACAAACAAAGAACATGATAAAGAGACAAAGATAATACCCAAATAAGCTACGTGTCTCATACCAAAAGAATAAGTGATAGGCGATCAAGCATGTTCGTGCTAAAATACACATAAAAATAATAAAATCGTATCTTATTTATTTTACTGTTGGAGTAAGAGGTATAATAAATTTTCGACATTTATTTTTTTATCAGACTGAAGTAGCAAACGCGCAGTCCACCTGATGGTAAGTGGACACCGCCCTCCTGCGACATATGTAATAAACTACATACAGAACATGGGTTCCATCTGAAGTCAATCACAGATGCGTTGCTACTCCCGAAGACTATGATGGTCGCCTCATAAGAAAGTGTGGCGGTAACCACATCCTGCGGTGGTGGTACTTCCCCGGTCGAACTACACTGATTCTACCACCTTTCTATAATGCATGTGTGTATGCACGTTATACTTCTTTTGATTTTGCTTATAATTATGATACATAAAAAGCACGTTGAGTTCTTGCGACTGATGGAGAAAGAACTTATTCACATTTTGTTCGTGAGGATTAAAAATACTTCATGCAATAACATTTTATCAAGTCTTCATTACAATAATTTGATGATGTCCTTAAGCAGCAGTGTATACTTATCAAACATGATCATCAGCAGAAATTTGTTTGTTTTATCACAAAATACGTTTAAGAAAATTGTACAGTAGTAAATTTTGTTTTTAAAAACCTATAACACATATATGACTTTATGTGTCACTTTTTTGTAATTTCGTACAATATGTCTCCTACATGTCAAGATCACAAATGAGTGAAATAATAAATCATTAGCATAAAGTTATTCGGCACTCGCCTGCAGTGTAACACGTACACAGCAACCGAGCTACGTTATTTTTCAAATTGAATTAATCCCGGTCTCCCCGGGGTGAAAGAAAAAGATTTCCTCTTAATAATCACAGTAGACAATCAGATTGACGTTAATTTATTGGAAATGTACGATAAAGATCAATTTGAAAGACGATGAGAGTAATTGTTATTTACCGAAAGACATTTACTTATTTTGCGAAATCAAAGGGAAATACTTTATCGTGGAAATATTTTTTGGCTGTAATTGTGATAAAGAAAATAAAATATACGGAAATTATTACGATAAAGAAAAGAAAATAAACAGTTTGTTAAAACAATGGTGAATATACATTTAAACCACCCGCACTTGAGATTCGGGATTCGATTATTTGATATTTTTAAGCTGTATGTAATAACAACAAAGACATGAAAAAGAAATAATATTAGGTATTCTAAATTATTAGTTTATTTATCAATTTAATATTAAACTGAGTCTTAAAGGACATTTTAAAAACGGACACTTAAAAACAATGGCTGTTTGTAAAATAAATAACATAATTTAGTTAGTGTAAAGAAATCGTCTGATATTTTTTTACGTTGCATTGTAAAATACAAATGAAAAAACTACTTCTAAGAAATTCATTGCCAGATATCGCAATGACTCTTGTAAACCTAATTCACCCTTAAAATTACCGCGAAATGAGAGAAATCTAGAAAGTCCGTGGCTTATCAGTGACAGCTGCCACTTAAAATTAAAATGTAATCCAAGATCTTCTGAACTAACCTTCACTTTAACTTCTTAAAAAATATTTAAATTTTCTTTCTAAAAATATTTTTTGACGTAGGGTATATTAACAAATAATTGTTTTCTATGGAGGGAAGCAGAGATCATTTGTATTATTCTATGACTTATTTTTGTCGTCAACCCATTACTGACAATGGCCTGAACTTCTTTTATTCTTAGTGAAGATCGGTATCCAGCAGTAAGGCATTTAACCATCCAGCAAATTAGCTGATTACCTACTATAAAATGTAATTTCATGAAAGTCAGAGAGAAAATGCATATTTTAGTGACAATAGTGCAGGATATATCACAAATTTTAGTTCATAATATGGTTAAGAAACAATTTCATTGGTATAAGATACACAATTTGTGTATATGCCACTCGTAAGAAATGCTTATCGACTTTGTAAAACTTGTTGTCAACTTTTTTGCCCCAAGTATCGTCATAAGAAAGTTAGGCACGACTTTATCTTATAGTTGTTTTAAGTTGCTATCAATATGAGACAAGTTTCTTATAGATTTTTTTCGTAATCTATGTATGAATAACAAAATATGATTAATATCAAAGGTTGTAGAAGGTATATAGTGCAACCGGAGAAGTAAAAAAACACTTTACATTTTCATGAATTACAATAGCAAACGAAAATACATTTAATTCAATTTATACCACGTATGTTAAACTAATTGTATACACGTAAAAGTAATGAGCAGTGATAGTCTAATGGTTGAAACTTGCCCTCTCGATCGGGAGTTCAGAGGTTCAAACCCAGGCCCGCACCACTAATTTTCATAAAATTCTGTGCGTATTAGAAATAATCATCGCTGCTTTTCGGTGAAGGAAAACATCGTGAGGAAACCTGTACACTCGAGAGTTCTTAAAAAATAAGTTTTCGGAGGTGTGTGAAGTCCACCAATTCGCACTTGGCCAGCGCGGTGGACTATGGCTTAAACTCTCTCATTCAAGACCTGTGCACAGCAGTGGGACAATAATGGGTTGACCAGATTTAAAAGTAATAATGCTCTGTGCAGTTATAAGTAAAGAATAATTTATTCAAGATCATAAAGCAGGTCATTTGAGTAGACTACATCTACGTTATACAAATATAGAAAATCAATAAAAGTGACGGACAGACCGATCAGTGTCGCTCCCCCGATGTCTCCGGGGAAATTAGAGAAACAGCCACACTTGTATTGGTATTTATTGGTGACATTATTAGCACTATCTCTATTTTCAAAGTTATATATCTAATTTAATAAAAGTTACAAACGGGAATGTATTTTTGACCGATTTCAGGTAGAATTACAACTGTATTAGAGTTTTATTACAATTGCTAGCTGAACCTACGAACGTCGTTCCGCCTAAAAGTCAAAAATCTAAAATTATTAGTCTTCCTCCACTTTATTTTGCATCTAATAAACATAAAAACTTTCCTCTTGAATCATTGTTATTATTGAATAAAAAAACTGCATTAAAATCTGTAGAGTAGTTTTAAAGATCTAGGCATACATACGGACAGACAGCGCGAAGCGACTTTGTTTTATACTATGTAGTGATATACGCGATCACTATTGTTCACATTTGTAAGATTAGTTCAGGGAGGAGGGATTGGTTTTAACTAAAGGTGATCACTTATTTTTTGCTATTTTTGAATACGAAGTTGCCTCGCAAAATTATCACCCTTAAGAAACCTTTAGGGCTAAAACAGCAGCGGTTTGTTAAGTAGAAATAGGTATGGCAATGTTGCCTTCGAAGGTAAAACATAAACGGTTCTGCTACCCTTAGACTTGGTGGTACTAGATGACTAAATGTTTATGGCGTTTACCACTTACCAAGTTTACACCTTACTTAATCATGACCACTTTTTTTGGTGCCCCCTAGCGCGGCGCCCCTCATGGGTTCGTCTCTTGGGGACGTGTAGTTGTCCCCCTACACTTTCTGGTGTCTACGACGACATGCAGCCACACATGCCACCGTCTTCTCGGGGTTGCTAGATGGGCGGTTCGAAGTCCAACTCAAGCGACAGGCAGGGGATGCCGTAGCCGTATTCTACGACCCGAGTATAAGGAAATAATCATGACCACTTATCGAGCTACGGGTACTGCCTCGTTTGCGAGCTCGTTTTTGTGATATTTGATGTTGAGTAGTCATTGTATTCATAAATTCAAGTAAAACCGGAATTACAATCCATATGCCGCAGTGACCACGTGTAATCAGAGTATATACTTATTTGCTAACTATCTATTGAAATAAGTTCTAAGAATACGTAAAAATCTAGAAAAATAGACCCGACAAAAACAGATAACAAAAAGGTAGTCAGTAATATTTCACGTACACTAAACTTATACAAACTGCTTGTGCTGATAAGTTGAAACATGTCCCTAGGCCTTTCCGAACTCTTTTGTGCGTATTCTGAAAAGAATTTGTTCTTCAGTAGCGATAACCTCTACTTTCAGTACTTTTATGCCGTCAAGTTCTTCCACAATTTATTAGCTATACAGAATAGAGTTGCAAATACATGAATATGTTAATTTGCTCTATGAAATCTCGACACATACTAAACAATTATTAGCTAAATAGTTTTACTTAATTCTAGATAATTCATACAAATAAGCAAAATAAATAAACAATATGATTGTACGTTTTATATTTTACTAGCCCTTACCCGCGGCCCTTAGTGAATTAACATTAGCATTTGATAGCGCGATTCAGAACTTGCAAGTTACTAACGCCATCTATTAACAACGTCTGGAACTACTAAATATATATCAAATTACAAAACATCGATATTCTCATCGAAATGAGAGAGTGCGGTAAAAAGTATCATATAATAGCTATGTGGCGACGTAAAGGAGGAACAAACAAACACACTTTCATATTTATAATAAGTATGGAAGTTTGGATTCATATTCTTCATGTCATGCATCAGTGGCTCCAAAAATAAGCTCCGTAAAAACGTTATATCCCCTAGTTACTGCAAAATTCATATTTGGTAGGTGTGAGATTTTGCATGTACTCGTAAGCCGCAGGACACGGATGAAGTAGTTGCATTGCTCATGAATTATTCATATTGATTGAGGCAGGTGCCAGCTGAATTGTAAATTGCAGAGCGTCTGCCAACTTACAGAGATTGACTTGCCGGCACTGTTCATCATATATTTTATCATTATATCATCATAGATACTTTAGAAATAACATCATGATCAACATCACCTAATGAAAAAGTGCTTTAAAGAATAAAATTTAATATCTATTTGTATATACTGATAATATAGTGGAAAAATATAAAGAGGTATTTTATAGAAAAATATACTACAAAAACAACAAATATATATGCCAATAAAATACTTAAAACTTACTATTAATAAAAACCTTTAGTAGTTTTTGGTAGTGCCTATTCTCCACAAGGATTTTAATGATTGAATCAAAACATGTGGTTTAATACAAAATAAAAACTTTTTAACAAAAAATATCTACCGACTTCCATGTCACAAAAAAGTAAAAAATAATTTAAATATATTTTGGTCTAGAACATACTCAGTACTTAGTACATAGTTCTGAAGTCGGTGCTCATATAGGACGTAGTTACCGTCGTCCAGCGAAATATGTCGAGCACCGACTTCAGGACTATGTACTAAGTACTGAGTATGTTCTAGACCAAAATATATTTAAATTATTTTTTACTTTTTTGTGACATGGAAGTCGGTAGATATTTTTTGTTAAAAAGTTTTTATTTTACACTTTTTAGTGACTATATTTTTATGTTTGTATTTAAATAAAGCCTCTAAGTTTGCTTTGTGCATCTACATATTCACAAAAATTAAACATAAAACACTTTTACAATTCATACAAACAGGGCGCCCCCTCTGGAAGTACCCCTCCATCATCAGGGTTGAGGAGTTGAAGGTCAAATTTTTCATCTTATATTGTTGCTTAGTAATCTTATAACATATACGTTAGTACCAGGTGGCTAACTTCTATGGCTCAGGCTTGCAGTACCCTGCATCATCAGGGTTTAGGAGTTGAAGGTCAAAATTTTAATTTTGTGCCTCTGTTTGGTATTATTTTTACATACCCGTAAGCACCAAATTGCCAACTCCTATGGTTTAGAATTGAAGTACCCCTTCATCATCAGGGTCGAGGAGTTGAAGGTCAAAATTTTAATTTTGTGCCTCTGCTTAGTATTATTTTTACATAACCGTAAGCACCAAATTGCCAACTCCTATGGTTTAGGATTGAAGTACCCCTTCATCATCAGGGTTGAGGAGTTGAAGGTCAAATTTTTGATTTTATATTTTTGCTTAGTATTTTCTTTACATAACCGTAAGCACCAAATTGCCAACTTCTATGGTTTAGGATTGAAGTACCCCTCCATCATCAGGGTTGAGGAGTTGAAGGTCAAATTTTTCATCTTATGTTTTTGCTCAGTAATCTTATAACATATACGTAAGCACCAAATGGCTTATTCCTATGGTTTTGGCTTTAAGTACCCCTGCATCATCAGGGTTGAGGAGTTGAAGGTCAAATTTTTGTCCCATGAATTTGCTTAACAATTTCATTATATATTCGCAAACATCAAACGACCAACTTTTATAGTTCAGGCTAGCAGTACCCCTGCATCATCAGGATTGAAGAGTTGAAGGTCAAATTTTTCATAGTAAATACCTACATAGTAATTTTATTCTATATTTTACTCAATTGGACTTCTCCAGCTAAGGTTCGGCCGACTATCACTAATTTTATTATTTTGCTCCAAAAAGTTGAAGATCCTATGATTAGAACCTTATCAAACTCTTATCAGACTACCCCTGGAGTACATCCTTTCTAATAAAAAAAGAATCATCAAAATCGGTTGGCGGGATATTGAGTTATTCATACATTTATCGCGTACATTGAAAATGCAAATTTAAGACTTATGCGTTTTTCTTATGGATGCCCTAGTCAAAAAAATACTAAAAAAAAATGGGACCCTATGACACGCACTACCTTTCAAATAAAAAAAAAATCATCTAAATCGGTTCACCCAGTCCGGAGAAATGAGGTAACAAATATAAAAAAAAAAAAAAAAAAAAATACAGACGAATTGATAACCTCCTCCTTTTTGGAAGTCGGTTAATAATGCAATGTTTGGGGTTTACGAACTACAATATTACATATTTTACACGTCTACGTTAAGCTACGAATTGGCTACGCCAACGCCCTAATAGTTCAATCGGCTACAATTAAGCTACGACGGCCTACGCTCGCTTTGACACCTACGCTCAATAGTTAAAGCAATTATGGTTAGATCCTACTTTGCCACACTACCCAGATTAATTCAACAATAATAGTCTACGTGCTACGATTAGTTACATCAACGCCCAAGAGGTTAGATCGGCTAATATTCACCTACGAAAAATAATCTCCATTGATATACGATCATTACCAAAAGTAATTACTGACAGACTCAATTGAACCATACTTTGTTTGGTGTATTAACTCACAAATTAAGAAGAATTTAATGATTAAGTTAAAGCTCAAATTATTTCATCGGCGCTTATTTGAGTACAATGCTGCGTTCAAGTATCTTTGCTTGATAATAAAAATAACTAAGAGTTAGATCCTATTGCGTACTTTGTTAGATGGTCCAAATAATTCTATTTGGCAATCTACAAATTGACGTATTACAATCTGTTTATCTGCTATTTACTATTTATTTCTTCTAGTAGAGCAAACTGGATGATTTTACTGAACTTTTAGAGCTATTAACAAATTACCTATTCGCTTATTAGGCTACATACTACAATTTTTTTCTAAGGTAACGCTAAAATAATTCAGTTAATTACATCGGGATACTTAGCGGTATATGTATCATATCTTGATTCGATACCTTCTCTCAATAACTAAAGTAATTAGGCCTATACAATTAAGCCTCGATGGCCTATGCAGTGTCTGTGTCATGTGATCAATTGTAGAAGCAATTATTGATGGACAACACTGAGTCGTACTTTATCTTATGCAATCGATTTAATTAGCATGCAATAATTAATTGTTATGTCTTGAGCTTCAGATTTCAGGCTAAGCTTCAAGTTCACTATAAAACATGTTGAAGCCGTAAAGGCCTATAGGACCAACATAATAATATAAATAAATCTACCAGAAACCGTTCTGCGTGCGTTCATCCATGCGTCCATTCTCAGAAACTTTTACTTTTGTAATATGTATTAATAAGATTTAAGGCTATAGCTATGAGTATAGTAAATAAACCTTACCATCTTAATGACGCGAGCATCGCAATCACCCCAAGATTTCCCTTACAGAAAGTCGCTTAAAGTACTTTAAGAAATGTACACTTAAAAAAAATGGCTACGAACACTCAAGTTTGTAGTTCTATCGGCTGCGACTGGGCTAAGATATTTCCAAGATTCTCGATCGAAACCGACGCTCTAGAGGAAATGCAATTAAGGTTAAATCATTGAGCCGCACTCTCGTGAAATTACCCGCACTAATCTGTAGGGTACCATCTGTATTTGCATTTTTGCATTGTAAGCATTTTTTGTTTCATTCTTTAAATGCATCGTCTCGAGTTTAGCTAACATTGAACATTGAAACAACGAGGGTCGGCGACCTCGGAGATGCCAAAATAAGAAATTTCTCGGAGCCAGATTGTAACCCTACTACCGCAGCATGAGATGCAAAAAATACTAAGCCGCTATAATGCGGTGTAGTCGGGACGGTACAAAATTCACTTTCACTGAGGGCACAATGTCGTTCTATTTAGCATGAAATTTGACACGTGGCAGTAACAAAATGCTTAACTTGGCCCAAGGTTGCTTAAAACAAATGTGATATGTAAAACTTGAACAGTTCTGGGCAAAATTGCCTTAAATTCAAGCAAGCTTCTATATAAGAAGAAGAAGAGAACATCAAGCGGTATGATGCAGAATGCTGTAAAATGCATTGAATTCCGTTTCACAGTACTTACCGACCTTAGAAAACACGAATGCTCATTTGCTATTACTGTAAAGAATACAAAACATGCCACCAGGAAGAAATCTCGAGAAATGTCATACGGCATGAGCTAGAAGTTTTAACGTAGCTTACAGCGTTATTTCTATATAACGTGGATTTAAATCGAAAGAAAGATAAGTCAATTCGTGCCATTCGTTTGAGTTACGTCTTTAAAATTAATATTTTTTAAATGCATTTTGAGCAGTGATAGCCTAATGGTTGAAACTTGCCCTCTCAATCGGGAGGTCCGAGGTTCAAACCCAGGCACGCACCACAGATTTATGTGCGTATTATACATTAATTATCACTGCTTTTCGGTGAACATGAAACATCGTGAGGAAACCTACACACCCGAGAGTTCTTTAAAAAAAAAAGTTCTCGGAGATGTGTAAAGTCCACCAATTCGCACTTGGCCAGCGCGGTGGACTATGCCCTAAACTCTCTCATTCTGTGGGAAGACCCGTGCCCAGCAGTGGGACAATAATAGGTTGACGACACAAATGCATTTTTATGGTATAATTTGTTTTTCTATTGTATATTGAAGCAAAATTATTTCTGGTATGGAAGCAATTGGTACAAAAAATTGATATATAAAATTTATTACAGATTTATAGATACTTTGATCCATTCATAAGACCGTTAGAAAAACTCAGGTCGCGGTTCCGTCCGCTTTTGTCACTTTTGTCGCGATTTAAAGTATAATATGTGCTTATCTAGGTCATAAAATATTAGTATACTTTAAGGATCATTTCAGCGCAAGTGAAAACATCTGTTTTATGAACTTACCATTTAGATAAACCCGGGTCTCCAGCGAACAAAAGTTGCCAACAAGTTCGTGTGAAAATATCGGTTCAGACGTTGAGTTGAGCACAATTGAAACAAAAGTTGGTTACTTTTCGGGGACAAAAAGTTTGAAACACAGAAGTTGTTTTTTTTTACATATCTGACTAAAGTAGCAAACGAGCATGCAGTCCACCTGATGGTAAGTGGTCAGTGCCGCTCATGGACATCTGTAATCTACTTCATACAGAACATGGGTTCTATCTAAAGTCAATCACAGATGCGTTGCTATTCCCGAGGTCGCTATGATCGCCTCATATAAAAGTGTGCCAACCACACCCTTCCATTGAAACGCAAGAAACGCTTTACGCTAGAAATAGGTGTGGCGGTGGTACTTCCCGGTCGAACTATACTGGTTCTACCACCTTCTTGTCTACTATTTCAGTGGATTTAAGGTCACACCTTTAAGTTCGTCTTAGATTAACAAATATCGTTGATGACAAATCGATACTGTCACATCTAGTGGATCTTTAATCTAAATCAATGGTATTGAGTATTCTAGGTAGCTCCTTGCGGAATTGCGAGACTTCGCGAAGTCATATTAAAGGCGAATTCGTATTGACTTACACTACTTCGAAGATATTGAAATCGATAGTTCGTTTTAGAACTCTCCAAATATTACATAAATAAAAACTGTGTGATTTTGTGTAAAGATTATTCATCTTCAATCTAAATTGAAGTAACAGTCAGTTTTATTCTAAGTGTAGCATATACCTACTTATATATGCGATATCTAAAATTGTTTTACACGGTTTAATCACGAAATCAATTGGGAAATTTGAAGGGAATTTACATATCTGTTAATTTCAAAATATAAATAATGCTTTGTAAGAAACTATAATAATCGATGTAATCTAATAAATATCTTAATACTTTATTGTAATAGTTGATTATAATAGCTATTAAAATATAAAATAACTTAATTATATGTACATACAAAATAATAACTTAAATTTAAAAACAAACAAAATGCCAAATTAAAAATAAAAATCTGCATCCAAATTACTGTCCATAGGATGAGTTCCCAGGATGCTGGCAATATTACCTCGTTGAATAGCAAGGCTAATTCGTTGAGCGAGGTATGTGCCAGCTTTCTGATCATTCGTTGACTCTATCGAACGTTTGGACAGATGCTTAAAAAATAATTTAGCATTTAATCCCCACGGTCCCATGGTTTATATATTATAATTGGACAAATATCTATAAGACATTAGTCTAATCAAAATTGTATCTTATCGGTATTGTTATTCTTTGACCATTGGGAATATTTCGGTTTGTCTATCTAAGCTACTAATGAGTCAATACATAAGCCACCGACGACCTCCGCTAGTCTAGATAATACCCGATAAATCAGCCTGGTATAATTAATTACTTTGCTCTGTCGTAGGTCACAGGCAAGGCTTAGGCGGTTGAGAATATATATCGATAAAATAAGCTACATGGCCACTACACCGCAACATACAAAATTAGCCTTAAATTTTATTTACTAGTCAAACGCCCATTAGAATTAAAATACAGAATAAATACCAGCACTTATTTCTAGCAGTTCTTCCGCATTGTTAAAATGGTGTGAATGCCGGCATACTTTCGTACAAAGCAACCATCTTAATGTCAAGAGCAGTGATAGCCTAATGGTTGAAACTTGCCCTCTCGATCGGGAGGTCCGAGGTTCAAACCCAGGCACGCACCAATGATTTATATGCGTATTAGAAATTAATTATCACTGCTTTTCGGTGAAGGAAAACATCGTGAGGAAACCTACACACCCGAGAGTTCTTAAAAAAAAAAAAAGTTCTCGGAGGTGTGTGAAGTCCACCAATTCGCACTTGGCCAGCGCGGTGGACTATAGCCTAAAAACTCTCTCATTCTGGGAGAAGACCCGTGCCCAGCAGTGGGCCAATAATGGGTTGATGTGAACCATCTTAATCCTCAAAAGATCGCTTACTGCGCTGCATGGTTTTTTAATACTTAGGTAGGATTAGGTGATGATAATTAGGTAATAATTCTACAAAAATACCTAGATTCTTAATATCGCAACTCCTGTGCGATTGGATCGATATGGGTTTATAATTAACCAATCGACCCGGCGAACTTTGTACCGCCTAAAAGTCAAAAATCTAAAATTATCAGTGTTCCTCTTATATATAATGCATGTATTATACATAAAAAAACTTCATTTTGAATCACATTTACTATTAAAAAACTGCATTACCTTTGTTTCATACTATTTAGTGATTTACGTGAAAAGTTACGTGACCAAGTGTTCTTAGTCATATAGGACTCCAATCCTATCTGGGTTTGATGAAAAATGTTCGTAAGTAGAAATAGCCGTCACCATAATGTGTACTGTATAACCTAAATTATTAGAAGGTGAATGTAAATAGAATTTATATATTAATACGTAAAGCAAAAACATCATCCGTTTTTAAGATACTTGCCGCAGACGGAGGAGTACGACATTAGGCACGGTTATAGTTGATGTAGAGAAGGATTACGAAATGCTAACATTTTTTTGCAAATAATGCATATAACATACATAATCAACTAAAACATATTACACACACTACCTTGCATTTGACACAAACACATAATAAACGAATTATAACAGTCAATGTCTTACTATGAAAACACAACGTCAAAATTATCAGATGTCTTTGTCAAAATACTCGCTATTGCCTTTAAATGCAGCTTAGTTAATTAAATCTCTTCTTACATTTAACGAGTTCAAAATAACTTGAAAGTTATTAGAACTTATTTGAATTTCAGAAATACTTATGTTACTTTGGACAGTAAGAATTTTATTTTTATAATTTAAATTAATACGAACGGTCAACTTCCGACCGTTGCGACGAGTAACTAGTCAAGATTATGATTTAAAACATTTTAACAAAATTTGATTATTTTCCTTTATAGCTATTTCGAACGACAGTACTTAATATTAACAATAATTACTTAATACTTTACAACACAAGAAAAGTAACATTATATATCTCGTAGAAATTATTGTCTTCTCTAACAGCCGCAATAACAATCCGCCCTTCATAAACTTTAGGGTACGCAAACCTAATGTTTATCTTTAATTTACCGTCTTTGTCGGCCATGTATTGTTTAATACCTCTCGATAACAATGGACGTTGATACGTTATTATGTAGATATGTTTAGTTAGATGTTTGATAATTATAAAGGTGATAGAACCCTTTGTATTTCGACTTCGGCAAGACCCCTATCATAGCTATTTCTGCTTGATAATATCAGTGTTTAGCGCTGCTGTATAGTGTTATATTTAGAGACTTTATTATGGGACATATATTTATTCTAGACATATTAATTTTGTACGTTAGATGTAGCAATGTGTCTGTGGTTGACTTTAGAAAGAATTCTAATCTTATCGGGGTGGATCACAGGTGTCTATAGGCAGCATTGACATCTTACCGTCAGATGCTACATGCTAAAAAACAAAGATGGAATTACTTAATTCGCACACTACATATTCAGTTCAACATCAGAAGATATGTCACAAAAACTTGCCTTACAGTAATAGTGGTAAAATTCTGTTGTATTCTGTGTTGAAGAATGTGGTAAAATATACTTATATGAGTGATTCCAACGTAGTCCCTAGCATAAAGAAAAACAAAATTATGATCTTAATGAATACTTTTAAAAAACATTACACATAACGCAACGAATCAAATTATATGCGTCCACTGGAACCTACTAAATACAGACCTGCAATAGCAAATACTCAAAGTCGCGATTCAATTCAAACATTTAAATTGCGATTTTTATGCATCGCAAGTTTATTCAGCAATAAATCCCAGCTACCGTCCAAAACAAATGTAAAAACAGTGCAATGTGCATTGAGTTCGTGTTCAAATTTAGCATCAAACGCAGCTCTGTAATTTACGATACATTTGAATTCGGAGAAAATTGTTCCGCGTTCATCGATGTAATTTTTACTGGAATATACGTAGGCCAAAAACCGTACCAGAAAAGAACCCAAAATCTATGCCAAAGAGTTAAAATAATATATTATTAAAGAAGAAGACAAGGAGGCCACTACAGTCCGTACTCATATAATAGTAAGTCACACTGCCACCGCTCCCCCGAAAAGCATGAATCACGGTAGAAATCTAGTGCGTTCTACCGCCTCGCAGTCATAGTATATATTTACCTCATTTTTTAATTTTAGTCATTAAACTATTATTGATAAACTAGCTGAACCCGCAGCTTCATCCGCGTTAAGAAATCGATGTACCGATTGTCCCGTGGGAATAAGATATTTTCCCACGATAAAAAGTAACCTACATGTTAATCCAGAGTGTCAGCTAACTCCCTACCAAATTTTATAAAAATCGCTCCAGCCGTTCAGACGTGAAGAAGTAACAAAAATACACACTAATAAACTTTCGCCTTTATAATACTACTAGACTAGACTAGACTAGACTAGATACTAGACTAGACTAAATTATTATTGATAAATTTAAAGATTAAAATAAATAATAATTAAAATTATTATTAATAATTTAAATTATTGTTAATTCCATTTCCTATTCTTTTCCTATTATTTTGCCTTTACTGCCGCGAAATTCGAAGAAAGATTTTTAAAAACGATTTTAGAGTGCAGATAAAACATTCGTACCATTTCTTAAGGCTTTCTTTTTTTTCAAAAATCTTGCAAGTTCTGTAACTACACAACATACCGACATTCTTTTACATTTCCACTTTTGCTTTTTTTGGTCATAAGTAGTAAAGAAATGACAAGAGAGCATTTATCGTAAGAGCTCCCATTTTAAGCTCACGTTTTAGGCTTTAATTTTACTCCGTTAATTCTTATTTTAAGGTGAGATTGTGAAACTGTGTTCAGGTGGTTTCTTTTGAAAGCGAAATAAGAGTTCTTACAAACTATTCTGTGTATTAGCGTTTCTTCTTATTTTTATAGCTGCACCCTACAAATAAGTAGACGAGCTATGTGATGAAGAGTAGTCGCAGTCATCACCGGTTTTAAAGCAAAGTTCTTTTTCATTTTTTTCTTTAAGAACCCGCTTTCAGAGTGTTCCAGCAGTAAGTAGTAGGCTCTAGGTAATCAAATCTGACATTTTTTTTGTTCTCGAAGGGGAAACCTTCAAAAGGTACCCGACGGCGTAGAAGCGACGCAGGTTTATGTTTTACCGCACTCAACCCCCCCGGTGGCCGTCCTCGGCGTTATAAAGAGGACTCCGGGATCTCCAAAGGAATGCAACCGGAATCCTCTAAGCGCGTTGCCCCATCGGGCTCCTTCCAGATGGGCGGCTGGGCCCACCGCCCCGTCTTTACGACGGTATGCGACCACACATACTGCCGTCCTTCCGAGCCGTCGGTTCGAGCTCCCAGTCTAGCCGCCCGCAACCCCGGAAGCCCCTTTTAGTCGCCTCTTATGACAGGCAGGGGATGCCGTAGCCCTATTCTGATCCCGGAACTACAGGGACGAGTCAAATCTGACATGTCAAATTACAGACAATCTACCATAACAGTGTTTGTTACCACTTGCAATATCTATTTTAAAATAATTCATGTTTTCATAGCAGTAATTATTTTTCTCTCTTTGGCTAAAGCAGTTTTTGTTACACAATGCTATAATACATATGTCGGAGAACAGAACAGCACAGCTGACTCATGTCGGAGAACAGCCGACGACCTCGTACATTAGAAATGGTACGAAGGGATATTTTAAGTCTAAGATAGCCGATTTAGACATCAGAATAAATAATAACTAGGAAATTACAGTTATCCGAAATCAATAAATTTAGTTTGAGCAGTGATAACCTAATGGTCGAAACTTGCCCTCTCGATCGGGAGGTCCGAGGTTCAAACCCAGGCCACTGATTTATGTGCGTATTAGAAATTAATTATCATTGCTTTTCGGTGAAGGAAAACATCGTGAGGAAACCTACACACCCGAGAGTTCTTTAAAAAAAAAAAATCGGAGGTGTGTGAATTCCACCAATTCGCACTTGGCCACCGCGGTGGACTATGGCCTAAACTCTCTTATTCCGAGAGAAGACCCGTGTCCAACAGTGGGCCAATAATGGGTTGATGAGAGAATAAATTTAGTTAGATGAAGACTTGGAGAAGCCTGTTGAAACAGACAGCGCTCCGTGCCCTGCGACACAGCCAAATAAAATGCGCGCCTGACATAGTCCTCAGACCCTTATATAGGATAAGCAAATACTAGAAACGGGTAGATGTGTCGATAGTTGTGACATTATCTGTTTTCAACATTTAAACTGCCATTCCGACACGTACTTTAAATGTAATATCTAATCTAACAATAATACACTTTATAAGTAAACGTTAGCAGTAGACAATTCAAAACTACATTACAAGAGTTGAGATAGCTTCAACTGCAGTTGGACTACTTGAAGTTAGTTGCAGAATGGATTCTCTAAGGGCAAACAGTAACGATCAATTGTTGAGACTTTGGAACAATGACAGCAAGTTTCCTAACTATATCTTAAGATCCAGAACCGAACGGGTTTAATTATAATAGAATTTAGTACCGTATACAATAACTATATTCAAGTATTTCCTAGAGATTTGAAATTAACCTAAAATAAGGGAGCACAGGTCGCCTCCCCACCAGGTGGACCGATGACCTGAAGAAGACGGAAACCGTTGGATTCAGAAGGCACAGGACCGGTTGGAGTGGCGTCATTTAGAGGAGGCCTGTGTGCAGCAGTGGACATCAAAGGGCTGATGGATGGATGGATAAATAGTAAATTATCGCATTATTCATGAAATTTTCTAAATACAAGATGTATTTGTGTGACTTTCTGATATAAAACTCGCGTTTCAAAGTAACACTTTAATTAAATTATGTAAAAATAGATATAATACACGTTGAGAAGGGTTATGAAATAACGACCGAAAAATAAATCGCCTAAACAAGTTAAAAACATTTTACCCTTAAGCAAATTTCCTTCAAATACGTAGAATATATAAAACTTTACCATTAGTTAAAGTGACCCAAATATTCTATTAGGCGCAACAAAAAAAGGGTCCCGTTAAGTATCGAAGTGGACTGTACCCATCACGCTCGTTTATATTTCCATTAATATTCATGATTTCGCTCTCAGCTGCCGTTTTTGTCGACCGTACCCTCAATATTGCGCGTTATTATTGAGTTTGTATTAACGACCATCGGATATTATTTCCACGGATACTTTTTTGGGAAAATGTTTCTATATTTAAGGATTGTTGAGTTTTTTATTTCACAGTTAAATAAAACGATTAAATAGTCGAATAATCTGATGGAAAGTACTTGCCAGTAAACCAGATGAATCGCCAATGTATCACGGCTTTAAAGCTCGGCTAGAGAGCTCTTTTGCACTTTGTGCATCGAAAATACCTCAGGAAGAAGATTTTTCACCATCTTGCACATTTATGGCGATACGATGTGAATGTGATAGTGTGGTAAACTTGTAATTGACAATTGTAAGTGCCCCCTTAGACCTACACAAAATAAAGACATTTCATTTAATTTCAGAAGTAGTCATATTCGTGATTAGCCTTAGACATCTATGAGCGGCTGCTTACCATCAGCACTTTTATAGAATAATAAATACTTTTTAAGCATTTAAGCTATTGCATAGCTTTTATCGCGGGCTTTGAGCGCGGCGACCTAATCAAGAAATTCCGTAACGAAAAAACCTAACACCCCCCACTTAGCCTACCATGCAGAATGGCCGAGCGTTCGCTTAACATGTACGTATGTATATAGTACGACAGTACGAAGCTTGCACGGATCGAGACGAGCTGCTCAGAAATTGGATGAATATATAAGCAGCTGTTTGTGAGAAAGTGTATAATATCGAAGAAATAAAAACCTGAATGAATATCAAAGAAGAAGAAAAAAATACTGCATAAATAAATAAATAATTATAAGGGGCCGTTCAAATATTACGTAAGCATATTTATTACAATTATTTACCCCCATCTCCCTTGTCTACAAAAGTAAACAAAACTCTAACCTCTCCCCCCAGGCTTACGTAAGCATTTTTCATCTAAAAATGTAATTTTTTGTACAGAATTGTAAAGAAAGTAACTAACTAGCGATGACGTAATCATCATCTAGACCCATGTCATCCAAAATAAGCAAAATCAAGACCCTCCCCACCCCCCAATAGTGCTTGCGTAATACTTGAACGGCCTCTAAGTTGAAAAAAGTGCTATGCAATAGATTTACTGCGGCAGTCCCCGAGTGCCGCACGTTTTTTTAAATACATTTGTAAAATTGGAATTTCAAAGTTAGTTGGTATGCGTATCTTGTAACCGCTAGAAAAATATAGCCGTAGAAACATGTTTCATTATAATGACGTCATTATTTTTTTAACGCACCAGTTGCTCTCAAACGATCACGGGAACGAAGTCAATGGATGGACACGTAAGAGGAAAAAATATAGCAGTTCAAAAAATGCATGTTTGTTTATAAAATGTCTGCATTTATATGTAACAAAATTCGCAAATGATATGCATTGCAGTCCACGAACACATTTGCCCTACAACTGGCGATTGGCTGAGGCACACTGAACCACGCTACTCCATTAGAAGTTACATTTGTTTATAATTTGCAATATATTTGGTATCTTGCTGATGGGCAGTGATAGTCTGTTGGTTGAAACATGGTCTCTCAATTGAAGGTCTGAGGTTCAAATCTCAGGCAGGCCCTAATTTTTCTAAAATAATAATAATATTAAAAATTAATTATCACTTCTTTAAATGAAAAATAATGGCAGGATATGTTCTCAAAGGCGTGCAAAGTTTACCAATTCACGCTTGGCCAATGAGGTTGACTACAGCCTAAAACTTTCTCATTCTGAGAGGGGTGTCCTGCCCAGAAGTGAGACAATAATGGGTTGATGAATGTAGTAAAGATACAAAATTTGATGACAAAACAGATGTCTACTTAAATAGCTACTTTTCCGAATTAAAGTTTGATTAATAGATATTAAATCCTCTTACTCCTACTAAGCCTATTTATATTACTTCATCTACGATACAGTTAAATCGTACATAAATACGTAATGAATCGAGAAAGCGCGTAATACATGATATATTATTCAAAGGTTCCTTATTATTATCTGAGTGATATTGTATAAGCTTAATGTTACGTGATCTTGTATATTTCAAGGTGGTAGAACCAGTGTAGTTCGACCGGGGAAGTACCACCGCCACACCTTTTTCTAGCGTGAAGCATTTCTTGCGTTTCGATAAAAGGGTGTGGTTGCCGGCACACTTTCACATGAGGCGACCATCATAATCCTCGGGAGTTGCGACGCATCTGTGATTGACTTCAGATGGAACCCATCTTCTGTATGTAGTTGATTACAGATGTCCATGGGCGGCAGTGATCACTTACCATCAGGTGTACTGCATGCTCGTTTGCATCTACAGTCTGATAAAAAAAACTATTAGCTGTAGGTGTTAACGCCACACCATACTTATTTCTAGCGTGAAGCAGTTCTTGCGTTTCACTGGAACCATCTTTTTCCTAGGGACTAGCAACGTATCTGTGATTGACTTCAAATAGAAGTGATAGAACCCCTTTTTAATTTCTTGCATACCTTAACCGGTGAAATATGATTGAACTCTAATTGATTTGAATACCATATTTATACAATAAAGAACTATGAACTATGAAAAAAAGAATCAATGTGAAGCTGCATGAAAAAGCTGCGTGAAAAAAAAATTCAATGTGAAGTTTGCATGCTCGTTTGCTAGTTCAATAGTATACAAAGTTAAATTAAAGAAGGAATGCACGAACATTATGTTTAATTAGTGTTGTAAATATATAAACTAGCTGTACCCTGCGCGTTGCTACGCAATCACAAAAAAAATATACCAGAAACCTTCGCGAACTCATGAATAACAACTTTGCTAAAGATCATCACATGATCAAATGAATAGTATACGATTCTATAGAGGACATACAGACAAACATTCATTTTTTAAAGAAGATTTAATAAAGTTTATGTTTGTATTGTTTACGATAATGTCAGATGACGTCAAAAATGCGTTACTGCTTTTTAATACAAATCGTTAATTAAACCTCATTTTGGCTATAATTATTGTTTTTATTCCATTATATGTAAAATTTTCGGACGTATAAGCCAAGCTTAATTTATATGAGCTATGTAGACCAGTAGATTTTAAGGCACTTGTCTAGCGTCGTTTACAAACTATTGTACGAGTATTTACACCTCGTGTTATGCAAAGCATCATATTATGAAGATATATCATGCATCATATTATCATGCATCATATTATCTTTCTTATAGTTTTTCTTATGACGTTGTACTTTTTTATGAAGGTGTTTTTTTCCTTTATAGGTTAAGGAACAAACGAGTACGGCCATTTGGGACAAATCTCGTATAAGATTAGAGTCCTTCTTGAAGTTGGCCCCAGAAACGTTGCTTATTCTGAGAAATAATAATATAGGTACTTCACAAACATAAATGTATCTCTTATCAGACTCTACAGGCTAGAACATATCAGCTTGTAGCACTGCTGTTATTAAGCAGATATAGGTAAAGCAGTGGTGCCGCTGGAGTGGAACCAAATAGGTCCTACCACTCAGTAGCGTAGCTACGCGTGGCCGCAATGTGCCATCGCCCGCAGCCTCAAATTTAAAGAGGCCTCGCGGACAGGGTTCCCAACTTAGGATTTTTTTCCCCCAAATTTAGGAGATAAATAAATAGAATGGGGATTTTTTAGGGGTGTAATATTTTCAGGGGTACTTTTAGGGGTTTTTGTAACTTCAACATATAGGTTTTTTAAAGGGAAATCTCCCGCCAGGCTATACGAGAATGCCTCACGATGAAAAAAAAAGGTCATGCGCTACACCCGCGAAGACCTTTTTTTTCGTCGTCGTCGTCGTCCGGCCAGGTTGCAACGAAGAATTCCAATTCATAATTCATTGTGAGGGGTTTTAGGGGTTTTTAGTGAAGGCTTTAGGGGAATACATTTTTGGAGGAGGAAGAGGGGGCATTTTCAAGGGCATGAACATATGGTATCATCAAAGGGGCTTCGCTGATAGGAATTTGCCCACGTCTACATTGATCCGCGCTATGCCACTGCTACCACCTTTAACACTGTTTCAACAGCAAAGAAAATAATCAGCAAATAATGGATGATGCCCTCTGGATGATGGTGACAACGGAAGCTTAAGTGGAGCTAAAATAACATACAAAGACTGACAAAATGAACACTATATGAAAAAAGCACAGACGATCCGTCTGTAAAGCTGTAATTTACTTAAAAAAATAATAAATAAAAACAGCAAAGAAAAATAAATTCTTGTGTAGTGTAGCAATTACTATCTGAACGGCATCTATTAACCTCTATCTAAATCATATTTAATAAGTCAATTTGATTCTTACCTACATGTTGATTGTTAAAGTTTTTACCTACAATTAATAACAAGTAATATTAAGTAATATTCCACCATTCCATTCGTCTTAATAATGTACTCCTACCTTTTTTTTTTTCGAGGGGGAAACCTTCAAAAGGTACCCGACGCCGTGGGAGCGACGCAGGGTTATGTGGGATTGTGGGTGCTGAAAAGGAGGACTCCGGGATCTCGAAACGACTTCAACCGGAATCCACCGAGCGCGCTGCCCCATCGGGCTCCTCCCAGATGGGCGACTGGGCCCACCGCTCCGTCTAGTGTTTACGACGGTATGCGACCACACATACCGCCGTCCTTCCCGGGATTGCCTGACCGAACGGTTCGAGCTCCCACTCTAGCCGTCTGCAACCCCGGAAGCCCCTTTTAGTCGCCTCTTACGAAATGTTCTCCTACCTGCTGAATTTTGTATGTTCTTTTGCTTGATGTGTTGCGTTTATTTAAACAGAAATGAACATATTGTATTTTCTATTTTAATTGAGTTGTACTCTTTTTAGAAAATAAATATCTTAAACCTTAAACCTTGTGTAGTGTGTTTAACACGACATCAATAAATAATACAATTGCGTTCAATGTGCAACAGCCCGTACTTTACTTGTTAATTCCACAGATAACATTCGCTTAATCTCCTTTATGCAGTTTCATGTTTCAATTTACGCTTCAAATATTTCAAACAGATACAAACTTTGTTATCTCGAAAACCATTTAAATTGTAAATCCACTTAAACACTGAAGGTAATAGTGATAGTGAGAATAATTCCCAGACTGATCTAAAATAAATAGTTTATTATAGAATACGTTTTGACTTTATAATGAGTGCACTTTTGGTTTTTTTATACTTTAACCTAACGATAAGGCAGACGGGCAACCTGATGGAAAGTAGTCACCGTCGTCTGTGACATTTGCAACAAAAGAGGAGTCGCCAATGCATCGCCGGCTTTGTAGGAGAGCTCTTTTCGCGCCTTTCTTGAAGAACCCCATGTCATAACGCTCTGAGAATACCACGTCCGTGGCAAAAACGAGCGTGCAAACCGAACCGGCTACGGTCTATGTTGCATGATGTTTAGTATATGGGGAGTGTTACGACTGTTTGTTATGGGTATCTTTTTCAAAATGGAATAAAAATAGTAGAATTTAAAAAAATGGTAGAATTGTATATCTAGTAGTAATATCCTAATGGTATTGATTGCGGGCTTTTATGCTGGGGTCCAGGGTTCACATTCCGTACTTCAAGTTATGTAGGCTCTATTTTCATTGTTCAAAGGTGTATTGAGTGGGAATAAGAGAGTTTTGCTCTTACTTACGTAATAATATGAAATTTAGCGTTATGTTTTTTTTTTATAATAATGAGCAAATAGTAGCTAATAGTAGCAAACGAGCATGCAGTCCTGATGGTAAGTGGTCACTGCCGCCCACGGACTTTTGTAAGCAACTTCATATAGAACATTTCTCTGTCAATCACAGATGCATTGCTACTCCTGTGGAATAGAATAGTCGCCTCATATAAAGAGTGCTGGCAATCACCCCCTTCCATCGAAACGCAAGGAATGCTTCACGTTAGAAATAGGTGTGGCGGTGGTACATCCTCAGTCAAACTACACTCGTTCTGCCACCTTTAAAACCTTAACTTGTACAATATGTTCCATGATATGCCCTTGCATATCATGTACGATCTTTCGTAAGTGAAATATCATAACCAGTATAGTCGATTGAAATAGAGCGAATCAACATATACTAGGAGAAGTTATAAGATCTAATAGGATAAATAAAGAAACGAGTGGATAACAAGTAAAAACAAAGAAATAAAAATACGATGTGTAACAAAAGAAGTTTGAAATTAGATTTTCTTATATATGTGGAGGTCGAGGATGCTGTTAACATGATCGTTAGTGGCCACTAGTGCCCACAGTTGAGCGTTAGTGGCCACTGAACCAACCCAATATCAACTCCAAATAGGATCGGGGTCATACCTGTAGTTAGCCAAATATGCTACCACAGAGGACTTAGTAAGATGCAACAGACAAAGGAGACATTTCTCTTCCCTCAGACCAGAATACAGTAAAACTGTTGGTGATAGGCAGAAATAGGAAAGAACTCTAATATTTCAAATATTAAGCTCTTGCGCATGTGATTCCGATTTATGTCTGTCAGTCTATCCGTTCTGGTCATACTTAAAAAAGTAGCATAATAGTGATATACACACAGACAAAGCTGTGGGAACAAATCGTTTACTAAAATTTGAGTGCAATTCACGTTGCGGTTTGCCTCGCCTGACCATGACAATTTTGGCTTACCACCAATCAGGCAAAAACCGTCCATACATGCATCATCAACTCTTTATCTTTTATCTCTTAACTTGTATAACCTGTTCTGAATCAACTGCAGAAAATCACTTTGCAGAGCAAGTAATGTATTTGATCTCGGGTTAGATTTGTGGTCAGTTATAAACGATCATTTCACTTCAACTGCACACTCATTCTGCGTAAAAAATGTAATAAATTACACATAGTAAGAATGGGTGTCCAGACTTTTTCTATATAAAATTGAGGAAGCTTAAGGTAATCAAGGATTTAGAAGATTAGTTAAGATTACTGGATTCTTAAGCTACGAAATACCTTAAGCTCAGGTGTGAGGGAGATTTTTGAACAGTGTACACAGTAATATTAAAGCGAAATAGGTTTAATGGCCGCTCATGGACATCTGTAATCAACTTCATACAGAACATGGGTTCCATCTGAAGTAATCTCAATGCGTTGTTGCTCCCGAAAACTATGATGGTCGCCTCATGTGAAAGTGTGCTGGCAACCATACCCTCGAAATGTAAGAAATGCTTCACGGTATAAATAGAAGTGGAGGTGGTACTTCCCCGGTCGAACTACACTGGTTCTACTCTTTCTAAATTATACGGATATTTGGAACAACAACAATATGAACACACTCCTACTATCGCAAATAGTCCACATCCCTCTCAGAACTGACCTTTACGGAGTGGTCTCGCAGACGTAAGTAGACACCGAAGTGTTTGTCGCGGACCCTTCAGATTACATTGAGCGTCGCCGGTATCTAATGGATGACGCCTCTTTTCCTTGCATCCATCTAATTTAACAAAACTTATTACAATTGGTACTAATGTTACTTTTTAATTGTGGCTAAAACCTCGGGGCTAACAGTCGGGTTTTTGTTTTCGTAATATTATCTAGTTCAAACTATATCATAACAGCGCTTAACGTTGCTGGTAGGCAGCCATTGATGAGGTGATGCCTCCGCAGTCGAACTACGAAAAATTTTAGCATCTTTTAATGTCTGGTCACGCTATTATTACCAAGTACTAATAACGTTTTAACCAAAGAAAAACAATATACATAGATCAAATATTCCGCTCTTTGCAATAGGATGATTAAATAAGTTCTATAAACTACATAATCTTTAGAATAGAATAGAAATAAATATAGAATAGAATATATTTATTTCTATTCTATTCTAAAGTAGAAATAAATATATTCTATTCTATTCTCTTCTATTCTAAAATATATATGTAGTTTGTAGAACTTATTTAATCATCTTATTGCAAAGAGCATACATTTATACATAGGTATGTAATTAATTTGTTTCTTAGAAAAGGAGGTTTGAATAAAATTCCAGCAAACTGGATTTTCACAATTGACGTCTACAATACAATGTTACTCTACAAATCCGCGAAACATTTTCTCTAAATTCAAGAATGAGAAAACGTTCAAGTAATCAAGTTTCCACATTTTCCCCACAAATCTGCGAAATTCACCCATTTTTCTCGAACGAGACAACTGTGAAATCGCATTGAGTGCCACTTGAGAGGAAAATTGCACGGATTGCGCAATAGTATAGATGCAAGCGAACTGCGTTTAGGAATCAAAAGGCATTTTGCATTAGGCTGCGTCTGCACTGAGCTTTTTAACGTACCACTAATGCGACTGCTGGGATGCGTTTATAAAGGTTTGGCAAAGGGAGTTCTCCCGCCAGGCGAGGTGATCATACCTGGGGAGCGGCCGTGCTCCGACAGTGTTTATTTGGAACTTATATATATGCGGGGTATTGAGAATACTTCGATAACGTGTTTCAGAATACTTGTAATACTATCTCTTGATGAGTTGCGGGAAGTTGTAACCATAGCGCCATCTCTTGGTGAGTTGTGGGGAGTCGCCACAGAGCCATCTCTTAATGAGTTACGGGAGGTCGCCACAAAGGTTTCATTCTGAACGGTACGACTGCACTAAGTCTGTCTGTCTGCATATTTCCTACAATATATGCTGAAACTTGCAGATGTAAGCAAATCGTAATAGGCGTCGAAAGCCTCCGGCATCAATGGGCGCTCGCGGATGACTAGCGAATAAAACTAAACGCGAAAGAAACACGCGCGCTGCGATCGAAGGTTCCCGAGCACAGTACTGAATGAATGACTTCGGCACAGTTGCTTATACATATATAAAAATATTGTAAGCCCACGCGTTTGCAACTGGTCGCCACAGTACCTAATGATAAGGCGGACGGACCACCTGATGGAAAGTCGTCACCGCAGCCTATGGGCAGTTACAACATCGAAGGAGTCGCCAATGCATCGCCGGCTTTGAAGGAGACCTTTTTTGCACCATTCTTGATGTCCCCCATGTTCCATAACTGGGATTACCTCAGGAGGAGTCCTTGTAGTTTCGGGATCAGAATAGGGCTACGGCATCCCCTGCATGTCGTAAGAAGCGACTAAAAGGGGCTTCCGGGGTTGTAGGCGGTTAGAGTGGGAGCTCGAGCCGTCCGGTCAGGCGATCCCGGGAAGGACGGCAGTATATGTGGTCGCATACCGTCGTAAAGACTAAACTGAGCGGTGGGCCCAGCCGCCCATCTGAGAGGAGCCCGATGGGGCAACGCGCTCAGAGGATTCCGGTTGCGGTCGGACCGAGTTCCCGGAGTCCTCTTTTTAGCGCCGAGAACGGCCACCGGGGGGGTTTTACTGCGGTAAAAATCCCACATAACCCTGCGTCGCTTCCACGGCGTCGGGTGCCTTTTGAAGGTTTCCCCCTCGAAAACAAAAAAAAAGGAGGAAGCTCATTCCACATCTTGCACAGTACGTTAAGAACTCTTGGTAGTTCGACTCCAAAGGCACCCTTCCCTAATAAATGTGTTAAGCGTTGCTGTGTTCAGGCCTGAAGGATGGTAAAGGTGACATGCTTACCGTTCTAACTTAGTACTCAGGGGTAGGAACGCATCTATGGCAAATCTCGTGTAGGACCCTAACCTTACCGAAGGTAGATGCCTGTTGTCTATGGGCGATAGTAGATATTCACCATTAGATAGACTGCTTGGTCTTTTGCTATTTTTTTCATAAGTTTCTTTTAAAATATACTTAGTAAATTAAAAGTTACGATAAAACGCAAGTACGATCGTATCCTTTCTCTGCATTCTTTATTCAATACTGCCGACGTTTGAGAGAAAATTCAATGCTTATGTACTCGTCTGTATTGAAGGGATTTTAAATTTTATGAAGTTATACCATTTCTAGGCCATTGCGTTTTGTTGTTAGTTGTCATTATTATTTCTGTCCTATTAATATAATTTATGAAAATGAAAGAAGACCGTTTAGTATATATGTTAAGTAAAAATATGAAGTTATTCACGTTTTATGATTTTTTTTTTGCAATAATCATAAATTTTTAATACGTGTCTCTTTATGAAAAAATAGTATTCAGTAGTTTAACAGAAATGCTTTTAAGGTGATTCTGCCTAGTTCTCGGATGTAATTAAATAAGGACCAAATTCTATACTTTTCGGATTCCACCTTTTTTTGTTTTCGAGGGAGAAACCTTCAAAAGGTACCCGACGCCGTGGGAACAACGCAGGGTTATGTGGAATTTTTACCGCAACCCCCCCGTTGGCCGTCCTCGGCGCTAAAAAGATCACTTTGGAATTTCCAAAGGAACGCAACCGGAATCCTCTGAGCGCGTTGTCCCATTGGGCTCCTCCCAGATGGGCTCTGCCCAGCGCTCCGTCAAGTCTTTACGACGGTATGCGACCACACATACCGCCGTCCTTCCCAACGGTTCAAGCCGCCCGCAATCCCGGAAGCCCTTTAAGCCGCCTCTTACGACAGGCAGGGGATACCGTAGCCCTATTCTGATCCCCGAACGACAGGGACGGTCGGTTTCCACCTACGGACAACAAACAACACGACATAAAAATTGTTGCCGTTTCTAAAATCTGTTACATTAAATAAAATAGAAAACGCTTTGAATATATAGTGTGTCGTATTGGATGAAAAGTACAATCAGCCATATTTTAAATGAATCCTCAGTAATAAATAGTGCCAGCGAATTGGTAACAAGCTTCCATTAGGTATTAAAGAGTCCTCAACAAACACTTCAAATACTTCGGTGTCTAGTTACGCCTCGAGGCAACTGCGTGAAGGTCATTTTTGAGAGGGATCCAATTTATTTGCGTTCTTCGTTACGACTTGTTCAATTGAAATTTTATTTTTATAATTTTGTTTTGGATTTAACCCTTTTTTTGTTCTCGAGGGGGAAACCTTCAAAAGGTACCCAATGCCGTGGAAGTGACGGACGGCCACTAGGGAGGTTTTAGTGCAGTAAAAATCCCACATAACCCTTCATCACTGCCACGGCATCGGGTACCTTTTGAAGGTTTCCCCCTCGAGAACAAAAAGGACGATTTCAATTAAAATCACTTTATTTTTAGTTCGAATTCAAAATAGGAAATTAAACCTTTAATTTCGTCTCTTAGTCGAAGAGTAACATTTAAACAAATGCAGTAGAAACATGGCTTGTCCATTAGGTACCGGCGACGCTCAATGTATACTGAAGGGTCCTCAGCAAACACTTCATATACTTCGGTGTCTAGTTACGTCTACGTAAGTGCGTAAAGGTCAGTTGTAAAAGGGATGTAGACTAATTGCGGTAAAAGGACGTATCTACGAACACTTTAAACTTTAACACAAACTTTCGCCTTTATAATATTAGTATGAAGTATGATGATAACAAATTAAGTTCATAGTATTTACTACATAACACTGATACGCAGTAACGACAAACCCCATGCAAGGAAAAGAGGAGTCATCCATTAGATACCGGCGACGCTCAATGTAAACTGAAGGGTCCTCAACAAACACTTCGGTGTCTAGTTACGTCTGCGAGACCACTCCGTAAAGGTCAGTTCTGAGAGGGATGTGGACTATTTGCAATACAAGGACGTATGTACGAACAACTGCGAGAAGGTAATTTTTAAAGGGCATCGAATTTATTTGGATTTTGAAGAATGAATTCAAATTAAATAACGTATTTATTCAAGACTAGCAGAATCCCGCAGCTCCGCCCGCGTTAAAAAAATCGATGTATCGATTGTCCCGTGAGCACAAAATATTTTCCCACAGCAAAAAGTAACCTATATGTTAATCCAGAGTATCAACTAACTCACTACCAAATTTTATGAAAATCGCTCCAGCAGTTTAGACGTGAATAAGTAACAAACATACACACTCACAAACTTTCGCCTTCATAATATTAGTATGATGATAACAAATTAAATTCATAGTATTTACTACATAACACTGATACGCAGTAACGACAAACCAAGTTAGTACCAATTGTAATAAGTTTTGTTAAATTAGATGGATTTTAATGAAACAAAATCTCCTTTTTTATAAGTTTGATGTAGCAAACGAGCATACACCACCTGATGGTAAGTGGTCACTGCCGCCCTTGGACATCTGTAAGCAACTACATACAGAACATGTGGTTGTATTTTAAGTCAATCACAGATGCGTCGCTACTCCCGAGGTCTAAGATGGTCGCCTCATATAAAAGTGTGCCACCCTTCCATCGCGACGCAAAAAATTCTTCACGTAAGAAATAGGTGTGGCGGGGGTACTTCCCCGGGCGAACTACACTGGTTTTACCGTCTGTAGAAACTTTAACTCAAGAGGCATCTTGATACTTATACTTGGCAAACTATAAGTATATTTAGATCTTTTTAAATTAAATTCAGTTGTTTTAGTTTAATGCCATTTCATATACATAGGGACAAACAATAGTATAAACATAGAAATTTCCTTTATTACTTTTTATCCAATAAATTTTTTGTGCAAATAAATGCACTGTGGAACTATTTAATTTATTGGATACTAGAATTTTCCCGTGGCTATGCTCGCTTTGGTCAGGTCCACCATGGAAAGGAGTACCCATGTTGCATCCATCCATCAGTCCTTTGATGTCCATTGCTGGACATAGGCCTCCCCTAAATGGCGCCACTTCAACCGGTCCTGTGCCCTCTGAATCCAACGGTTTCCCGCTGTCTTCTTTAGGTCACCGATCCACCTGGTAGGGGGGCGACCTGTACTCCTTTTGCCTAGACGTGGTCGCCACACGAGGATCTTTCTTCCCCATCGGTTATCGGTCCTTCGAGCGATATGGCTGGCCCACAGACCCATGTTAAAAGGTCATAAATGACGTAGGTACATGATTACTCAATATAATATCAGCGAATTCGACTAGTAGTTATTGCATGAAAGAGTAGCACGACACATACATTGTTTCTAACTTTGTGCGTTTATATATTAAATACGATATGTTATGAAAAATAAAGTCAAACACGTTATTTAAGGTGAAGCAACGATGTTTTTTTTACTAACTTATTATATGAAGACTAGCTCTTACCCACGGCTTCGCCAGGACGGTTAGAGGGAATTAACATTAGCATTTGATTGTGTGGTTCAGAACTTGCAAATAAATTTTACTAACGCCATCTATTAACAACGTCTGGAACTATTAAATATGTATCAACTAACTAACGAAACATCGATATTTTCATGGGAATGAGAGAGAGCGGTATAAAGTACCCTACGTCAATCTCTGCCCTCCTAACTAGCATATAAACCATATTATATAATAGCTATGTGGGGACATAAAAGAGGAACAAACAAACACACTTTCACATTTATATTAGCATGGATTGTATTTGCGTTATACATTCTTCATACCATGTTCTGGTGTTCTACCCGGAGGCAACAATCCTCGTTATTATAATGTACAATAACATAGACTTAAATCACATATAGCCTTCCGGCGTATAATTTTCTCCGTTATGACTATAAAACGTAGTAAAACGTACATATATGGTTCGGCGGAGAGGTAGAGGAAGTGCAGCATATTTGGAATACACTTTGTTTTCTAAAAATAATTTGCAAAATAAAAGGGTTGGCCCCATAATTTTTATGTGGGTAACCTTTTATTTTGCGAATTTTTGCAAAATTATTATCATTTAATAATAATGGCAATCAAACTAGGAAGCCTGTCAAAATCTATATAACACTCTAAAAGTGCGATTATATTTATGGCACTGGTAGTTTGAAATATGTTCCAAAAATTTATATCTTTTATGTAAAAGTTTTGCTGTCTTTGGTAATCAGTTTTTAAACGAAATATTTAATAATTATCTACTACCGCCACTGCTTTTAGCGGGAAGCAGTACTTGCGATTTGGTGGAAGGGTGTAGTTGTCTGCTTTACGAGTACGTACATGAGTTCCGAGATCAGAATAGGGCTACGATATCCCCTGCCTGTCGTAAGAGGCGACTAAAAGGAGCTTCCGGGGTTGCGGGCGGCTAGAGTGGGAGCTTGAACCGTCCAGCCAGGCGATCCCGGGAAGGACTGTGGTAAGTGTGGCACATACCGTCGTAAAGACTAGACGGAGTGGTGAAACCAGCCACCCATCTGGGTGGAGCCCGATGCGGCAACTCGCTCAGAGGGTAACGGTTGCATTCCTTTGGAGATCCCGGAGTCCTCTTTGTAGCGATACAAAACCCACATAACCCTGCGTCGCTCCCACGGCGTTGGGTACCTTTTGAAGGTTTCCCTCTCGAGAACAAAAAAAAAAAGAAAAAAGTACATGTCTATTTAGACAGACATATTTTCGTTTTAGTTCTTTGTTGTTACGTAATATTGATGCAACTGGGTCAGTGTAGTCTACTCCGGGACATTCAATATTAGCCGCCATCACATTATTATATTTCTAGAGCTTTTAGATTAAAAAAAACAAGGTTCAATTTCAATGTAAATTCCACGTATATTCCACATGATACTTCGTGGAATTAATTATTTTAACAGCTCGTAAATTCCTGTATTTCTATTTGTATTGAATTTTTATACGAATTTTCATAAAACAATGCGATGGGTTGTAATAAACTTTAAAAGGTGGCTCTTAAAAATACTAAAAATCAAAAGGACTACATATATAATTAATAATATAAAAATGTGTAATTATATGATAATAATAAAATATATTGTATTCTATTGTAATTTGCACGCCTAATTAGGTAAAATAAGAGGATTTGTAAAAGTACCTACCATCTAAAATGTATATCGAAGAGAAATGGTGGTGACGTGTGATGGTGAGATGGTGACGTCAGGAAGGCCAGGAGTCTTCATTATTATTCGTTCTTGAAGATTTGAAGTAAAACACAGCAGTAAACTTCTTCGATTTATTCACAATTGAGGAGGTGTGATCGCTTCGACGGTTAAACAAGAATAATCCTCTCTACCGGCGTTCGCTCGCCTTTTTATAACAATGTTTGGTGGTGTGACAATAATAAATTTATGGAGGGTAAACTAAATTACAATTCTAAAAATCATTAAATGTTGCTAATTCAATAAACAAACAATTTTCGATCTTTAAACTAACTAAAATAATTATTATCGGCGACGTGTTTTTCATAAATACGCGGTGTCGCGCCGACATGTACCTTATTTCTGCAATAAATATTATTATAATTAGTATTAAAAAGTTATTTAAAGGACAAATATTCAATATATTATATAGAAATATAATATATTGAAGAGGTTGAAGACCGAATCGAGCACCATGGTTTCGTCTAACCCCGATGTTCTGAGAGAAATTGAGAAATACTACGGACAGTTGTATGCTTCCGCACGAGCTCCCGCCCGTAACAAGGCGGACGACAAACGTGCCAAACTGACCCGACACTATACTGAGGACCTCCCGGACGTCAGCCTGTACGAGATTAGAGAGGCTCTCAAACAGCTGAAAAACAACAAGGCACCGGGCGATGACGGCATCACAACAGAGCTGCTAAAAGCTGGCGTACTAGTGGCGCTCCAAAAGTTGTTCGATTCCGTCATTACTAGCGGGACAACCCCGGAAACGTGGAGCAGAAGCGCAGTGGAGCTGTTCTTCAAAAAGGGCGACAAAACTCTTTTGAAGAACTACAGGCCCATTGCGCTTCTGAGCCACCTGTATAAGCTGTTTTCGAGAGTCTTCACTAACCGCATTGCACGCAGGCTAGACGACTTCCAGTCTCCCGAACAAGCCGGTTTCCGAAAAGGCTACAGCACCATGGACCACATTCACATGCTGCGACAGATTATACAGAAGACCGAGGAGTATAATCTGCCGTTATGTGTTGCTTATGTGGACTATGAGAAAGCCTTCGATTCTATCGAGACCTGGGCGGTGCTGGAGTCCCTTCAGCGATGCCAGATCGACTATAGGTACATCGAGGTGCTGAAGTGTGTGTATACACAGCCGCCACCATGCCAGTCCGAGTACACGACCGAAGCACAAATCCAATCCGACTGCGTTGCGTTGGAAGATTTGTTCAAGTTGATAGAGTGGAAAGATCTTGGCATTAACATCAATGGCGAACACGTCACGCACCTTCAATTTGCCGATGATATAGTCATCTTGGCAGATTCGCTGACGAACCTCAGCACGATGCCAGCCAGTGATGACCTACGGCGCCGAAACATGGTCCTTCACTGTAGTACTCATTCGGAGGCTCAGGGTCGCTCAGCGTGCTATGGAGAGGGTTATGCTCGGATTTTCGCTACGAGACATGATTCGCAACGATGAAATCCGTCGACGAACGAAGGTTTCCGACATAGGCTGAAGTGGCAATGGGCCAGCCACATCGCTCGTAGGACCGATAATCGATGGGGAAGGAAGGTCCTTGAGTGGCGACCACGTTTAGGCAAAAGGAGTACAGATCGCCCCCCTATCAGATAGTAACTCTCTCATTCCGAGACAAGACCCGTGCCCAGCAATGGGTTGGCAACAATAATGGGTTGACGATATATTTCTATTTGTATTGAATTCTTACATATATGCATTTTATTAAAAATGCTTTGGTTTTAAGCAACTTTTAATAAATGGTTCTTAAAATCCTTAAAATTTAGACCAACTGGTTGGTTTTAATAACGGGTTGGCTGATTGAAACTATTAAGGGAAATGCCCTAAAGGATATGGAAAAAAATATTAGGGTCCTTATTGGTTTGACTCCGAGGTACCACAGTCATATTTATTTATACCATACTAGTTGAACCGGCGAACTACGTTGCGTCTAAAAGTCGAAAATCTAAAATTATCAGTGTTTCTCTCCTATATTATACATGTATTATACATAGAGACCTTCCTCTTGAATCAGTCTATTTAAAAAAAACAGCATTACAATCCGTAGCGTAGTTTTAAAGATCTAAGCATACATAGGGACAGACAGCGGGAAGCGACTCTGTTTTATATATATATGTATGTTTTATATTTTATGTAGTGATAGTGTGGTATTAAGTGCTGCTATGCCGTGTCTTAACGGGTAAAGGGGACATTTAATATGAGCCCGTCAATTTTAGTCCTTAGCATAACAACGCACGTGTGGCCGAGGTCTGGTAACCAAACCCTGACTGGGTTAATTACACATTATTAAGGATTGAAATGACCTTATAAGCGTACATTTTAAGTTTCCTATTGCTATTTGTACTTCATGTACAAAAACCGGCGAAGTGTAAGTCGGACTCGCGCACGAAGGGTTCCGTACATTATCTGTAAAAAAGCGCAAAATATCATGGTTGTTGTGTGGGTGTTCGGTTAAAATTTTTTTTCTGTATTTCTTGTTATAGCGGATTATATAATATATAATCTGTGAAAGTTTTAACCACCTATCTATCACGGTTCATGTGATACAGCTCGGTGAAAGACGGACGGCCTGACGGCCAGGTGGCCAGATGGACAGACTTACAGACGGACAGCATAGTCTTATGTATAGAGTCCCGTTTTTACCCATCGGTAGGGAAACTTGAAAATTCAACTATTCAATGGCATCCACGAGATTATCTTACGAACTTCTGTTTTATAAGTTAATTTAGTTTTTTTGGGAACAAGAGCATGTATGCACCAGTGTAGTTCGACCGGGGAAGTACAACCGCCACAACTATTTCTAGCGTGAAGCATTTCTTGCGTTTCAATGGACGGGTGTGGTTGTCGGCACACTTTCACATGAGGCTACCAACATAGTCCTTGGGAGTAGCAACGTATCTGTGATTGACGTCAGATGGAACCAATGTTTAGTATGAAGTTGATTACAGATGTCCATGGGCGGCAGTCCACTTACCATCAGGTGGACTGCATGCTCGTTTGCTACTGCAGTTGATAAAGAATGATATTTTCGTATGTATGTGTTAATATTTCCAAAAAATACCGCTATAGTGGCAAGAAGGTAAAACAATAACATACAAATTGCGTCAACATAATTTATAAACCTAAAATTTATAACCCTAATAAACCATTATTAGGATAATAAATTTTAAAAATTTAAGGGTGTAACAATTTTCATATAAACGCTCAAATTTCATTTTGCACCTTATGACACGGCAGTATTGAAAAGATAACCATAAGGTCACATACACAATGTGGATATTTTGAATATAATATTAACAAGAGAATGTCGTATTACCGAGACTTTTTGGTTGTATGTACTAGTATTTATTAAATGTGGTAGAACTTTTATTTAAGAAGCTTCTTAATATAAACACTTTTAAACACTTTCTACACTCATAGTCCCCTACTAAGATTTTCTCCTGTGCGGTGGGTACAATGGGCACACACAAGATGAATACACAAACACCCAGACCCAGAACATGAATCTAAAACTCATAATTCAGATACCTATATGGCCGGGAATCAAACCCGGGACCCATTGCGCGTCAGACCGGTAAGGTAACCGTTTCGCCACGGTCGTCGTCGAAGTTATAATGCAACGCATCATCACATTGCATCCCCACGCCTATTTCTGCGAGCAACATGCGTGTAGCTGCTGTGTTCTGGTGAGAAGCAAGGTGGTAGAACCAGTGTAGTTTGACTGAGGAAGTACAACCGCCACACCTATTTCTAGCGTAATGCATTTCTTACGTTTCGATGGAAGGGTGTGGTTGCGGGCACACTTTCATATGAGGCGATCATCATAGTCCTCGGAAGTAGCAACGCATCTGTGATTGGCTAAAGATGGAACCTATGTTCTGTATGTAGTTGATACAAGATGTCCATGGGCACCAGTGATCACTTACCATCGGGTGGACTGCATGCTCGTTTTCTGCTTCAGTCAGATAAAAAAAAGCGTTTTATGTTAGTTCTCAGAAATAGCAAGGCATTTGTTGCTAACTTGAGGTAAAACTCTGGTCTGTTTTGGGGTTGATTACATAATTATGTCCTTAGACGACAGTGGCCATTTACCACCAGGACTGCATGCTCGTTTGCTACTTCTACTGACAATTTTTTTGTTTGCCGTAGAGTGCTTGCCATTACATTATTCTTACCTCAAATTATTAGAACATTATTAACAAAAAGAAAAAAAAAAACAAAAAGTATATAATCATTATTCATAATGTATACAATTTCATTCTACGTAAAGTTCCCTTCCTTAAAAATACAAGACAAAATAATTTTACTAGAAAATGCTCAAAAATTGCTAAAATATTCAAGCCTTTAGGAAATTGCACAAAGAACAAAATTCTACAAATATTTGTAACAGCTCCGAACTGAATCCAGTTAAAAGTTCTTTTCGCAAGAGATTTCTAGGAACAACCCACTTTCATAACAAAAGTAAACTTCCGCTCATGCCTGGCTCTTGTTTTACAATTCAAGTACCGTGTAATGCGATATTTCTGAAATAGAAACATCTAATATATAAAATTCTCGTGTCACAGTTTTTGTTGCCATACTCTTCCGAAACGGCTTGACAGATTTTTAACAAATTTTATATGCTTATTCAGTAGGTCTGAGAATCGGCCAACATCTACTTTTCATACCCCTTAAGGGTTGTCCTTAATATTTTTTTTTAAACTTTATATGGCAAAACAACGTTTGTCCGGACAGCTAGTTATTTAATATATTCTTATGTATACTTTAAAAATTTGTAGTACGATCGTACCATATCTGCTCATAGTAGTTTTTACGAGCCGCGTGGCGAAGCGGTTGCCATACCGGTCTTACGCGCAATGGGTAGATTTCTTGTCTGGGTCTGGGTGTTTGTGTATTCGTCTTGTGTGTTCATGGTACCCACGACACAGGAGAAAATCCTACTGTGGGGCTATGAGTGTAGAAAACATGTAGAAAGCGAGTAGTAGTATCCTGTGTGGCAACATTGGCATTTCATCAAGAGAAGAAGCCGCTGCATCCTGATTCCTACTACCGCAGTTTTTTTTTAAGATCCTGCATCACTGCAAGTTCTACACAGACTTCTTGTCACTTTAAACTTGTAACTAGGCGATATAGGATTAATTGACTGGTAACTCGAAAACAATTTAATTTCACTTAAATAATAAAGCAAACACACACAAAGCAACAATTATACGTGCAGCGTCATATCTGTTTATGTCTTATGAAAGCAATGTTAAGCGTTGTGGTATTCTGGTTTGGAACTGGTTAGTAAAGGAATACAAGAGGCTACTTTAGTCCTCAAAGGTAATGCAATGCATTTTAATATAATCTGATGGAATTCAAAACCTTTCCTGGAGTTATCCCATAAAAAAACTAAAATCCTCTTATAAAATAACATATTCTTCCGATTTCCGAGCAGCTCGTCTCGATCCGTGCGAGATTTGTAATGTCGTACCATATACACATACGTTAAGCGAACGCTTGGCCGTGCTACATGGTAGGCGGGTGGTGTTAGGTTTTTTCGTTACGAAATTTCTTAATTCGGTCGCCGCGCTAAAAGCCCGCGATTAAAGCTATGCAATCGCTTAAAATTGTCAATCAATTTACTTGTGCATAAATGAATAAAGCCCGCATCTAACCGCGCCTTAACCCGTACCTTTTATTAACCGTGTCTATAAATGAAAATCGAGCGGCCGATTGACACTTTGACTTGACAAGGGTCGGCGCGTCCCGGCGATTCATTGCCTTCATTGTCCTGCCTTGGATCGATGTGGCCAGTATGACTTAGACTGTCAGGTACCCACAATTGTAACGATCACTTACATTTCTTTGTCTAAAAATAGATAAAAGAAGAAGTATCATTGAAGGTTAAACTACAAGGTTGTACGTAATTAACAATTGCTGTAATGTTTAAATCAAAGTAAAAATGTTAATAGGTTTAACACTTTTCAGTTTCGGACTTCAATCAGAGTTTAGTTTTCATTTGAAATAATTGCATATACATTATTTGTATCTATAAAGTGCTTCATCTGCGTTAAACGAACCATTTTTTAATATTGTAACATTAGGAAAATTAACACCCCAAAATGTTAATTATATTCAAAAATATTAAATGTTAATATCGTGAAGTTACTGAAGTTCTTTTAATACACACTTCGATACATTTAAGGATAAGTAAGTTTTCAGAAATCCATTGATGGGATAATACCTTCCCAGTTGAAGAAAAACTTGTCTCTTGTCTTCTGGTCCGCTTGTCCAGTAATAGTACAAAAAATAAGGAAGGTGATTGAAACCAGTGTAGTTCGATCGGGGAAGTACCACCGCCACACCTATTTCTAGCGTGAAGCATTAGTTGCGTTTCGATAGAAGGGTGTGGTTGCCGGCACACTTTCACATGAGGCGACCATCATAGTTCTCGGGAGTAGCAACGCATCTGTGATTGACTTCAGATGGAACCCATGTCCGGTATGAAGTTGATTAGAGATGTCCATGGGCGGCAGTGCCGACTTACCATCTAATGGACTGCATGCTCGTTTACTATTTCAGTCAGATAAAAAAATAACAAGGTAAACATAGAACAAACGATTTCATTTGACTTATCTTGTCACTGACGTAATTATCACATAAGATCCGCTCATTTATTATGTAAAGTGCGTGTACGTACAAAGTAATTTGTGACGCACGAAAACGGAGCCTCTAATAGAGTCCACTAAGGGTCTAAGAGTGAAATGAAATATTGATGTGGTCGTGAATAATAACGCGGCATCTCCCGAGACCCGTATCAAAGTGGCATCTATTTTGTTTACACGAACCTTCGAACTATAAGTTAGTAATTTGTCACTGATGATAAAGTTTTTGATTAGTTTTCTAATAGCGAAAAGTGTTCAATGGTTTACTAGGGTGAGTTGTTATTTTCATACTGTTTCCAAGTGCTTGACAGTACAAAGTTTTTAGCAATATCCGGAACGGACTGTATTTTTATTCTTCTAGGTGAAAGAGGACCTAAGTATTACAATCAAGTATCAGCATCTAATTCAGCGTTGCCAGATTTTTTTTACTAATTCGGGATTGGGGAACTTTATGAATGAAAAAGCATGACTTCATAGTTAAAAGCGGGACAGCAGTCGCGCTAGGAAAGGACCCTGCGCCTTTCCTTGATGTAAGAGGGCAGGAGGATTTGGCGACCTTTTTTGTGTCGACAAATTGCAGATCGACTTAAATTTGTATAGGTTTGGCGAATTTTTTTTTTGATCGACAAACTTAACGTCCACTTATATTTGTAATTGACGACCTGTTTCTTTTCTAAAATGCGGTCTTCCCGAAAACTTCTTCTTCGGGATGTTTGGCGACCCCGACCTACGTACACTCTCTGTTGCTACACTTGAAAATTATACTGGCTTTTACTAATGAAGTCTTTCCACAATAGTTACCGCGCCTGGGATGCGTGTTGGTGACTGCAGTAGGCCTTCTCCTTAATTCCTCAGTGACCTACGACATCCATGGAAAGAGAGGAAATATTTTTAAGAAGGACACATGGATTCGGTGGTATTTTTTGTCTCTTAAAATCCAAAATAATGACTCCAGGAAGCTTTGCTCCAACATCTATGAATATTTTAAATCAGCACTCTCCTTACGGGCAAGAAAATATTGCGGGAAAATGTACTTACTTGAGAGTTCCAACGGTTCTAAAAGGTCTGTTAAGTCTATGAATCTAGACTTTATCAACTTCTTAGACTTACGAATTTTATTCTGAGAAAAATATAACAATACCTTCGTACAAATTCATGTAAGTATAAAGGCTGTGTGTATAGTGATAGCCTAATGGTTAAAACTTGCCCTCTCGATCGGGAGGTCCGAGGTTCACACCCAGGCACGTACCATTGATTTATGTGCGTATTAGAAATTAATTATTACTGCTTTTCGGTGAAGGAAAACATCGAGAAGAAACTTACAAACCCGAAAGTTCTCTTAAAAAAAAATCGGATGTGAAGTCCACCAATTCGCACTTGACCAGCGCGGTGGACTATGGCCTAAACTCTCTCATTCTGTGAGAAGACACGTGCCCAGCAGTGGGACAATAATGGCTTGGCGACGACGACATAATATGCTAGCAGTATATTAGTGATACTAGTATTGACATACTATTAGTGCCTTCTAGTGTAATGCTACTTTTATAAATTTCCCTTCGTATAAATTCATGTATGTATAAAGGCTGTAAATGAACCTAAGTACATAATTATAAATTTTCAGGGGGGCTTGAACTTCTGATCTTAGATCTGTGTTGAGTACTGTTCTTTTCGAGTTGATACATAATTCGGTGCCCGAAGTCAAAAAGTAAATTAAACATTTAAAATTCACTTCCCGTCCGGAGGCCCTTCTTTAAAATTCAATCCAGTATTTAGCCGACTGAAATATGTGCAAGAAATTTTAATCAAGCACTACATAAACATTTCACCATTATTTCATCTTTGTGTAAACAATATGATACGTGCCATCGCTTTTTTTTAACTAACAGAAGTAGCAAACGAGCATGCAGTCCACCTGATGGTAAGTGGTCACTGCCGCCCATGGACATCTATAATCAACTTTATACAGAACATGGGTTTCATCTGAAGTCAATTACAGATGCGTTGCTACTCCCGAGGACTATGATGGTCGCCGATGTGAAAGTGTGCCGGCAACCACACCCTTCCATCGTAACGCAAGAAATGATTCACGCTAGAAATAGGTGTAGCGGTGGTACTTCCGCGGTCGAACACACCTTCGAACCTTTTATAATATTGAAGTAGTATATGAGCTAGGTGTGGTGGTGGTGTGGTGTGATTTATACTGACCACTGTATGCAATGGCTATCTATTAAAAGAACGTATTAAAATCCATAGAGTAGTTTTAAAGATTTAAGCATACATAGGGACAGACAGCGGGAAGCAACTTCGTTTTATACTATGTAGTGATAAATTTTACATTTCTGTGTAATAAAATAAACTCAATACTAAGATTTCTGAATTCTTGAAATTATCATACTAATATTATGAAGGCGAAAGTTTGTGAGTGTGTACGTCTGTTACTTCTTCACGTCTAAACGGCTGAAGCGATTTTCATATAATTTGGTAGGGACTTACCTGGCACTCTGAATTAACATTTATTATTATTATTATTTATTTATTTATACAGACTTACGTCTATCATTACAGGTAACACCCAATACGATAGCGTAGACAATTATTCATTTTTTTAAAAGGTTTACATTCTTTTCTATTATTATTATATATTAACAAAAGAACAATTAACATATAGGCTACTGTGACTTTTTACTGCGGGAGAATATCTTATTCCCAGATTTATATTCGACAATCGACACATCCTTTTAACGCGGGCGAAGCTGCGAGGTTTAGCTAGTTTAAAATATTTTCAACAAAATTCCAAGCGTTTGTCAACTTCGTTAGTTTGGCAGTTTTGCTTAACGAAGATGTTTACCTCAAATACTTTCTCCTGGAGTTCTAACTCTATCAAAGAAGAAGTTTTAAAGTTGCTGACTTCAAATGTAAAGAGTCAGTAACACAAATAGAAATAAGGTTAGTAGATATTTGATTAATTGTGGGATTGATTTAAATCCGTCTAAAAAGGAGAAATTGCCAACAGCATAAAGAAAAAGGTTATTTTTTGTAAAACTCGTTTAATATTTGACTTTAAAATTACAACTGAGAGTGGACACATGTGTGGCAACTTGCATTGTTCTTAGGAAAACTCATATTTTTTATCCACTTTATGTCTGCTGCCGTTTGCCTACATCTCTAGTGAAAACAATTTTTAGTAATCACTTTTGAACAATATTTTTATGAAATACGTCTTTTACATACTTTTACATTTTCTTCAAGAATGGTACGAAAAGAGCTCTCCTTTAAAGCCGGCGTTGAACTACTGGCAACTCCTCTGTTGCGAATTTCTATAGGCGACGTTGACTACTATCCACAAGGTAGCCCGTTTATATCTATATATTAATACGTGAACCAACACTTGTGATCAGTTTTTAACATACTTACCGCGGACGGAGGAGTATGAAAAATACTTTGACAATATGGAGTTTAATTTATGAGTTAAATTACGGTCGAATTTCGACCGTTGCGACGTATAAAAAGTAGGTATGATATAGTAGTATAATAGTATAAATAAAAAAATGTGTGCGTGTACTAGCGTACACTCGTAAGAAGTGAAACTTCTTTATGACGTTATTTTTCAAAAAATAATTTACTATATGCAACTTTACAGAAATTGGTTAAATAAGGTTAAATTAGATAAAGCTTAATAAAAGGCTTTTAGTAAACTTTATCTAATAACCTAATCTATAATAATCTATCTAATATCACGCGTGGTAGGGATAAGAAAAAGATGGCGCGTAACGGAAAAAAAAGATGGCGCGTAACAGAAAAAGATGGCGCGTAACGAAAAAATGTTACACTAAATTTTTTCCAACCCCGATAAAGAAGTTTCACTTCAAAAAAGATGTTTTTTAATGCTAAATCTATTAAGGCAAGATACTGGACCTAACTTTCATTACCGTGTAAAAAACATGATTGTAATTATATGTATAAAATAAATGGATGTAAATAAGAAAAAAGACAAACAGTTCTCAGTTGAGGTCGTATTCCGATCCGGTGGTAGTGTAAGAAAAAAATGTAACTGACAATTTGTAAGCGCCCCCGTAGGCCTATACAAAATAAAGACATTTCATTTCATTTCATTTGGATATGCGATGGCAATATCCAAATAAATAGATTTAGCTTACACATTTATTTTTTAATACAATTAACAAAACGGTTCATCTAATTAGATTTAACAAAATTAAAAAAAAAACTATTTACAAAATGTACATATATACGAAAAAGAAAAACATATAAACAAAAACACTACCATAAAAAATTATCACCATCGCAGTCCCTGGGCAAGGTTCCCAAGATGCTGGCAGCATTTCCTCTTTGAATGGCAATACCAATTCGTTGAGCAAAATGAAAAAATAGATAAAAATAAAAAATAAAATAAAATAGATTTAGCTACTATTGAATTGTACTCTCCTGTAATTCGCCTAAGAACACGACTTTTTCACATTGTCTGAAAAATGGACCGAACGAACAAAGCTGTGGTCGCTCTTTTTATTTACATTTGTGAGACCAGCGGCGGATTGGAAACTAGATTAAAAACCGAGCTGCGGGACTTAAACCAGATTTCTAAAGATAATTAGTAGCTCTTTCAAACATTTCAATGGCTGTACTTTTCTCTTTTCTTGACAGATTACAATACTTATTGAGACACGATTGGCGTTTATCACGAACTTTTTAGATTGTTAAAATGTATATTGCATCGCACAGACATTCGTTGCACAATATTTTTATATCATGTTTATCTGCATAGCTTTGTCGGATATGGCAATGGGTAGGTTTGAATCCTGGTTAAGCATATATCTAAATGATAATAAAAAAGTTTTATACTCGTCTTTGTATGTGTCTATGTCAACAATTACATAATTATGTCGAAATATAGACTATTAAGAAACTACAACCGTGTATCGCGAATGTCCGATGTATATATATTATCCGACAGTGGTTAGCTTGATTAAAAAACAATACATTTAACCTGAATAAATAACGACTCAAACATACTTTACGCCGAGAAATATGTAGGGGAAATACGATTTGGTATTCCAATACCATGCATCAGGAAAATATGTACTTGTAAACATATTGGAGAAAAGCAGTGGTAGCCTAATAGTTAAAACTTGCCCTCTCGATCAGGAGGTCCGAGGCTCAAATCCTAGGCACCACTGATAATTCTAAAATTATTGTGCGTTTTAGAAATTAATTATCACTACTTTACGGTGGACTATGGCCTATAACTCTCTTATTACGGGTCATCTCGGAGAGAGTACCCGTGCCCAGCAGTGGGACAATAATGTGTTGACGATACGACTTTACGGTGAAAATATAAATGTAATCTCAGAGGTGTGTGAAGTCTACAATTCGCTCTTGGTTAGCGCGGTGGACTTTGGCTTAAAACTATCGCATTCGGAGAGAATCCACGCAGCAGTGGGACAGCAATAGTTCGACGACAAACATATTGAAATGGTAGTCTGATAAATGAAAATTACACCAACCACCGCTGTCCGCATTGCGGGTTATGGCTTTCGGTCATAGCTAACTGCCCATACTGGATAAAACCCTGATCTGACCTCGATAGATACGATCTTTCACAGTGAATTGCAGGTTTAAACCTTATTGAAGAACGTGTAGGCGTTAAGATTTTCGCTGTAATATAGACTAACTAGACTGACTTCTGTGAAATGAATTGAGCAGGCATAGAAGAAGTCTGCTTTGAATCTTGTATGACCCGTAATACTCAAGTTTCTACACTAGCTTATTACTACAGCTGATTCGAATGACAAAAAAAAAATAGTAGGATCCAAGTAGTAGAACCAGTGTAGTTCGACCGGGGAGGTACCACCGCCACACCTATTTCTAGCGTGAAGCATTTCTTGCGTTTCAATGGAATGGTGTGGTTGCCGGCATACTTTTATAAGAGGCGACCATCATAGTCCTCGGGAGTAGCAACGCATCTGTGATTGACTTCAAATAGAACATGTTCTGTATGAAGTTGCTTACAGATGTCCATGGGCGGCAGTGACCACTTACCATCAGGCGGACTGCATGCTCGTTTGCTACTTCAATCTTATTAAAAAAAAAAAGATTAAGTAGCTTCGTAAACAGATTCTTCAGTGCGTTATATTTGGTTTTTATAGTTTCAATAGTTTCAAGATTCTTCAGTAATATCTAATATCAGTTTTTGAGATAACAAGGTATCAGCAATCTAAACATTTAAAAAATATATATTGCTAATATAACTTTGAAAAGCTCTACTTCCTCTCTTGCGGTGGATATCATGAGAGATTGGTTAGGGATAAAACCCAGGATACGGGCCGCAGCTTTTTTTAACATCAACACCCACTGCAGTCATTAACACGCATATCAGGCATGCTGACTGTTGGAACTCCCTCAAGGCCTATCCTCTCGTCAACCCATTATTGTCCCACTACTGGGCACGGATCTTCTCTCAGAACGAGAGAGTTTTAGGCCATAGTCCACCGCACTGGCCAAGTGCGAATTGGTGGACTTCACACATCTCCGAGAACATTTTTTTAAAGAACTCTCGAATTTCTCGAAACTCTCGATGACGATTCCTGACGATGTTTTCCTTCACCGAAAAGCAGTGACAATTAATTTCTAATACGCACATAAATCAGTGGTGCGTGCCTAGGTTTGAACCTTGGACCTATCGATTGAGAGGGCAAGTTTCCACGATTAGGCTATCAAGACCTATAGATAGACATTATTGCCTTATGAGGGGATAAGGAAATAATGTCCAGCAGTGGACCTCAAATCGCTGAAGTATGGATGGCTACGTCTAATGTTTTCCAATAACGAAAATTTCTTCAAATTTACTTATTTCGTCTTACACGGATTTTTTCCTATAACTTAGGTCGAAAACATTCCTTTGGGGACAAAAGTAAACACATTTCCAATTCATATTTTCAACGGCAGGTGTTATGTAAATTTTGGATAAAAAACGAATCACTTTATCACTGTCATTCCGAGTAATCATATTAAGCTTGATACGAAACATCAAAAGTATCAAAAATACCTCTCTCAGATATTCGAATACCTTCACAAAATTGGAAATTAATTACCTCCGAAAATGTAATGTAATATACGGCTACATACAAACGTAATGGATTAAATTTACATTTCCATCGGTGGGAAGATTGCCGCCAATTTTCCAATTTTCTTTACCGTCACTGTGAGGTAGGGATGTACAGGCACGAGCAATAAGATGTGACTATGGAAGATTGGCAGAAGTATCTGACCCAAGAAGGAGTTCAATAATATCTGACTACACGAACGCAGCAAAAATATCTGACATTGAAAGACAGCATAATACAGTAGCGTCAAAATCATGTAGATGAACGTCAAATCACATAATATAATAGTCAGATATTATTGAACTCCTTCTTGGGTCAGATACTTTTTCTAATCTGTTCGTAGTCACATCTTATTGCTTGTGACTGTACTTGCTTTACTTTTATGAAGCTGTGTTTCACAACATGGGTTATGATTCCTGAGGGGACCTTAAAGTCTTTACAAGGGGATGTTGGGGTGGCGCTCTTGACTAAAAAAAGTTGTAGGTAAATTTTTAGTTGGTAGAACCTTTTGTTCTGGAGCTGTAACGATCGATCTTGATTTTAGGTAAATGAAAATTATGCTCTTTAGTAAAAAAGGTTATAGGCAAATTTCAAGATAGTAGAACCTTTTGTGGTGGAGATCTAACGATGAAATGAAATGTCTTTATATTGTTTAGGCTTACGAAGGCACGTACAAATTGTCAGTTACATATATATATATTTTTTACACTACCACCGGATCGGAACACGACCTCAACTGAGAAAATGGGGCAAGAAACTCGGTTTGTATTTTTTTCTTGTATATATCCCTACTAATATTATAAATGTGAAAGTAACTCTGTCTGTCTGTCTGTCTGTCTGTCTGTCTGCTACTTATTCACGCCTAAACAACTGAACCGATCTTTATGAAATTGGGCACACAGATAGTGTTGACCTCGAGAAAGGACATAGGCTGCTTTTTATCGAAAAAAAAATGGGTTGAAAGCGTTAAAATCGGGCATAAATGTTTGTATGGAAGTTCGTTTTGGCAAAGTCCCATATTGACAAGTCCGTCAAGGGGTACGATAGACTTACTTAAAACCTTATCTAAATAATAAAACATAAAAAAACATTGATTTCGAGTCGACAACATATATCCGTAAAATTCGGATTGTAGCGTATTTTGTTAAATTCTAATGTAAACATGTGTGACATGACAGTAGTGTGACATGACAGGAGCCATAATGGCCGCCCGGATGCAATTCTGAATTCATTCAAAAATAATACGTATAAATTTGTAACTATCAATTATCATAAAAATAGATGTGATTCAAATGGATTTTAATTTAATTTATGAATTTATGAAATATTTCAATAATAAAAAAGCATCAGTTGACGCGCTGCGGCCGCGCAGCTTGCGACTTAATGTAAAATCGCTTTTAGAGTACAGGGATTCCCAATTGATAACAGATGGCGCGTCATACTATTATAGTAAAATAGTTATTCGAATCCAATAATTCAAAGGCGATAAAATGTTTTAACATTGTTTCAAAATAAAATTATCGACTCCATTTGTCACTCTATGTTTATGTTACATAAATATTTTTTTTTAACTATTATTGCATAAATAAAGTTATGTTATTGACCACACCCGTACATTTTTAGCGAAAATAAATATTATGGACAAAATACAATTGATAGTCTTTTAAGCAAAATACTAACTAGTCTAACTAATTAGTCATGAATTATTATTATAAAGAAGCTTTTGCAACTTTTGTGATAAATAATTGTATTTATGAATATTGAAGCATGGTTGATGAACACTTGGCTCTAATAACAAACGAGCAAGGTCAACATTATTGTTCTTTTTATATTTATGACATGCTCAATAAAAATAATGTTATAGAAAACATGCATTTAAATAACAACATATTTTAAATTAATTTTAGATTATCAGTGTGTTAAAATAAGCCAAAATAGATGATGTTCTTAACTCATAAGTATGTGAATTTCGCATCTGTTATTACAATCGTGATAGCCGTGTGGTGCCAAGTCGGGCGGATTAGAAACGCGAGGTCTGGGATTCGAATCCAGTTGTCTTATGTACATTATTATTATTATCTGTAGTTTTCATAAATACTAATTTGAGTATTATTTTTTTAATAACCAGCTCATTTTTAAATATTATTTAGTATCGGAAATGCAAAGCTTTCGCCCGCCTGGGAATCAATGTGTCACAAAGTTTATATGAAATTAATAGAGGTTTAACCTCTGTCAGGTAAAAGTACAAAATAATTTGGATTTACCTTGCCGACAAATTAAAATTTTAATGTAATGAACCACAAAAAAGGCTTAATAAAGATAAACTATAAACATACCTGAGCGCCGCTTAAATGTTAGTAGAACCAAAAATTAGTTTACGTATCATTGATACTGTCATTAGATTTTTAGTTTTAGTTAGATGCACTAGGGGGCACGGGTAAAACGTTTTTAATAAGTTTACTATTAGCGAAAAATATAAGATCTGATAGAAAAATAGCTATTGCCGTGGCGTCGTCCAGCGTTGCGCCCACACTTTTAAAAAGCGGTCATAATGCCTGCCTATTCGCCTTTGAGCGTCCACTAAAGATTTGTAGCAACGATTTCTCTAACATTTTTAATATTTCAAATCAAAGGAATACTGGACATTCAATGCGGGATTGTTATTTGACTATTTGGGATGAAGATTCTGTAGATACAGCCATCGAGATCGAAGACATTATCCAACAAAATTTTTGGATTCCTTCAACCCGCCTCCCGATACTCCTCCACACAAACTTTTTTTTTAAATAAAAATACGCTTTCTACACTCAATAGAAAATTTCAACAATTTCAATTTCTATTTCTGTGGGGCCTATTCCACACTAGGATTTTTTCCTGTGTCGTGGGTACCATGGACACACAAGACGTATATAGAAACACCCAGACCCAGAACATGAATCTATTCAGATTCCTGTCTGGCCGGGAATCGAACTGGGTGTGGTAGCTGCTCCGCAACGCGGGTTGTCAAGGTTGTCAAATTAATGTTAAAAGTAGGTTCACCTATATGTAATCTTACTCGGAAATTTAAAAGGACCAAAATTACTCAAAATAGTATTTTTCAATTCATAAAAGTTAAAATCCATCTTTATAATCGATGCGCTTTGGTTTAAATGTGGAGGCGTTGTTTGAAAAGATGTATTCCGATATTGTTAATGTGACCACTAAGACTGTAAATTGGTTCAAAAAAGGGGTTTACGATATTCTGATTCGTCTTATTTTCATAACATTTTACATAACAATATGCACCTACCCACAAATACACACTTAAAATTCGTTTTTTCACTCTGTGTTTGTCCAGGTAATCCTTGATCGGCTAAACCGATTTTTACGGGTTTTTTACTATAGAAAATGTTATGGAACAACATGTAGACTACTTTTATCGTAGAACTCCCACTGAATGGAGAATTGCGCGGGAAAAACTTTGCGATACATTGATTTGCACGCGGGCGTAGCCGCGGGTACAGCTAGTATATATATATATATTTTGCCATATTGTTTTTACATCTGGATTCTGGGTGGATCTTAATGGGTCTCCATTATAAGTAAATCAAAAAATGAAATGATATTTTATCTGCCTCATTTTTTTTCATAAATCTCTAAAGACATGATCGATGCACAATGTATTATAAAGTAAATAATATTAAATTTATCTCAAGGAAAAATCATTAATGGCAGTGTTTTTTTTCTCTAGAAATTTAGAAAAATGCATTAATATTATTCTTCAATCATTTCGGTATTTGCAACATAAGTGCCAACCCTGTCGGAAGCGCAATTTCCCTGAGTTATTTAGCTGAGATGATTCAGGCGCATCTCCATTGATTTCGTGAAGACGCAATCGGTGACAAGAAATGTTCTGATCATCTCAATCGTTAATAAAAGGATACTTCATAATGACCAAACTCTTGTCACTCTGGGTACGGAACTTTAATCAGAAAAAAAAACTTTTTTATGAATATTTTGCTGTTAATCCATTTTTGTCTCTTCTCGGTTTCTTCTTCTTCTTCCTTCCTTAAAATGAAATTTCTACCTTCTAAATATTCTACCTTCTTTAAAATGAAATAACCTGTATGGAACATCATAATTTATCCTAATTAGCGGGCTTGTTTTCTTCGCAAACTTAAAAAACTTTAAAAAATAGTCGGTTTATTGATTGTTAATTGATGGGTAAATCGACAATAGACATAAAATTTACCTTAATGGTCAACTTTATGTCTATTGTCAATTTACAAACATATTCATATCAAACAGAGCGTGTAGGTCTCTAAACGTTATTGGTAGAAAATGTGACATTGATTTATTCCACACGAATGTAGTAAAATTAAGAATAAATTTAACAAAATACTTTTTCAATAACCTAGATTTATAACATATATTAAAATATATATGTCGGAGGAAGCTTAGTCTGGTTGATTGTTGCTTGCATGTATAACGTACAATTCTGTTTGTTTACATTTAAATTATTGTTAAAATTAATAATTTAATTTGTTATAGCCTACTTTTGATTTAAAACCTTGTTAATGGAATAAAAAGTAATAAGTTTGTTATTTACGTAGCGACCAATCAGAGCAGAGCGGATGTCTCGAGTGGGGTCGAGACGCCATCTTTTCTTGTAGAGAGGTTTATAGTTTTTGCGCATTCGGTCGTTGACTCTGGTAAGCGAAGGATCGAGTTGGATCCTTGGAGAAAATATATCTGGTGACAAAAGTGAGATCGGTACCTCGAACCCGCTGCTCGGTCGTAATTGTTGTAACCTTTGCGAATTGTTATCGAATTTACATTAAGTTTAGCGAAGTATTGTTTAATCGGAATAAAACAGTGTAAAACCGTGATCCTCGTGTTTTGTGCCTGCATTTTACCCTGATGACTCCCACTAAACCAGTAACCACTAATGACGATGTCGATGAGAATGAGGTTTCTCCGACATCAGAAGTGGGATCGCTGCGGGCACAAGATGTGGTCGAGCGACCGGCGGCAGATGACAGATGGCGCGCTTTACTCGAAGCACAACAAACCAGCATGAGGCTGCTCGTGGGTGCGCTAACTAATCCACCGAGTAACGAGGATAAGAGCATCACGTTGCCAAAATTTCTACCGGAAGATGCAGACACTGACGCCCGGTCCTGGCTGGCTACGGCGGACATCTGCTTATCGGACCGTGAAGTACAGGGAAGTAAATTAGTTCTCATTCTTAGCATGGCCATGAGAGGCACGGCTGCCACATGGTTTTCTCAAATAGCTTTTCCTAATATGAAGTGGGAAGAATTTAAGGAAATTTTTCTTTCTCGCTTTGATACGCTAGAAACACGCGCAGCGACTGTATTAAAGATGCTTACTGGTAAGCCGCAAGAAGGTGAATGTTTGGCTACATATGCAAGCCGTTTATTCACTTTACTCATGTCACGATGGGGCGATTTAGGGAAGGAAGAAATGGTAGTCTCCTTAATACTTGCACACATGGGGCAAATTGAGCCACGTGTACAACGCATTATTTTTTCTGAGGAAATATCTACCCGCTGTGAAATGCAACGCGAACTATGTCATTTTCTTATCGCTAAAGGAGTTATCAAGAGACAACAAAAACCGTGGCAAGCATAACGCCAGATAGTAAACGCCCTAGGTTAAGATCTGTTTCAACAAAATGTTACGCTTGTGGAAAACTTGGTCATAAATCTTTTGAATGTTTCAGCCGATCGCATGACAAGCAGCGAACGATTCTGACTTCTGAGCACGACCTTTGCTACGCGGGCTCCTCTGACTTGCCACAAGTGAGGTGTTGAAGGCCATATCGCATCGCGATGCTCTGGAACATGGCCAATCGCGAGCAGCAGCGCACACCCCTCCGCCGCACCCAACGTTGTGAAGAGAGTGGACGTGTGCGGTATGAAACCCGTCACTGGGAAAATTACACAATTCGGTGAGCAGTTTTCATTTTGTTTTGATTCCGGTGCTGATTGCTCCTTGATTAAAGAGAGAGCCTTTTGTTCAAAACGATTATGTAGGCGATGTATGTGGCAAGTACTAGATTTTTATAAGATATCCTAGTAGCGTGGTGGGTTGTTTAAGGTTTGGTTAAGTTTTGTGACTGGCGAGATGGCTATTTAAGGGCGAGGTGATCGAAAGGCGAGGTGGCCATTGAAAGGCGAGGTGGCCATCGAAAGGCGAGGTGGCCATCGATAGGCGGGGTGGCTATCGATAGGCGAGGTGGCCTTCGATAGGCGAGGTGGCCATCGATAGGCGAGGTGGCCATCGATAGGCGAGGTGGCCTTCGATAGGCGAGGTGGCCTTCGATAGGCGAGGTGGCCATCGATAGGCGAGGTGGCCATCGATAGGCGAGGTGGCCATCGATAGGCGAGGTGGCCATCGATAGGCGAGGTGGCCATCGATAGGCGAGGTGGCCTTTGATAGGAGAGGTGACCACAGACAGGCGAGGCGGCCTCTTCGATATTGTCAATTATTTAAATTGTGTAACTTGATAAACGGCGAGGTGGTTGTTTTGATACTACGAACTTATGTTGTAGCCGATTAGTTGTAGGCATGTGATATTCTTGGTCAGGAGTGGCCGAGCCATATCAAACACTTGTTTTATTCCAGGTAACGATGATGTGCGGCCTTGAACATCACACGAGGGCGTGTGATACGTCAGGACGGCCGTGTCGGAGGAAGCTTAGTCTGGTTGATTGTTGCTTGCATGTATAACGTACAATTCTGTTTGTTTACATTTAAATTATTGTTAAAATTAATAATTTAATTTGTTATAGCCTACTTTTGATTTAAAACCTTGTTAATGGAATAAAAAGTAATAAGTTTGTTATTTACGTAGCGACCAATCAGAGCAGAGCGGATGTCTCGAGTGGGGTCGAGGCGCCATCTTTTCTTGTAGAGAGGTTTATAGTTTTTGCGCATTCGGTCGTTGACTCTGGTAAGCGAAGGATCGAGTTGGATCCTTGGAGAGAATATATCTGGTGACAAAAGTGAGATCGGTACCTCGAACCCGCTGCTCGGTCGTAATTGTTGTAACCTTTGCGAATTGTTATCGAATTTACATTAAGTTTAGCGAAGTATTGTTTAATCGGAATAAAACAGTGTAAAACCGTGATCCTCGTGTTTTGTGCCTGCATTTTACCCTGATGACGCCCACTAAACCAGTAACCACTAATGACGATGTCGATGAGAATGAGGTTTCTCCGACATATATATTAATATACAAATAACAACGTAACGCGAACTTTGTTATCTTTATAAATTATATTTTTTTTTTGTTTATTTAGTCTACTGTCTGTTCAACGATTATATTGTTATTCTCTTACCTATCTGTGAAAACTTTTAATTGGCATTCAGTCTGACTATAGTTTTAAGCACTACTGTATTACATTAGCTGTAAGTTTTCCTAAGAAATAAATAAATAAATAAAGAAACTTAATTTTAATTCATAGCGTCTTCATACACTATGTTAAAGAAAATTATATTTAATTTCCATATTATATAATAGAGGAAAACAATAATTCCGTATCAGGATTAGCTTGAGCACCATCGTGGAAAGTACTAAAATACTCGGCTACCATAAATTTAAGCCCAATTACCTAACTTTAAGACTAAATCAGCTACCAAATACCCACTCAGGGTGGTTTATGTACCCACTCGCTGCACCGGCATCCAATTAGACGAATCCCAATCTTTGTTATACGTGAAAATAGCTTAATTTTGATGTAGAAGCTAACTTTCAAAATAGTATATTGCTATATTATTTTTACTAAGGTTGGAGGAAAAGTTCTGTCGCGTTTTGAATAGACAAGTTTTTTATGATGAAAATAGAAAAAAAAAACATTTGGATAGTGAGTTTTTTTTGTTTTTTTTTGGCTGCTTTATACTATGAAAGGAGTCCTTTTTTACCGATCATCATTTACTTGTGATATTTAAAGTGATAAAATTGAATAGCATTTACGACACTGTATTTTGTATGAATTTCAAAACAGGAAAACACGTCGGTTGTATAGCATATAAATTATTACCACAGCAGAATCTAAACTCATTTCGATTTCTGCTTAGCTGATTTTGAACATGGATGATTCTGATTGTATGATAAATCTGATGAATAAAACTTTGGATTGTCTGTGTACGGTGAACGCTCCGCCAAAAATTGTAGTTTACATTATTTTGTAACAGTTTACATTGTTTTGTAAAAATTGTAGTTTACATTCTAACATTTATTCTTTTGACGCAATGATAAAATACTTTTCTCTCTTTGCTCAATGGAAATAAATCCCTAAGGTATTTGGTTAAAAAAGAACAAAAACGTAACACGACCGCGGCACAAACAACGACCTTTTTGTAATAATTGCGTTTAAAACTTTTCGCAATAAAAGAACTGCGGGCAGGATTAAAATTCGGCGGCTTCCATTAGTCTCTCTGTGTATTTGAGTGGGCATCGGGTAACCGTTGTACTGTAAGCGAAAAGCGCATATCGACAGTAATGTATGATTTTAAGTCGCAGGTAATATGATCTCAGTCTCAGTTGCGGGATCAGAATAGGGCTATGGGATCCCTGTATGTGTAGACATACAGGGATTCCATAGAGGCCGACGGGGAGATTTTAGTGCAGTAAATATCCCACATAACTCGGCTTCCCTTGACAAAGAAGCAAAAAAATAAGAAAGGTGATCCTCAAAATAAAAAATTACATAAATTGGCGTACTAGTGGTAATAATAGCAGACGAATATTCATTTAACTATGTATATAAATACCTTCGTCTTCTTAAATGTTTTTTTTGGCTACCAGTCAGCCAAAAGCACTTACTACTTCACAAGTTAGGAGCCCCAGGACCACCAGAAAAACAATATTAATCCATACATATTGTGATGAAATACGAAGGGAAATTTTATGCAGTCTCAAAAACTTCAAATAATTCAATTTAGTCTTTCGGCAAGTTAGAAATACTGAACAAGTAATACTGAGAACTCTGACTGAATATCACGACTGAGAAAACTGGCATTAGTCTAGAATTGCCTTTCCGTGCATGTTGCAAACAAGCATGTAGTCCAATAGATCGTAACTGGACTCTGCCGGTCATGGACAGCTGTAAGCATTTTCAGTAACAAACAAACGAAATATCTCCATTCGTTTCTCGCTATCCGACTCATAGCAACTCAGTGAGAGAGCATTAATGTGCGCGCTTCCGAACTTTTTTATTTACTTCGAGCTTGCCCCAAGAGTTTTGTAACCATTTCAACTTTGTAACTCAGTTGGTAATTATAATTGTAATGCAAAGAGGACCATTTATTAGCGGTATCACGTTCGTGAGGGTTTGTGAAGATTTTTTATTTGTTTTTTATACTTTAACCTAACGATAAGGCAGACAGGCTACCGACATACGCAACACCAGAAGAGTCGTCAATGCATCGCCGGCTTTGAAGGAGAGCTCTTTTCGCTCCGTTATAAGAGTGAATTGGTAAAGAAGTATATGTGAAGTTTTTGTATGTCCAGATAACGAAAACTGCATTTAAATGTAGTAGTAGTTTTATGGGATTATAACAGTAGTTAACCAGGGTAATTCGACCGTTATTGCCTATCGGTAGAGGGTTGTGGTTGCCTGCATGGTCTTCAGATGTCGCAGGGCGGTAGTGACCACTTACCATCACGGCATGCTCCTTTGCTACTTCAATTGGATAAAAAAAGCAGTTTTAACAAAGCTGTGTTTGGATTTAAAGGGCGGGGTAAGCACACAACACCCACAGTCCACAAAGCAGCATTACACATGTGATCGACGGTGTATTGTAGTAGAGCTCATATTTTGATTACACATGTGCTTGGCGGCAGTGGACTTATTTTCAGTGCACTTAATATTTTTAAATTTAAAATTACTTATGTAGAATAAAACCGTATCCTTAACTTATAATTGAGGAATTTTAAAGTGTGTGCTTACTGAAGCAATTCAGCGATATGACAGACTTATTTCACTGAAAACAATGAAAGAAATTAAAGCCACTAAATTGACATAGTCTTAAAACGAAACCATTTTTAAAGCGTTGGCTAAACTTGCTTTTACATTAACACAAAGTCCGACGGAGTCCATTCAAATTTTGAATCATTGTTGAATTTCCTATTTCAAGGAACTAAGTGGAAAGTAAGGTAAAGGTTAACGTTCAAGTCATAAGGAAGGTATAATTGTTTGAGAGATTTATATTCGTATCTATAGAGGCTACTAATGAAATTTAACGACATTCCCTGACACATAGGGGACATTCAAATAATTATGTACCAATCCAATCTATACATATCCAATGAGTGTGAAAAGGTACGTGCTGATTTCTTTGCAGAAAAATATGGATTCATGTACAAGGTTTAACTGATTAAAAAGAATTGAACAATGTAAAAACGGTGCTAATTGTCCTGTCTCATTTTTGAAAACTCGTTGTTTTAAAATTCTACAAAGAAAGATGTTTTACACTGTCTTAAAGTTCCATTACGCTGGACAAAATGTGACGAGGAAACAAATGGACCTACAAGTAAGAATAAACCTCTTACTTAAAGTTGTTACTTCAGTTAACAACACTTTACTTTTCTTAATAAAGAACTGTTTAGCGTTATACGTAGCGCAACTTTAAGTATACCTAGACTATTCACTTTACCAAATACATACATATGATAACGTAACGTACCAAACAAAAAATGTGTGCGTGTACTAGCGTACACTCGTAAGAAGTGAAACTTCTTTATGACGTTATTTTTCAAAAAATAATTTACTATATGCAACTTTACAGAAATTGGTTAAATAAAGTTAAATTAGATAAAGTTTAATAAAAGGCTTGATAAAATAATCTAATCTATAATAATCTATCTAATATCACGCGTGGTAGGGATAAGAAAAAGATGGCGCGTAACGGAAAAAAAAGATGGCGCGTAACGAAAAAATGTTACACTAAATTTTTTTCCAACCCCGATAAAGAAGTTTCACTTAAGTTTCACTTCAACAATGCCGATAAAGAAGTTTCACTTCAATAATCCAAATTTAAATTTCAAGAGCCAAAATTTTGGTGAATTTAGTAACGCGTCAAATTCTGCACGTCAAAACGGCAACACAATTGTTGGCTAAATTGTATCAATATTGTTGTTTACATATGAGATAAAGGCATCTAATTCCGCGGGCTTCTGAAATTGGCTTCAAAATCCGAGGTATATAGACAAAGAGCTTTTAAAATTATATTAAAAGTTACTTTTTCACTGAAAACATAATACTTAATGGATGAATTTTCACTCCGTGATCACAAATCCGGCACAGCTTTTTGATGTGTATTTTTTTTATATAGGCTTTTCTTTATATCAAAATATCTTGGAGGTGGATTGCAGCTATTCATAGATCACCACTACCATCTACAATCTATCGAATCGAGTGGACAACCTCAATTTTTAAGAAAGATTGTAAGGCACATATATACACTCGAAAAACATTACATGGACATACTTGCACGCGAAGACTTGCGGAACCTATTGATCTCCGGTCTGAGCAGGGGGTGGTGTGGCGACCTCCCGCAAGTCATCAAGAGATGGCGCTACTAGTATTCTGAAACACGCTATCGACGTATTCTCAATACAATCAACTGTCGGAGCACGGCCGCTCCCCAGTCATGATCACCTAGTCTCGCGGGCAGACCTCTACAGTTTTGAGGTAAAATACAGAAAAGTTTAAATTTAATATATTGTTACAAAAAACAAAATTCTCTAAATAGTGGGAGGGGAGGGGGGGGGGTTAATACCTATGTTACTTGTTTAATTCACTAATTAATTCATCCGAAACTTCTACAGACAAATAAAATACGACCTAAAGTCGTAACACGTGTGATATGAAATATTTTATGAAGGTAACAGACATAAAATTAATTAATGTCAGGGTTTATTATCAATTTATATTTGTGATAAAACTTGTTTGTTTTAATTATTTTGCGCAAACATAATTTTCATTTTACGTGGCATATGAAGTGAATAGCGAGCATAAAAGCTTTAAAATATGTATAATATCCTGTTCGAAGCTGATAAAATATATACTAATAAATATTGGTTTATCAATAAGGCTCACAATTATATTTTAATTACGATTGATGGCGTTGGTATAATTTCATTTAACAGTGATATTCAACAAAAATATTTTATATCTCAGCGACGAATATAATGCACTGATTTTGGACGCGAATCATTAATGAGGGTAGTATGCGAATCATTGATACGAATTGTATAATAGCATTATTAGCTATAATCCAATTCGTACAATGGTATCGACAATTCTAAAGCTATTCGTGGTTAAACATTCAAAGGCATCACCGCCAAATATTTTTTTATGTAATAAAAGAAGTGTTAACTGCTGTATTTTGGGTTGAAGGTTAAACACTAAAAAGCCCTCGCAGATAAAAAGGATAGGAAAAATGTCTCTACAACAATGCTGACTACGGGGTCCAAAGACATGCTGTTTTTCAAGCTGAAAGGCTTATGTTTATGTCGGAAATGGCGGTATTGTGGCACAACCGGAACGCCAGCGCCATCTAGTGGCGTTCGATGAAGTTAGGGTTGTACCAGTTTAATGGCCGACACCTCAGTCTATCGTGGACTCAGCCGAAGCAAACGACTCTAAAATCATCCCGCGTTCTTAGTGCTACGATTACTTGCCTTCTTAATTTAGTTTGATTAATTCAGTGATTGTAACAAGTTTAATTCGGCAATATACTGTGTGTTAAAATCAAGTCTGCAATTTATTCTCGTGCTAACATTCCCTATCAGAGCCCACAGTAGGTTATCCAGATACATTGAGCGAAAAAGAACCACCCCCTCCGCCATATATATGTCGCAATCCGGTTATTTTTGAATCAAAGCGGAAAGGCGCGTCGAGCGGTGCTAACTTCACATCGTCGCATCTTGGCACAGTTCTGAAGTCCGCCGAGGGTGGCAGACACATTATTGTGAACGTTACTCAATAGCGACAACACAGAACTGTCTCTCCGTTTGGTTCTTTTAAATTAATTACCATTGAATGCATTGATTGCTGTATTTGTTATAAAAGTCTTTGTAATAATTATATCAAGAGAATTGACAGCAAGATTTGTTATTCTGCACGAGACCCATAGTCACTCACACCATCTATGGAGATATTGATGTCGCATAAAACAAATGCCGACATATATATTTTTTAATTTTTTTTTTTTTAATTTAACCATTAAACTGGTACAACCCTAACTTAATCGAACGCCACTAGATGGCGCTGGCGTTCCGGTGTTGCTACAATATCGCCATTTCCGACATAAACATAAGCCTTTCAGCTTGAAAACCAGCATGTCTTTGGACCCCGTAGTCAGCATTGTTGTAGAGACATTTTTCCTATCCATTTTTTATTTAATGTAATCAAAATAGATTTAATGGTTCTGGAAACTAATATGTATGTAAAAAATCATAAATCTTGTTCAGGACTTATAAAGGAAAACAAGTACGGAACTAAAACCTAAAATAACAGAACGTTGCTAGGATACCGTAAAAATATGAGAAGATTCCTATTTCGTGAAACCGTAAAAGTCGGCTCAAACGTTTGTTCCGTGACGACTTTGCGAAAGTTCGCCGTCCATTATTTAAGTGATCGAGCAAAGCGGCAAAGTTTCACGCCAAATATTTAGCGATAAAGTCACACGCCAAATGTTTGGTGAATTTCGTTACAAATGCCCTTACCGCACCACACAAAGGCACGTCAAAGTCCACTTCAGAGGGTATGGTTTTAGAGAGAAATTATAACTCAGAATAAAGACACAGGTATGCGTAGGGCTTATCATAATGTTTCAATATAAGTTAGATTAAATGGAATCATTTTGTGAATGGAAATATCTATAAAATACAAACTACAGTAGGAATTATACCTTAATTAAATAATCTTAACAAGATATTAACAGAATTTGAATAAAAAGAAAGAAACAGAAGATGATTATTTAACAATTACTTACTACGCAATGCTAAAATATGGTTCTAAGGATGAAAATTAAAATGGATAAATTATTAATAATAAATACAGCGACCCACCAACCTCATCTTTTCAATAAAATCATTAAATTACATCAACTTAAATTTTTCATGCGCCTTTCCTTATATTAAACTCCAAACCACTGTTTTCTTAACAGGATAAACAATTTCATCAAACGCTTGAAAATTATCCCAAAAATATCTTCAACAGCCAGTTAAAAATGTAATAAGGCAGTGGATGTTAATAATTGGTCGTTTGCACCTTTATCTTTTAACTAGCACTTACCCGCGGCTTCGCCCGCACGGTCAAAGGGAATTAACACTAGCTTTTGATAGCGTGATTCAGAACTTGCAAATGAATTTTACTAACGCCATCTATTAACAACGTCTGGAACTACTAAATATATATCACCTAACAAAACATCGATATTCTAATGGAAATGAGAGAGCGCTGTGAAAAGTAGCCTACGTCATTCTCCGTCCTATCTCTCAGCATATAAAGCATATCATATAATAGCTATGTGGCGACGTGAAAGAGGAACAAACAAACACACTTTCACATTTATACTATTAGTATAGATAATCACTTTGCGATCTCCGCAATCTAATCTTTCTACTTACCGGTAACTCACTCTTGTTACCAGTTGTAATTCGCGGAACAATGATAACTAATGAGATTCTAAACACAAAACGGAATCCATTTAAAGGGAGCGCTTTCTTCTAAATCCCATTGTCCTTTTACAATGAGCTCCATGAAATTGTCAATTAAGAAGTGACACCGATTGGGAATTGTAATGTGTTTTCAATTATAATTGGAGTTGTGTTGCGGTATTAAGGTTTATCATAAATTATTACTCGCATAACTGTTAAGGAGGAGTGGAAAGGTCTTGGCATTAACATCAATGGTGAACACGTCACACACTTTCGATTTGCCGACGATATAGTGATCTTAGCAGATTCGCTGACGGACCTCAGCACAATGCTAGGCGACCTCAGCAGTGCCTCACAACGGGTGGGTCTTAAGATGAACATGGACGAGACGAAAATTATGTCAAATGTGACGTGCAAGTTGTGGAATGAGCTCCTGAGATATTCCTGGAGTGATATGACATGGGGTTCTTCAAGAAAGGTGCGAAAAGAGCTATCCTTTAAAGCCGGCGATGCATTGGCGACTCCTCTGGTGTTGCGAATGTCCATAGGCGACGGTGACTACTTTTCACCGGGTGGCCTGTCTGCCTTATCATTAGGTTTAAGTATAAAAATAAAACACAAATGAATTCAAACTTAGTATTTCCTTCTATCCACAATTTAGTCCATCCTATTTAAGATATTTCCTCACTCAATGTACTTGATAAATCACGACTTATTTTCCGCATATCTCTTACTACTAAAATAAGAACAATCGAAATGAAACATTAATTAAGTCTTTTAGTAAGCCTCATTGTTGAAACGGGTTTATTCGTATTTCACACAATGAAACAATACAAAACAGTGTGTCTCCGCTAAAGTAATTCAGTTTGTCGTATCACTTATTGATAAACGAGAAGAGAGTAACATGATAAATAATATGAAGAATAAAATAATTTTGAATGATTCCAGTATTTTCTAGCGGTTTATTATGGGGATATAAGAAATCCTTTCAATGGGGATGTTTCCGTCCCAATTACTCGTACATAAAAGTGAACAAATTAGGCACTGGTAATTGTTCTACATTCTTTATCCAATGCATTCATTTTTTTATTACTATAGTTATATCACGGGATCACATTTAAAGCTAATGAAAGAAATAATAAAGCCAGCGATGCATTGGCGACTGCTTTGGCGTTGTCGACGTCACACGCGACGGTGAAATTTACTATCAGAAAGCGCGCCTGTCCTAGATTGCGTATAAAAGGTGGTAGAACCAGTGTAGTTCGACCGGGGAAGTATCACCGCCACACCTATTTCTAGCGTGAAGCATTTCTTGCGTTTCGATGGAAGGGTGTGACACTTTTATGTGAGGCGACCAACATAGTCCTCGGGAGTAGCAACGCATCTGTTATTGACTTCAGATAGAACCCTGCTCTATTTGAAGTTGGTTACGGTCGGTGACCACTTACCGTCAGGTAGATTGTATGCTCGTTTGCTATTTCAATCAGATAAAAAAAAAACCTGCGGCACTCGGGGACTGCCGCGGTAAAGCTATTGCATGGCATCTTTTATCAACTTATGCAATTAGAATTACTTATTTATTTATGCAATTTTTTTTCTTTGATTAATTCAAGATTTTTTCTTTGATACTACATACTTTCTCACAAACAGCTCCTTACATATTTGTCCGATTCCCGAGCAGCTCGTCTCGATCCGTGGTAGCTTCGTACTGTCGTACCTTATACATACACGTTAAGCGAACGCTCGGCCGCGCTATATGGTAGACGGAGTGGCGGTGTTAGGTTTTTATCGTTACGGAATTTCTTGATTCGGTCGTTGCGCTCAAAACCCGCGATAAATCTATGCAATGGCTCAAAAATAACTTACACAGCCACTTAAATAAAAGTATACAAGTGCTTCAGTTAAACATTTTTTGAACGTTTAATCCTCATCCGGATCTTTGCCTGGGGAAGTGGAAGTTGATGTATGTTACCAACTAACTAAACTAAACGGTGTTCCTTTGCAGCATCGGTGATGGTTCATGCTTTAAGGTTACTTTAAGAAGGATATGGGTAATCATAATATACCAAATAGCCTCATCGCGGCCTTTCCCTTTCTAGTTTATTATGTTCAATCAGAAGGAGCATTGTTCATCTATTTGTATGAATATACTTTCTTTTTCGTTTTCGGCGATATTTGCAATGCACTTCGATCTGTTGTCCTAACTTCACTCACTTCGGTCGCGCATACTACGAATCTTAGGCTACGTACTCACGGAGCGGTTTACACCCGCGGCCGCCGCGGTTTTTGTGCGAAACTCACGAGACCGCCTATTTTTGCGGTTCCGCTGCCGTCGCGATTATCGACCGCAAACGTGGAGGGCGAAAACCGCAAGACGGGCGGTTTACCATCACTCGAGGTCCTGACTACTACACTCGCCCGCCAACTGACCGCAGAGCGCGCGGGCGCAAACCGCCGCGGCTGCGGTTGACCGCGGCTCGCGCGGTTCTACAGGTTGCCCGCCGGAGCAGCGGGAGCCGCAAACAACCGCGCGCATCGCGGGCGAAAAACGCGTCGTGAGTATTGCTTTAATTTTTTGCACTTATATCTGCATCCTACAGAAGCTGCGGGCCCGCAACCGCGGCGGCCGCGGGTGAAAACCGCTTCGTGAGTACGTAGCCTTATGCGTTAATGTTTTGTTTTATTTACTTGTATAATGCAATTTTTATTAAGAAAAATATTAAGTCATAGTTATATTGTAAATTAATTGTCATTTTCGGTCTAAGTCCAGTGACCTAGCCTTCTTTTATTATTTAAAGCAATGCGTTATCACCTGGAGAGAGGAGAGTGGAGATTTCCTTTTGAGGCGCGAGAAGATGATCCTTGGTTTCATAAGCTGTGATGCTAGTTCGTTTTCATGATTTTCGATTCTTCCTTTATATTTAGGCATTCTTAACTTTATTTCCTCTTTTATAGTTAGAATTAGAATGCGTTAATCTAGGTCATAAATTATATGTATGCCAAATCCAGCGAAATCCAACTATTGGTTTCTGCGCGAGAAGAGTAACAAACAAACATCTTCACAAACTATCGCATTCATATTATTATTACTTATATTTATATCAGGCTACAAAGGCCCATAGAAACGAATACACAAATACAAGTTAACAATATAACAAATTAATACATAACAATTAATAAAACTATGATACTATACAAAATAGAAAAATAGAAACTAACAAATATAAAATAAAAAATAAAAAATATAAAATATAATATAAAATAAAATATTAATAAGAATAAAATAATTCAGTACTTACTGTGATGTTTATACCTTGCTAATGACTACTCTTCTCTCTTATGCGATGAAACAAAACCTTTAAAAGGAATCACAATTAATTTTCTCGGAGCAAGAAATAGAACGGTGGAGCGTAAATGAATTAACGCGGTGTCTAAATGCTTCGATTTTTTCCATACAATTGAGTTTATATAATAGTTTAAAAACCGGTCAAGTGCGATTCGAAATGGGTACAAAGGGTTCCGTACCATCTATAAAATACGACCAAAACTCATATTTCTTTGTAGTACTCTGTTTTTAGTATTTTTTAACTGATTGAAGTAGCAAACGAGCATGCAGTCAACTTGATGGTAAGTGGTCACTGCCGCCCACGGACAGCTGTGAATAACTTCATACAGAACAATGCTTCAATCTGAAGTCAATTACAGATGCGTTGCAACTCCCGAGGACTATGTTGGTCACATCCGCAACCACATCCTTCCATTGAAACGCAAAAAATGCTTCACGCTAGAAATAGATGTGGCAGTGGTACCCCGGTCGAACTACACTCGTTTGACCACCTGTATTTGTTGATATAGCGGCAATAGAAATACATTATTAGCGAAAATATCAACTATCTAACTATCACGGTTTATGCGGTACAGCGTGGTGACAGACAAACAAATGGACAGCGAGGTCTTAGTAATGAGAACCCTATTTTTTTTACACTTTGGGTACGGAACCCTTAAAAGATTAGACACGTTTAGTAATGATCAACAGTTCCAAGTTTAATTCACATACTCAAAATCTGAGGTGGGTTATACAAGAGTCGTAGATTTTAATGTCATATTAAAACATTTCTCTCATCGTAAAGGTAGCTTTTATGGCCTATGTCAGAACATAAGCTATATGAAAATGCTCCTCATGACTCGTAAAATGCAAGATCACATGTGATATTATATTTCTGTATTGTTGGATTTTAATTTAGTCAGAAAACTATTGAAATAAGAAAACCATAAGCTTGAACACTATTTGATTGTACTGTATTGTATCGTTTTAAATACAGTATGGTTATGAGCAGTGATAGCTCAATGGTTAAGCTTGCTCTTTCAATCGAGAGGTCCGAGGTTCAAACCCAGGCACGCACCACTGATTTATGTGGGTATTACAAATTAATTATCACTGCTTTTCGGCGAAGGAAATCATCGTGAGGAAACCTACACACCCGAGAGTTCTTTAAAAAAAGTTCTCGGAGGTGTGTGTCCACCAATTCGCACTTGGCCAGCGCAGTGGACTATGGCCTAAAAACTCTCTCATTCTGAGAGAAGACCCGTGCCCACTGCCACCCATGGACATCTGTAAGCAACTTCATACAGAACATGGGATTCTATCTGAAGTCAATCACAGATGCGTTGCTACTCCCGAGGACTATGATGGTCGCCTCAAGTGAAAGTGTGCCGGCAACCACACCCTTCCATCGAAACGCAAAAACTGCTACTTCCCCGGGCGAACTACACTGATTCTACCACTAATAAAGGTGCTACAACGCTTCTATTTATGATCTTCGATAGTAGTCTAATCCAGGGGTTCAATACAGATATTCATGGCACTAGTCGTCACCTACTTTTAGTTGGTCTGCTTGTTTTTTGTATGAAAATGTCTAACCTTCATCTATACTTTAAAATATCATTTGTAACCTCCACAAAACGAGAAGCGCTATGAGACCTTTTATATTTCATAATGCACAAGAATTATAGAGGTCTGTAATCCTCTGGGCTTTATTGCTGTTTGTTATACTCAAGAGATATTAGGAATCTTAATAGGAAAAAATAGCTTACCTGGAGATTGGAATAGTGAAAAGAATATTTATTTTTCAATTCTAAGAAAGTTATTACATAACCCAAGATTTGAAAACTGGCATTGTATATTAACTATGTAGTTAATAACGGTTGTATTAAGCATTAAAATTTTAAAATGATTGGATATCGTCGTAAAAATAATGAAGTCTTCATCTTATTAGGTATTCAAATGTATTTCAATAGGTTTAAGTACCTTTAACTTGTCCCAGTCCAAATTGGAATGGGATTATGGATGGATGGATTATTGGACGTGTTAAAAGTAAAACATGTGGCGGTAGTAACTCCATGGGCGAATCATATACGTTCTACGTTCTACTATGAATGTTAATATTTTTAGCATTTCGGGGAGGGTGGTTGAGACCCCTAACTTCCATGACTACGCCCATGTTAAAAATATAAATAATCATTAAAATTACGACAATTAAACATACGACGAAGAATATGTTTGTCACTAAAGCAAGTCAAAGACTAAGTAAGTCGACTTAAGTCATAAACAAAGATAACAAATTGCACACAAAACCAGGAATTAACAAACTAAACAGAAACAAGACATCGTTCGCACAAATAAAATGAACTACAAAGACCAAAGTACATATCGCCACATCTCGAGAAAATCGCTTAGTTAATGAACAAACTTGTATGAAACATCTTACACGAGTAACATAGACGAAGTAACGAAATAGATACCTAATGTTTTCTGGTATCATATCAGTAAAATGAGTTTATAAACCACCGTTAGTTAAATAAACTATACGTTTAACCCAATTGGCTTACAGTCTAGTGACACGCTGCTAAAATAAAATAAAGTAACAGCCGTCAACATTTAGCCGAAACTAGGGTTTCTCTAAGTTCTAAATTCAGCAAATTTGGCTGCAATTTGACGACCCGCGTGGCGAAGCGGTTACCATACCGGTCTGACGCGCGATGGGTTCCGGGTTCGATTCCCGGCCAGGCAGGTATCTAAATGATGAGTTTAGATTCATGTTCTGGGTCTGGGTGTTTGTGTATTCGTCTTGTGTGTGTCCATGGTACCCACGACACAGAAAAAATCCTAGTGAGAGGCTGAAAGAGTGTAGAAACCGGGTTTTTTTTTAATTTCGAGGGAAGTTTTGAAGATGCTTGAAGCGTTAAGCGAAAACGCTTTAAGCTAGTCTTTTGTTGCTATTCAATAAAGAAATAGATGTATAGAATAGAGCCAAAGCAATAGGCTATAACTATCATCTATCACCTCAAAAACTTTCTACTTAAATTTTCCTTCATGTTAATAATTTATTATTTTGTCTTTTTATTAAAGTAGCAAACAAGCAAGCAGTCCACGTAGTTATGGATACCCCTCAGACTTCAGCGTTAGACTAAGTTTATACATATATAATTAAATAATAATATTAAATATATTAAATATTAAGTATATGTCTACTGTAACATTAGAACCGTGGCGACATTCCTGAGCTATCTCTGTAACTCGCGAACTCAGCGGAATGCGCCTGTGGGAAGATGCCACCATGGCTCCATGTAAGACATTATGGTTGAATAATAAAGTAGCCTCCAAATCGGCAACACGTATTTTAATTATTCCTCGGTAAAATCCCGAATTAAATATAAGTATTTTCAAAGTAAGGTTTCGTACGCTCTCGAAACCAAAAGTACGTAAGTGATCACAGCTTTTAACATCACTAAACAACTCTACGTAGAAAAAGGGTTCTTCTACCTGAAATCAATTACACCTGTGTTTATCCACGTCATGACATGATATTGCTTCATGTTTTTTTTTTAATTTATAATAATGAAGTAGCAAACGAGCATGCGGTCCTGATGATAAGTGGTCACTGCCGCCCATGGACATTTGTAAGCAACTTCATATAGAACATAGGTTTTATCTGAAGTCAATCACAGATGCGTTGCTACTCCCGAGGACTAGGATGGTCGCCTTATATAAAATGTGCCGGCAAGCACACCCTTCCATCAAAACGCAAGGAATGCTTCACGTTGGATATTGGCGTGACCATGGTACCTTGATAGACTCATAAGGGTTCGACTTCTAATATTTTATGATCTACAAGATGTACATATTTACTTACCATTACCTACATGTTTGTATCTCTCTATCTACATGTTTGTATAAGAATAGAAATGAAACATTATTTTGTATAGGCCTACGGGGCACTTATAAATTATTTATCATTTGTATTATGTTTTATTTATTTCTTACACTACCACCAGATTGGAATACGGCATGAAAGCGAGTTTGTCATGTTTTGCTTATTTTAAATTTCTTTTTAAAATTTTAAATTAATTTCTTTTTATTTGACATGGAAAATATAGGCTAGGTCCAGTATCCTTTAACAACCAAAAGTCTTCGGCAGACACGCTATACTTTGATATACTTAAATCATTATTTTGATACAAAGATCTGTAACTAAACTTCGAATAGCCACCATCAAACAGTATATGGGAAATTCATAAATTGGACCTACTTATGCAAAACAGAACCAACCCACACGACTACAATTTTGAGAAAAAGCCATACTGTGTAATTTTATTTTTAATAAAATCTACAATGTTGCACAAAATAATTTGTTCTATGTAAACAAATATTATTGAAAATCGTCAACATTTTTAATAATAAATAATAGGAGGAAAACTCGTTGGTTCCTTTTTGCAAAAGTAGGTCCAATTAAAGTGTTTCATACATAGGGTTTTTATTTTACCGACGGAAAGGGAAAGATCGTTAGGTTACTTTTTTTATTCTAGTGTTGTCTGGCTGAGAGAATAGCCGATTTAGCTCCACACGAGTGTAGGGGAACCATTTCGACGTTCAATAAAATGAGGATTTTTAGGTTCACATTTTTATTCAACAACAGAAAGTGATAGCACAGTACATAGTGTAAAGGTAATAAAGGCGAAAGTTCATGAGTGTGTATGTTTGTTACTTCTTCACGTCTAAACGGCTGGAGAGATTTTTATAAAATTTGGTATAGCTGACACTCTGGATTAACAAGTACACTACTTTTTAGTGTGGGAAAATATCTTGTTCCCACGGGACAATCGATACATCGATTTTTTTATCGCGGGCTGCAGGGTTTAACTTGTTTATGATAAAGGCTAAGGTCATTTATAATATTGAGTTAATCATACAATAAATGGACATACATACATACATACGCATATAAAAAAAACATATAAACGGATTGTGTTAACATTTAATCAATTTAAGATATATTTTTGACTAAAAACAGATTTGCGCAAAAAGGTAGTTTTTAAATTTAAATTAACTAAATTCGTATAAAGCATAGCTCAATGAATCCTAAGAGTTAGCTGGATTCCAACCTATTTTCGACACTATTTATTCTGTGGTTTGTGCGTCCTATATATTCGTAGTAAATTTAAAATGATGGTGACCCTAGCGACGGTCTAAAATGTTGCAGACAGCGTCCTGAAGATGATTTGTTTAAGTCTGCCGGATATCTTCTCGTTGTTGAAGAGATCCTTGAGAGACAAAAGTTTTTATGTCATGAAAGCGGTAAAAGGGAATGCAGAGATATAATATAACTTGTTGACTCGTTGTTCGTGTTTCTGCTGTTTTTAACTTACAAACTTTTTAGAATAAATGATGTTATAAGATCTTTATAAAACGTAAATGTGCCTTGTTGCACAGTTGCACTTAATAATTTAAAAGTGTAGGTATATAGATATGTACCGGAATTGTAATTTTAAATGAAATCTCGACTCAGTATAGGTAACGGTAGCTAAGTTTAAATTTTATGCACCACTGTGGTGCAAAGGAATTAAACGGTACCACCACATGAACAGTCACAAGCAAACGTTAATATCTTCAGAATGCAATGTAGTTATCCAAATTTCCTATTAGAATTTTCTTACTAATGTTAAGTTTAACAGGATGTACCTGAAAAAAAAATGTGTGCGTGTACTAGCGTACACTCGTAAGAAGTGAAACTTCTTTATGACGTTATTTTTCAAAAAATAATTTACTTTAAGCAACTTTACAGAAATTGGTTAAATAAAGTTAAATTAGATAAAGTTTAATAAAAGGCTTTTATTAAACTTTATTTAATAATCTGATCTATAATAATCTATCCAATATCACGCGTGGTAGGGATAAGAAAAAGATGGCGCGTAACAGAAAAATGATGGCGCGTAACGAAAAATAAAAAAAGATGGCACGTAACAGAAAAAGATGGCGCGTAACGAAAAAATGTTACACAAAAATTTTTTCCAACCCCGATAAAGAAGTTTCACTTCAATAAAGTAATAACTGTACCAGGAACAAAAGGCATGCCTCTTACCTTATCTTACCATAAAAAACTTACAAAAATATTAACGGAATACGCAAAAACATTCGCTTAATAGTAAACGTGAGAACGTTTGATCTCAAGGATGACTTGAGACCAACCTGACGTAAATTTTTAATTTCTTTCGACCTTAATTTTAACTCCTTTTTCACCTTTAGCACAAAAATGTGCATGTTTAATATGTCGACCCTAAGTGAACGACAAGTGTCTTAGGAGTCGGTTATAAATAACAAATAAACATCAGGGGGTACAATCCATTATTGTCTTACTGCTGGGCACGGGTCATCTCTCAGAATGAGATAGAGAGAGTTTTAGGCCATAGTCCACCGCGCTAGCCTAGTGCAAATTGGTGGACTTCACACACCTCCAAGAACCTTTTTTAAATAACTCTCAGGTGTGTAGGTTTCCTCATGATGTTTTCTTTCACCGAAAACCAGTGATAATTAATTTCTCATACGCACATAAATTAGTGGAGCGTGCCTGAGTTTGGTTCTCGGACCTCCCGATTGAGAGGGCAAGTTTCAACCATTAGGCTATCAGGACCGGAGATTTGGCGACCCTTTTTTTCAAATTGCAGTTCAACTTTGGTGCCCTTATTTTCGCCGCCAGACTGCAATTGAAATGAAATGTCTTTATTTTACATAGGGACGCGCTTACAAATTGCTAATTGGATTACAAATTCAATAATCGCACAATTCTTGCGAATGCAAATGCGAATACTCGTCACAACACTAGTACATACATTCTTCTAAACAAAAACAGCGCATTTATCGCGAACATCCGGCCAAAACTTTACCATGAAGAATTCAACCACATTACTTATCTTGAGATATGACCAAACATTACCATTCGCGATGACAAAAACTCGTGCTAAATGACTTAGAAAGAAGCATCCATTCCACTAAAATCCCGTTTAATTTCCTGTCTCGAAACTTTCGTCATATATTACTAAAACTTTGTCCGCTCGACACTACGAAGTAATAGTAAACGCTAAATCAAAGCTTTCGCCGCCTCCTTTCTTGTTACAGTTTTAGACAACACTGTATGGAACAAGATACGTTTGGTATAGATATATCCTATGGTTTTACTCGTCGAAATAATCCTACTGGCTCATACCCGCGGCTTCTCTCGCACAGTCAAAGGGAATTAACTTTAGTATTTGATAGCGTGATTTAGAACTTGTAAATGAATTTTACTAACACCATCTATTGATCAACGTCTGGAACTATTATATATGTATCTACTAACAAAACATGGATATTCTCATGGGAATGAGCGAGCGCGGTAAAAAGCCTACGTCACTCTCCGTCCTCCTAACTATCTCCCAGCATATAAACCATATCATATAATAGTTATGTGGTGACGTGAAAGAGGAACAAACTAACACTTTCACATTTATAATATTAGTATAGATTGATATTTAGTACATTGTTTCTCTTTAAGATTAAATTAGTTTATACCGCACATACAGATCATTTTATGGTAAGTAGTAACTGCCGCCCATAGAAAACTCTAAGCCACTTTAAAGAGTTTTATCTGAACTTAATCACAGATGCGCTGCTACTCCTGTAAACTAAGATGGTAGCCTGTCATGAAAGTAAGCCGGCAACCAAATCCTTTAATAATGCAAGAACTGATACTCACACATAACTGATTATCACACTACGATTGTTAGAATAATTATACTCGTAGATAAACTAGCTGACCCGGCAAACGTTGTTTTGCCATATAAAAATAAAAAAAATGTTAAGGGTGGACAACCCTTATCATTAAGGGGTATAAAAATAGATGTAGGCCAATTCTCAGACCTACTCAAGATGCTCACAAAATTTCACGAAAATCGGTCAAGCCGTTTCGGAGGAGTACGGGAACATTGTGATATGAGAATTTTATATAACGAAGTGGTAGAGTGAAATGTGACGTCAGGATGGCCTTCGTGATGTGAGTCTTCGTTATTATTCATTCTTGAATATTTCAAGTAAAACACAGGAGTAAACTTCTTCGATTTATTCACAATTGACGAGGTCCGATCGCTTCGACGGTTAAAACAAGAATCTTTTTCTACCGGCGTTCGCTCGCCTTTTATTAACAATGTTTGGTGGTGTGACAATAACACATTTATGGAGGGTAAACTAAATTACAACTCTAAAAATCATTAAATGTTGCTAATTCAATAAACAAACAATTTTCGATCTTTAAACTAACTAAAATAATTATTATCTGCGACGTGTTTTTCATAAATACGCCGTGTCGCGCCGACATATATATTAGATAACGAAATGCACGCCAACCAAGGAAATCATTTTGTGATGTTACAAATAGATCCAATAAATTTAATAGGTTTGCCAATATTGGTAAATTATAGTCGAGTTGCACGATTGCAAAATCTGATTAAATCAGTGGAACGGTACTGAAGGTAATAATAACCTTTATCAGCGCGTCAATATAACTTTATTTAATGCCTTTATTTTCATTGCCTTCTCTTTACAATGAACTGATTTATATACTACATGCACGCAAATGATAGTCATGAAAATAAATTAATGATTAAGTATAGGAAAAATGTCAATGCAAATATCGTAAGAAGACTTTAAACATCGCAGCGAAAGCATGTTAATATATTAAAATTTGTTTTGGCTAGATCTATTTATTGATTGAATGTTTGAAATAGCTCTGAGGTGATATATATAATATATTAAGATTGAAAATACTCTACAGATTATAAAGAAATCTCTAAAATGACGAGCCGCGAGGACGTGCGGCGGCCATATATATCTGATACGCAAGGGGTTCCAGGTTCAATTCCCGGCTAGACATGTATCTGGGTGATAAATTCGGGGTGAAAGGTTCTGGGTCTGGGTCTAGGTTCATGTTTGTGTGTGTCCATGGCACCCACGACACAGCAGAAAATCCTACTGTGATTGTAGAAATCGTTTAAAAAAAGAAACTGACATTTCATGAATACGACTAGTAACGTCGCAACGGTCGAAATTCGACCGTAATTTAACTGAAAACTAATCTTTATATGGTCCAAAGTAGCACGTATCTTTCTCAAATTCAATTAAATTTTATTAATTTTCAAGTTATTTTAAATACACGCGAAAGGTAAAAAGAATTAATTTAATTTTTTAATTCCATCCATCCATCCATCCATCAGCCTTTTGATGTCCACTGCTGAACATAGGCCTCCCCTAAATGGCGCCACTCCAACCGGTCCTGTGCCCTCTGAATCCAACGGTTTCCCGCTGTCTTCTTCAGGTCATCGGTCCATCTGGTAGGGGGGCGACCTGTACTCCTTTTGCCTAAACGTGGTCGCCACTCGAGGACCTTTCTTCCCCATCGGTTATCGGTCCTACGAGCGATGTGGCCGGCCCACTGCCACTTCAGCCTGCTAATTTTGAGAGCTATGTCTGTAAGCTTCGTTCGTCTACGGATTTCATCGTTGCGAATCATGTCTCGTAGCGAAATTCCGAGCATAACCCTCTCCATAGCACGCTGAGCGACCCTGAGCCTCCGAATGAGGCCTACCGTGAAGGACCACGTTTCAGCGCCGTAGGTCATCACTGGCAACACACATTGCTCGAATAATTTCGACTTCAGGCACTGAGGAATTTTGGACGAGAAGATACTACGTAATTTCCCGAACGCAGCCCAGCCGAGTTGGATTCTACGAGTGACCTCCCTCTCAAAGTTGGACTTACCCATCCGGATCGTTTGTCCCAGGTAAATGTACTCGTCGACAACTTCGAGAGGAGTGCCGTCAACAACTACCGGTACGGGTGTGACATGGACATTAGACATGATTTTCGTCTTGTCCATGTTCATCTTAAGACCCACCCGTTGTGAGGCACTGTTGAGGTCGCCTAGCATTGTGCTGAGGTCCGTCAGCGAATCTGCCAAGATGACTATATCATCGGCAAATCGAAGGTGCGTGACGTGTTCGCCATTGATGTTAATGCCAAGACCTTTCCACTCCATCAGCTTGAACAAATCTTCCAACGCAGCGGTGAACAGTTTCGGCGATATAACATCGCCTTGTCTGACTCCCCGCTGCAGTTGGATTGAATTTGTGCTTCTGTCGTGTACTCGGACTGACATGGTGGCGGCTGTGTATACACACTTCAGCACCTCGATGTACCTATAGTCGATCTGGCATCGCTGAAGGGACTCCAGCACCGCCCAGTGCTCGATAGAATCGAAGGCTTTCTCATAGTCCACATAAGCAACACATAACGGCAGATTATACTCCTCGGTCTTCTGTATAATCTGCCGCAGCGTGTGAATGTGGTCCATGGTGCTGTAGCCTTTTCGGAAACCGGCTTGTTCGGGAGGCTGGAAGTCGTCTAGCCTGCGCGCAATGCGGTTAGTGAGGACTCTCGAAAACAGCTTATACACGTGGCTCAGAAGCGCAATGGGCCTGTAGTTCTTCAAAAGAGTTTTGTCGCCCTTTTTGAAGAACAGCACCACTACGCTTCTGCTCCACGCTTCCGGGGTTGTCCCGCTAGTAATGACGGAATCGAACAACTTTTGGAGCGCCACTAGTACGGGTTTACCGCCAGCTTTTAGCAGCTCTGTTGTGATTCCGTCATCGCCCGGTGCCTTGTTGTTTTTCAGCTGTTTGAGAGCCTCTCTAATCTCGTACAGACTGACGTCCGGGAGGTCCTCAGTATAGTGTCGGGTCAGTTTGGCACGTTTGTCGTCCGCCTTGTTACGGGCGGGAACTCGTGCGGAAGCATACAACTGTCCGTAGTATTTCTCAACTTCTCTCAGAACATCGGGCTGAGACGAAACTACGGTGCCCGATTCGGTCTTCAACCTCGTCAGCAGGCTCTGCCCAATGCACAGATCCCTGGCGAACACTCTTGAGCCCCGGTTTCGCTCAATAGCGTCTTTTACGCGTCGGGTGTTGTGAGCACGCCAATCGCGTCGCCTACTCTGAGAGATCTGTTTATTGAGCAGTCTGTATCTCGACATTGAGGTTGGAGACTGCACACATAGTTCTCGCCTTTCCCTCATAAGACCGAGAGTATGCTCTGAGAGAACCTGAGAGCCACCACTGGAGTGGGTCTTAAAGTACTTAGACCCCACCTCGTGGACAGTTGTTACTACCGTGGTGTTAATTTCGTCCACAGAAACGCAAGAATCGAGACACGCGAAACGGTTCCGGAGCTGTAGCTGGAACTCTTCGGAGCCCTGGATTTGGACAGGTGTTGGTCGGAGCGTAGACTTCATTAGGCGTGACCGTTCCAGCTTTACGTTGATATTTAATGTGCCTCTTACCATCCGGTGATCACTTCCGGTTTTCACCCTGTTGATCACAGAGACATCATTAAATATGTGCCGTTTGTCTGCCAAAATGAAGTCTATCTCGTTTTTAGATGAACCATCAGGACTTATCCAAGTCCACTTTCGCTGTGCCTTCTTCTTGAAGAAAGAGTTCATCATAAATAAGCTCTCCCTCTCCAAGAAGTTGGCAAGCAAGTGGCCTCGGTGGTTCCGTTGTCCAATTCCAAAGGGCCCCAGCTTCCGCTCGCCATCGTTCCGCGTGCCTAGTCTTGCGTTAAAATCCCCCATAACAACGGTAAAGTGGGTCTTTGAGGTATGTATGGCTCTACTTACGTCCTCATACATAACCTCGACCTCATCGTCTGGGTGTGTCGAAGTCGGCGCATATACCTGTATGACCTTCAGCGAATACCGTTTAGATATTCTGAGTATAAGGTACGCTACCCTTGACGACACACTGTCGACTGTTACTACGTTGTTGACGAGGGATTTGTGGACGAGGAACCCGACACCACCCTGAGACAGGTGGTCGCCCTCCCGGTGATAGAACAAGTTGCCCGATTTGAGGATTATCGTGTCCTCACCCTGTCTTCGGACTTCAGACAATCCCAAAACACTCCAGTTCAACTTGTCTATCTCTTCTTCCAGCTCCTGTATCTTCTCGCCGGTCCTCAGTGTCCTGGTGTTGTATGTTGCCAGGTGCAGAAGTCGTCGGTTGCGGTAGCCGGATCTCTGCCGGAGATTCTTAGCACCCCCTGCCCCGCCGTTACCTAGGCCGCTACCGTAGCCTGGAATAGCGGGGCTGCCGGGGACTGGGGGCCGGGGTTCTTCTGCACCTTTCATTGAGGGTTTCTGCCGATAGTCACCGCGCCTGGCATGCGTGTTGGTGACCGCAGTAGATGTAAATTACACAAGGAGATGCTGCTGCCCATCTCTTGGATTTATGTCCCTTAGTCGCCTCGTACGACATCCACGGGAAGAGAGGGAGTGGTGCTATTCTAAAAGGCCGACACCACACGGCCAATTTTAATTAATAAAGTTTAATTAACAAAGCTGCATAAAACCAATAACTGTCATTTTTTCCGTTATATGTTTTCATAGAAGATCTTAATGTTTATTTCGTTTATTATTATTATTAATAATAATAATAATAATAATATAATAATAATATTTTTTTATTCACGGAATACACAGCAGCATACACATGATTACATTTGTGTTTGTTTACGGTAGTGTTTGAAATGCGTTTTAGTTGACTGTATGTATAAGATATGTAATATTTGAAAAAAACATTATCAGTGCGTGTTCCTTCTCTTCATAAACTATATCCGTTCAAAATTCCATACTCCTCCGTCCGCGGCAAGTTTCTTAAAAACGGAACCCAAGTTTTCGCTTCACGTTTTATATATTGATCGCTCAAAACGACCGCTAGTATAAACACTGTAACATCCTCATTCCCGGTACCAGGTACCTGTGTCCTAACACTGTAATGTAAAGTGGTCGTAAACTCATGCGACATAAAAGCGGCATGATACCGGTCTTCTGTTTTATGGGATTTTGATGCTGTATTTAGTAGCAACATTTTAGTGAATAGTAGATACCGTTTATACACATCCAACGGATAGATCACTAGCGGATCAATTTGTTTATGTTTAGAGTAGAGTAAACTACGTTGAGCTATCAGACACCGTTTTATGATTGGATAGCGGTCAATAAATAAATACTTAGGAGCAGTGATAGCCTAATGGTTGAAACGTGCCCTCTCAATCGGGAGGTCCGAGTTAAACCCAGGCACGCACCACTGATTTATGTACTTATTAGGAATTAATTATCATTGCTTTCCGGTGAAGGAAAACATCGTGAGGAAACCTACACACCCGAGAGTTCTTTAAAAAAAATCTCGGAGGTATGTGAAGTCCATTCTCTTGAACTCTCTCTCATTCTGAGAGAAGGTCTGTGCCCAGCAGTGGGACAATAATGGGTTGTACCCCAATAAATAAAGCCTTATGTTTGAGTCAGAAAACATCTATATGAGAAGTATGGATTAATTGTATGATAAGTATCTGTTGGCCAATCGTTACCTTCGTTGCTATGTCGGTAGATTTCTTTTTTATCTGATTGAAGTAATAGCTTAGCATGCAGTCCACCTGATGGCAAGTGACTGGCGCCCATGGACATCTGTAAGCAACTTCAAAAAGAACCTGGGTTCTATCTGAAGTCACAGATGCGTTGCTAGTCCCGAGGACTATGATGGTCGCTTCATATAATAGTGTACTGGCAACCACAACCTTCGGTCGAAACACAGGAAATGCTTCACGCTAGAAATAGGTACGGTGATGGAAATTCCCCGGTTGAACTACACTGGATCTAACACCTATTCATTGTTTGAATTTTGATTCGTTGTTTCGTTGATTGGTTTATGTTAATCCCGTGATAAATATAAAGAATGTCCGTAGTTGTAAAAATAAAAAAGTATTTAAACAAAAGACAAAAGAGAAGAAGTAGCCTGTTCTCTTCCTTGCTTTTTTTATCTGAGTGAAGTAGCAAACGAGCATGCAGGCTAGTAGATTAAAGTTTTCAAATAATTCCATTGTTAATTGGTATCAGAATTTAAAGCAGAAAATTTTGGTGGGGTGCCCTCGTCCCGTGTTTTCGGGCGCTCGAACAGAGAAAGTTGTTTCAACATGCCTCAATATTTGTGAACTTTACTTAAAAACAAGGATGACTACTTTTACTTAGAAACTGGGACGTTCTATTTTTTTTTTTGCATTTTCTATTTAAAAATTACATTTTAAGGGTACTGTACGCAAATGTTAAAAATGAAAACCTACAGGAAATAAATGTTAGACAACTAACCGATCAAAAACTGATTCGAAAAGATATTCATTTTCATGATGTTTTTAGTTTTTTTATCTAACTGAAGTAGCAAACGAGCATGCAGTCCACCTAGTTCAGATGGTAAGTGGTCACTGCCGCCCATGGACGTTTGTAATCAACTTCATACAGAACATGGGTTCCATCTGAAGTTAATCTCAGATGCGTTGCTACTCCCGAGGACTATAATGGTCACCTTATGTGAAAGTGTGCATGCAACCACACCCTTCCATCGAAACGCAAGAAATTCTTCACGCTAGAAATAGGTGTGGTGGTGGTACTTCCCCGGTCGAACTACATTGTTCTACCACCTTAAAAGTTGTCAGTCTGTAAAACACTAACATTAATGCAAAAAAAAAACTTTTATTTATCTTGTTTTGGTAGTTCATGCGTATGAGAAGATAAGATCTGGCAACTGTTTAACATTAGTTAGCCCTCATCCATAAAGCTGAAATTTTCATACACGTTTATTTTGGATGAATAGATATATCAAATTCTTGATTCAAAATAACAATGACAATTTGAATAAAGTCAAAATGAAAACAAAAAAGCTTTGAGCCGCCCGTATTCGATAGCGAGGACTCAATAGCTTACAGAAAAGATTACTTAAAAAAAAAAAAAAACTTAAGGGGTTTAGGCGTTAGACGTCAGGACAGCTACTGTTCCTATCCCTACGATATCCGCTAAGTCTTTATTTACGTCATGTATTAGAACATTAAAATATACTAAAAGTATCCTCTTTTTTCAATTGGGAAGTTCCTATCCTATTAATTAACATTATAATGAGATATTTTGTAAATGTAACAACTCTTCTGTAAAGGTAAATGAACTTCTCACAATACTTCTTAGTGTTGTACAAATACTGTAACATTGTATAAAATATAAAGTTTTGTTACAAAGATAACAAACGATCCAATTTCGCTTTATTTTATACGGTTACTGTAAACTGAAGAATTGTAAGGGTACTTTCTAGATGTCAGAGGTACCTTTCCACTTTAGCTTCAGTTCAGTATAATAACAATATAAATAAAATAAAGAAAAAAGGAGTGTGTGTGTCAGCTCTGACACACGACTGGAGTTTACTCGCCTTTAAAATAGACGGTGCCATACTCCCACTCTAAAGATATAAATAATATCAATACGTGGTTCATTTTGAAAAATTATATGTAATATATAAGTACGTAGTAAAATATTAATATTGAACGTACGTATTTACGGAGTATTTACATTTCTTATCTTAACGATTTACTATTTTAAATACTATTGAGATTTTGGTAAAACGTAATCACGAAACCTGTGCATGTCATCCACGCGTATTAATAAAATAGGTAGTTCGAAAGTTTTAACTAGATGGCGTTATACTCGATAAAAAAACGTAACGAGGTAACTCATCAGTAGAGTTTACTCCTCACATTTTTCTCATACCGGGCTCTTATATATGCAAATCGATTGTAAAGGAATAGACTCCAAACATACATTCATTTGGAACAATATAAAAGACAATATAATGATATCCTTCTCCTTTTTGTAGTCGTTAAAATGACCAAAATACAACGATTGTAATCGCTAAATTATTCCTACGCAGAAAACTTGCCGCCAGTGTACTGTAAGAAGCAAAATACATTTACCTTACATCGTTTTGGTATAACTTAAATAACATAATTTTACCTATCTATACATTGATGCGTTAATTAAGAGCAAAAGTAAACAGGAAACCATAAATACATCGTTATGTAGTTAGCGAATTCGCGAGCTCTTACAGGCGCGTGTTGTACAAAAGTTGGAGAACAATCATAGATAGGGATGGGGCTATAAGAGTAATTAGTCGTAGAATATAAGTAAGAAATTATTAGAATCGCTGTGGTTTGAAACTCGATGAAACGAAAATGCGTTACGAAAGTTTTTGCTACTAAAACTACAATTATCAGGTGGTAGAAGTAGTGTAGTTCGGCCGGGGAGGTATCACCGTCGCACTTATTTCTAGCGTAAAGCAATTTTTGCGTTTCGATGGAAAGGTGTGAATCCGGGTCATTTTTATATAACAAGACTATCTTAGTCCTCGGGAGTAGCAAAGCATCTGTGATTGACTTCAGATAGAAACCATGTTCTATGTGAAGTTACTAACAGATGTCTATGGGTGGAAGTGAACTACTTACCATCAGGTGGACTGCATGCTCGTTTGCTACTTTAATCATAAAAAAAAACCTTTAAGGGGCTGTACTCCTTGCTTAATCTCACCAACGATTTAATTTCGTAGCTTGTATAAGAGATCAAGTTTGTTTTTGAACTGCACAATGATCGATCTAATGTATCGATACCACATTAACGACATTCTGTTTTTCCCTTTTTCGAACAAAATAAGACCGATGTAATTATTTCCAAAGCAACTATTTAAACAATATAAAAATACATTTCAAATCGATGGATTTTATAAAATCTATATTGCAGTCTTAAATATTAATGAGCATCGATTGTTCAGACCTGGATTAAAATCGATTAAAACGTCATTCTTTTCAGAATGTTCCCATCCCTAATGTTAGTAGTCCGAAGCTGTCTGACTTCTAATGAGTTTTAGTTGACTCTAAAAGACTCTTAAGCTAGATAAGACAGCCTTTTGTTAGACATTATTAAGAGGTGATCTTTTGTTCTTTTCAGGTTGTACGCATTTTATATTTGCTTATCGTTTATGAAAATGGTTTTACAAAGCTTTGTGTGGTCATAAGAATGATAAATAATACAGTCTCCTATACATCAAAATTAAATAAATAAGTCATATTTTAGAAATAGAACGACCATAGTCCTTTTTTTGTTTTCGAGGGGGAAGCCTTCAAAAGGTACCCGACGCCATGGGAGCGACGCGGGGTTATGTGGGATTTTTAACGCAATAACGCACTAATTTTATATGATGCGACCATCTTAGTCCCAGGGAGTAGCGCATCTTTGATTGACTTCAGATAAAATTTCTTTACTAAATGAAGTTGCTTGCACATGTTTGGCGCCAGTGACCATTTACCATTAAATAAACTGCATGCTCGTTCGCTATTTGAATTTTTGTAAAAAAACATTTAAGCTAGTTGGTAAATTTAACTATTTTTTGAGCACAGTTTAGTTTCCTTGCGATTGTCTTATGCGCACTTACTGCCACGGTGGTGGCAAGTGATAATATCAAACGCGCGACACAGGAAAAATATTAAAAAAGCCAAGTGGGCGTCGGACTCACAAAAAAAGAGATCGGTTCGTAAAACTTATAGTCTTTTGGGTTTAAAGGTTCTTTAAACTTAATTTTACGGAACCCCCGTGCGCGAGTCCGACTTGTATTTAGCCGGGTTTACTATTCATGTTTATATACGGTTCTTATATCAGTTATCATTTCTCGACTGTCCTTTATAGTAAGACTACCCTTATGAACTAAAGGCAATAAGCAACTTGGTATAATAAGGAGGATAGAGTTCGATATGCAGGCTCACTTAATGAGTTTCGCAAGAGCTAAGGACAAAGGATCATTTAGAATCTAGTCAGGTCAATCCTTGTGCTTGAATATATTCTAAATAGAAGAATCTAATTCTTATCTCTACTTACCTACTAATATTATAAATGAGAAAATAATTTGTTTTGTTACGCTTTCACGCCAAAGCTATTCAACCGATTATCATGAGACTTTCTTGTATTAGGAAAAACATAAGATAATTTTAATAAAAAAAAATTAAAAAAGGAATTTATTATTTTTAAATACGTTAATTAATTCAGTTAATTCACGTTAATTCAGTTGTCTTGAATTTTCTTTGAATTTTTTCAAAGCGTACGAAGCCGCGGGTAAAAGCTAGTCAATATTATAAATGCGAAAGTTTGTGAGAATGTATGTGTGTTTGTTAATAATTCCAGCAAAAACTACTAGTCTATTTTAGTCCAATTTGGCACAAAGGCACTAGATAGATTATGACCTGGGGTCATGGGATTGTCAATAGTAGAAAAGTAGTAGGTACGGTATATTTTTTAAATGTTGGATTAGAAAATGAGTACGTTATCCACTAGTAGCCACTGCCGCCTATAGACACCTGCAATCAACCTTAGATAAGAGTTTGTGGTTGGCTACGAATCCGTTGCAACTAAGAACTAAGTTGTGAAGCATTGCATAAGTATATTTCCCTTACCACACCTTACGAGAACATATTATTATGTAGTAGCGTTATAGATTGCTGTTTTAAGGCAGAATAGGTACATGGTTTAATCCCTACGGAGTTAAACCATATACCTCCGTCACACTTATTTCTAGCATGAAGCATTTCTCGCGTTTCGATAGAAGGGCGTGGTTGCCGGCACACTTTCACATGAGGCGACCATCATAGTCCTCGGGAGTAGCAACGCACCTGTGATTGACTTCAAATGACCCATGTTCTTTATAAAGTTGATTACAAATGTCTATGGGCGGCAGTGACCACTTACCATCAGGTGGACGTTTGCTACTTCAGTCAGATAAAAAAAATTAAGGTTCTACCACCTTCAAGCA